>CM061535.1:70997395-71078963 GCA_030545055.2 Neoaliturus tenellus | reverse complement strand
GTGGAATTAGCTACATATCTGTAAAACATTAGAGTGTTTCCTTTCAAATTGACATTACAAACACCAATATTGGTTCTCTTATTGAATTTACATTAATTTTTTAAGTGTTAATACTTGCTTTTCAACGATTGAACCATTGGTATTAAAGCCAGGAGTGGGATGTAATTTAGAACATGATTACATGATTGGAGCGAGTGTTCCAAATATCTCACGAGAGGCTTAAAGTCTCAATACAATCATTGCATACACTACTTTATCTACCGCCAAAATAAATTTGGTAAATTACTGTAACTAACATGTAAAAATGTATAGGTTATGGACGGCCACCCATAAAAACTAAGCCACACAGATGTCGCTTGACCAAGTTGTCGTTATTCTTCACATATGATAATACTTTTTGAGGTTAGACGCACAAAGCAACTAAACCCTGAACGTGATGGAACAATCAGCTGATGTACGACTTGCGTAATTTCCATTAAAACACTACTTCCGTCGTATTCTGAGCTTTCATTGCTCTAGAACATATATTTCAATGTGAAATCTGTACATTAAATTTCTTTAAGCAACGTGTTTCAATTTGGATTAATAATGTACCTCTTTATGGTGCCACTTGTAAAATCATTATTTGTGATTATTGCAAAGGTCATAGATAAAGTCCTTTATGAGGTATAAGCTATCCTTCACCTGGTATAAGCTAATGGTACCTTGATCCTGCCGTCCAGCAGCCCCGGCACGTTGGGGTTGGGGGTGGTGTAGTTCACTGTTGGGGGGATGACTCCGGTCTCCATGGCCAAGATCGCCTTCACCATCGACACGAACCCAGAACAACTCTCGCAGTGGCCGGTGTTCCCGTATATTGAACCAACCAACTGAGTGGTCTTCTTTTGGGAGCAAAATACGTTAGCCACAGCATTCAGTTCCTGCTCATCGCTTTCCTGAAAGTTTTAAAAAGCGGTATATGTATACATATCGTTTAAACATTTGATTTTGAGTACAAGTTTAAGACTCTACAAATAAAATTTACAAAAGTTTCTTATATTGTTATGACATGCTAATTTTTTTTCAATAATAGATTACAGCAATAAAATTAGTACTAAAACTAAAAATATGAAAGAAAAATATCAATGACGAACCTCATAAAACCCTTTAATCCTAGATTTTTTTTTGGGGGGGGGGGGGTTGGGACGTTATGCCCTTTAACTAAAGGCTTTTAATCCCATGTTATGGCAAATACAGTCCATAACATTATAATGACTATAAGAGGTGTCCTATCCAGTCTTCGACATATTGAATCAATGTTTAATCGAATATTTTTTAATTAATATGGACCACAGATTTTCCACTGGTAGAAATGCCACCAAAATTTCAAGTCATCTGGACCGTCTGGACCCAATTAGTATAAGCTATTTTATAACTGAAACATATGTTCTTCCTGATTTGCTAGCATTTTTTATTACAACAGCTGTTGAATCATTCAGACGATTACCCTTCTTCCATAGGATTAATATTGAAGCTTTCAAAATCTGTAGAGAGTAGCCCTGGAAGCCGATATGAATTATAATTGGATTCTGCTCATAAGCAGGACACTAGCTTTGTAAGGGTGAGAGGGAATTTATTCTATGATGCACACAAGCTGAGAAAAAGGATGAAAAGAATCATCCTTGTATGTACACTAATATATAGAATAAAGATTGTCATTGGTCAAAACTGGAAAAAATTACAGTTGATTTGTATTTGAATTAGTAAACAAATATTTTATTACTGAAATATCTGTTCTTCTTGTTTTTGTAACATTACTCAATACAACACGTCTAATGATTTAATCTATTATTACCCTCCTTCCACAAGATTAACATGGAACTTTGAAAGCCTGCAGGGCGTACTCCTTAAGGCGAATGTAAATTATAATGTGATTCTGTTCATCTACAGGAACAACATGCATTACCTTTCACGGATTTCTCCTACAATGCACACAAGGTAAAAAAAGAAGTAAAAGAATCATTACTGCCTATTACTGTTATAGACGAATTACGATAAACTTCATACAAGTTTTCCTTTAAGTACAAATACCGATTTCCTTATTGATTTGGAAATTTCTTGGCAAATAAGAAAAATATAAACCTTGATGCAGGCTCCATGTGCTTCAATGTATGAAACATCTTCCGGTTTCTCATTTAGGCCGTTGTAAAAGTTTCTGAGAAAGTTGTCTATATTAGGGTCTGGCTGCAGATAACTGCCAGTTTGATTCCCCATGAAATTCGTTCGGGCTTTCTTTACCGTCCCGTAGATCCGTTTTGCATCAACTCGTCTTTGGATGAACATAGCCCCAGCGCAACTACTCCTGACGAACCCATGAGCTGCGAAATAAATAAACACTTCAATAAGAATTTTACTGGGTAATATGTTGACTGAACAATTCCTATTTTCATCACAAGAATCTGTTGTTTTGGATTACAATATTCAAGTGTTTTACGATTAATTGTCAATTATTGATGTATAAAGTCTAAATAATAAGCAATGTTATTTGTTTTTGACATTATTTTAAACAATAAAATGTAATAATGAAGTAAATAATACAAAAGTAATTGGAATTTTAAGTTCAAAAGTTTGCTTCCATCTTATATTTGTACTGTAGCTTCAGACCAACAATGGATACTTAAGTTTAATTGAATGGCGCATTTAAATGTAGTGTGAAGGCAATTTTTCTGTAGTTATTGTACATACCTATTGTCAACTAGTTTTTATATTTGTTGAAGACATGTTTGATCTGTCAGGATAGATTAAAATAAACTTGACCAGAAAGTTTCTAAGATCACAAGCAACCAAATACACTTACTCTAGAACCATTTACAGGACAAAAAAATCTAATCCATTAGTATTATTAAGAAACAAACATAATAATATCCAAAACATGTTTATATTTTACTGCTATTTTCCAAATATTGTTTTTCCTTTCTAAATATAACTGTAGCTATTTAACATACATTTTAATAATGGTGTTTCTCAGTATTAGATGTCGTAATCCACAACAGTTTTTAAAAACGAGTTTTGTTTATTTTTTTAAATCTAAAATTTATAAGGATTAAAATCATGATACAAAATCTTTACATCATTACTATCCTCCTATATTGCTCGATATGAGGGAGTCCCTATTCGATCAACCATGTACTTTATCGCCAGGGAATTTTATCGTCATTTAAAAACAAGCAAGAAATTCGTCTAGTTGACTTTTTGGCCTTTTTGGATGGCACCTCAAATGAATGTCATTTTCAACAATGTTACCGTTGGCGTCGAAGGGCTGGCAGCGCCCGTCCTCCGCCAGGAAGCCCAGGTCGCGGTACTCCATGTCGAGGCTCGTGTACATGGACTGGTTAGCCGTGGCTACCACGGCCGCCTCCACGATGCCTGATGAGACCAGGTTGACGGCACGGTCCAGAGACATCATCGTCCCCACCCACGACATGTCGGAAGAGTAGCTCGGCCCTGACATGCCCAACAACAAACCAAACTACTAACAAACTAATAACACATCTAATAATTTCTTTCTCATATTTAATTCAAATTTGGTAATTATTTAGCTAAGCGCAGCCAGTCTCAAACTTTGTACTATTTTGGTTAGGTACTCGTTCTAGAAAGTATTTATACAAATAAGATTTTTTTCCAGTGTACAAAGGAATGAGAACACTTGGACACATATGTCTTGAAATAAAAAATTGGCAAAAGTAATATTGTTAAAATCCCCGACGAATGTTTATAATACGCTTTTCCAAAGCAGCAATAATGAAATGAAACCCCAGGTGGTCAGTGAACTGGGTAAACCCGGTTTGTAAGATAAGGTATGTAATATAACACGTTAAGACAGATAAGGTCGTTGTCTCCGGTGCTGGTTCGCTGACTGTCTCGCCGGCCGGTCCACCTGTTCTACGCGGAGCGCCGCGGCACCGGCGTCGCGGCGTAGACCCAATGTATATAGAACAATTGGTTTTCTGAGTAGAACTAATGTAATGAAGATAAGTGGTGATACAAACATAACCATTAAATTTCGGTGCAACGGAAGGATAACAGCAACAACCAGTTGGAAGGAAAAGTTGTCTTAACATAAAACATAAAATCAAGTCAAGGGTATGATTTTTCTTTAGTATGTTGTATCTAAAAATATGCTTTTGCACACTCAATAACAATATCTGTAATAACAAACACTATTTTAAACGAGTAACCAATAAAGTAAAAAGTTTGAGGACTGGCGACGCTTATCTAAATAATTACCTGAAATTTATTTGAAATTGTTTTCATAAATGATATAACTAAAGATCGCCTTTTGGTTGAAATTCGACCAACATTTTTTCAGTTCATTTATATAGTCTTGACCAAATTAGTTAAAACAATATGTCATAACTAAAACATCTGTTCTTCCTGATTTGCTAGCATTTGTTATTTCAACAGCTGTCTAATAATTCAGTTAATTTTATCTTATCCCATAAGATTAACATTGAAACTTTGAGAGCCTGTAGGTCATAGCCCTGGGTGCCAGTGTGAATTAAAACGAGATTCTGTTCATCTACAGCACAATACCTTTCTAACGGTATGCACGGATTTCTTCTACGATGCACACAAGCTGAGAAGAGAGGAGGAAATTAAACATGCTTGCCTATTAATATATAGATTCCCGTGTTTTGCATTCCCATGGAATGCCGTACCAAATTGCAACTCAGACTGCCACCGTGCTTCAGAAGGCGCGTAGGCCTTTAGTCTCAGTTACAAAAGAAGTCGTCAGGTTACGTTAACTTTGGCAAAAGGTTTAAAATTGTCACATTTTTAGTTATTGTTAAATTTTTCCAAAAAATGTGTTTCTCTAAAAACATTAAAGGGCATATACAAACAAACACACTAAAAGGCGAACAATTGAAGCTAAAAGTAAAATCAAGAACTGTGTTATGAGGAGATTTTACTTAAAATTATTTTTTGTAGCTATGTTCTTACTCAATAGATATTATGTAACAGACGTTTATGCAACGATTGCATTATAAACACCTTTAAGCCACGAGTTAAAACATTAGTGAAATGAGAGCTGTAAAATATGCGGTCAACATCGAAAAATGGTGTCAAATGATGCCGCTAGATCTAATTTTCCTTATCACTCACAGCAGATCAAACAATTTTGGGGTTATGTACATCAACTAAGTAAAACATGAATTGTAAAAGAACAATCAGCTAATTACGTAATTTCTGCAAAAGAAACTACTTTGTCAAATGCCGAGCTTTCATTGTTCTGGAACCTGTATCATAAAGTGCCTCTCTTATCACAATTAACTCATGCAACTTATTTGTATTTGGTGTAATAATATGCTTCTTTATGATGTTACTTGTGACATCATTATTGGTGCTTATTACAACCGTCGACAATATAAGTGTTTATTCTAACTTGACATATATTCTCGAATGAATATATTTTTGATATAAAATAAATAGGGTGCTGTGAGCTGAGCACTGACCAGTGAAGTTGAAGCAGTAGGATATCCTGTTGGCGAGCATGGCGCGGCTGTTGCCCACCATGCCGGCTCCCTCCACTGGCATGCCCTCCGTGCATGCTAGCGACTCTGAATCGCTTATGGACGGAGCGACGAACACCGCCACCCTGTGACCCTTTAGCGAGTTGGGGCTCACACCTGCAGTGCCACAGAAACGGTAAACTGTTACTGTCACAGGAGACATGATCACACAGACAGACTCCAACTATAACCACTGAACCATTGAGTATAACTCTGTATCACCAGCGAAAGCTAAATTAAACAATCAGAAACTTTACCTAGGATATTATACTATGTTTTTTTATATGCCTAGCCTCCTAATTCCTGGGAAATATAAAACGGTTTTTATTGATGATTTATGAGAATTCTCCTGCCAGACTCCAGCTAGATCAGTCCAGCTAGACTCAAAGCCCAGTCGCATCCCTCGTTTTGGTTTATTTCTTTGATTTGGTGTCAAATTCCGTATGTGTTAATGTGACTGTTTATGTTTGAATGCACTTTGCGACCTTCAAATGAAGTGACAGTAGAAGTTTATTCAGAGATTAAAAGTGTGACATGTTCTAAAAATTTAAGAATACCATAAAGCACATATTTAAACCAGCTTTTATATACCATGTAATTTATTAGTCAGTTAAAATTATGGTAGCTTCTGAGACAAAAGGTGTCAACAAATTTAAACTTTAGTTCTACTTTGGATATTTTATCCAGAGCAATCACACAATGGATTTGAAAATGAAGAAATAGCCATTAAAAATTTCTCCATTTAACTGTGAGCAGTTAAAAATAACAAACAAGAAAAACGTCCAAAAAATTCCTTTTTTTAATATGAGCGTTATAATGGGAAGTAACAGTGGGTTACCTGCGTCTATGATGGCCTCCCAGGTGGCCTCTAGCATGAACCCTGCCAAGGGGTCTGAGTTCTTCGCCAGCACCTGCGGTATTCCGAAAAAGAAATTGTCAAATTTGTCCCAATCCGGCACCCCCCCCGAACACAGTTCGATCGCCACCTCCGAAAACTCTGGAACAACAAGAATGTTAATTAATTAAATGAACTAATTAATGGCGACATGTCTGTGATATACCTAGTGTGCCGATATCGGTATTTTAATTATATGTTTGTGAGTTTTTAATTTAATATATGACACTTTTTGTGTTATTTATTTATTGCAGAATTTGACAAACGTCCACGAATGTTCTTCATTTCAATGATGTGAATATTAGTTGCCGCTGAAGATGGGTGGTAATTTCACCTGAAACATGTTCGGCATGTAACACTCTACCATCAATTTGATACCTACAGGCTACTAATTAAGTAGATATCATTAAAAACAAGAATGTATAATGTGTGGAAGCTGGTGTCGATATTTACGCAGCTCAATTGTTTTATATATTTTGTTCCTAGTATAACGGTTTTGTTTTGTTTTTTTTTTTTTTTGTTTTGTTTTGCTTGTATCTACGTCAGAGGCATTTTCTTTAAAGAGCTGTAAATGCTTAAACGCTTTTAAGAGAAAGCGGTCCAAACACATTAAAGTGTGGTGGGCATCCCGGGAATCGAACCCGTGACCTCTTAAATCGAAGTCCAAGACACTAATCGTTATTCTAGCGAGATACCATTATGTGGTGTTGTGGTTGTTTTAGTTGGTAATTATCTCAATTTGGAAAAGGATTCAATAAACTCAAATTTTAAGTTTTATATTGTGCCTTATTTATTCTGTTTATTAATTTGTCTACTCTTGTTTATTAATAATCTCTGCTTACTTAAGTTTCTTGTTTATACCTGTTATATGTTAATCATGTCATCCAAACATATCTGAACCTCTAAAAAACTATCAATTTTATTACCATAACAAATACTGGGTGCCCCAGAATAACCCCCTTCGGAGTTTATAAACGGCTGTGCATATTCATAAGAGCTTCGATATACATTACTAAGGGTAATGTGAAGTAAAGTGCATTTTCAAAACTCACCCCTCACCCATAAATAGGGTTTGTTGGGGTAACTATTTTTTTGTTTATTTAGCACACCATATCAAGTATCATATCCGTTTAAAGAGTTTTTAAAAAGAAAAAAAAATCCACAAACCGGAATTTGAATGAAAAATCAATATTCGTTAGATTTTCGGTTAAAAAGTGGCAGCTGACCAAACATTGTATGAAAGTGATAAAGTAAAAATAAATAAAAAATGCTATATATAATATAAAATTTGTAACCTATTCAACCTTTTGAGGTCGGGTTATCAGCCGGTTGCCTATTAAAGCCTATAAAACAATGTGTAATATTTCTAACTAGCTAAAATACTGTAATTGTAAGTAAAAAGGGCAGTAATAATATAAATTTTCTATTGAATTGATTATATTATGATAAAATGAATAATGGCCTATATCAAAATTTAGTTTAAACATTAATATGTAGACTCTTTTGTAGGTTATTAAAATAATATAACACACTTACGGAGGGGGACCTGCCTATTAGGATCTGGTTTGACTAAAACTGATTTTGAAAATAGTTTTTCCTTCAGTGCATCTACATCTCGGCATTCTGGAAACTTTCCAGCGATCCCTGATATGACAACTTCGTGGTTTTCCATGTTTCCCTCCTAAAACAGAATATAATGAAATTGTCATTTATAACATATATCCATTAATAAATATTATGTAAAGAATGTTCAAAATGTCCCGAAACACAGTGTTGTTCTTGCATAAGAAAACGTTAAATAGAAATAACATTTTATAGAAAAAAATAAAGTAATTGTTGGAATATACACTATTTTAGATATGACCAATATTCCTACTTTACACAGGATAGTACTTTGCTACTTAAAATCCAAAACTCCAAATAATAACTGTACACAGTTTATGTAGTTTGCACATTGCACGAAAGCAAAACGAAAGAAGCTATTGCAAGCAATATATGTATAACTATTGCAAGCAATATATGTTTTTGAATTGAAGATAATGCATGGAATATATATGAATATACGTGAAAACATTTATCGTAGCTAAATCCTGCAAAAGGTACAATCTCTTGGTGCTGAATATAGTACACTTATATATCCACACACTTCAGAAACCATCGTCGAATATTATTTTCATGAGGTTTCATGGTCCATTCACATTACGAATTTTAATTGCGTTATAAAGCTTCAATAAATAAAAAACAAAAATCATTATGACACCTTATTCTTTAATACAAGTCGAGAAGTTTTCCTTTGATAACAATATTTAATATATTGATGGAATATTTTGTACAATTTCATGCAATCAGTTATCAATATGATTATGTATGATAGTTGTATATTTCCTATTTCTTCTCCTCTCATTCTCATCCTCTTTATCATTTGGTATCCTAGTTCCTAGGAGATAAAACATTATCTCGTATATTTACAATTATTTTGAGTTCGTGTTTGCTTCACAACTGTATGAGTAAAGTCAATTGCTTATTTTAGTGATTTTTCTATTTCTCTATAGGGGAGATGCTACTAGCCATGGTAAGGCCTTAGCCCGGGACCATGTTACTTTTTCATTTTGAGGTCCCCAGAAGCAAAAACACCATTCGTCAACTTTCATGCATAAGTGTGTTCCGCATAAAACACAAAAATAACTCCCCCGTGTTATTTCTAAGAAAAATCAACAAATCTCTGAATCTCTTTTATTTAGTGACATAAAATTTTAACATTTAATATGTACATTAAGTAGGTAGGAATTAACTTATATTTTCTTATTTCACCCAAAAAACGGCAAACCTACATACTCAACCCCATGCCCTCACCCTACATACTCAACCTCATCCCATAATTTGATACAATTTTGTATGGCCCTGTAGTAGGAAAGATATATAATATTTATTTGCACTAAAATATTTATTTTTTTATATATATATTATTTTATTTATTTATATATATTTGATATTTATATCACTAAAAGACTTGCATTACAAATTTTAAATGCTCGTTTTTGTTTTCATTTATGATTATTATTATTTAGGTATACCCACAATTAATAAAAAAAATTTTGAAATAAATATTTTAAGTTTTTTTATGTATGGAAAATAGGATTTTGTATTAAAATTTAAAAAGTATAGCTGTGCATATAATATACCTATTCACAATTTGTTAAAGATAGAATATATATGTATTTTTTACTTATTCAACCAAAGCAAAGCTGTATTTTATTTTTTTATTTTGAAAAAGTAAAAAAAATAATACAAGTTAAAATACAAATGAAAAATAACAGTGAAAATTTTGTTTAAAGATATTTTAAATTTTTAATCTCGGAAAGACATTTAATTTTGAGTAAATTGCCGATGAACTTGCAAGTGTGTATGACAGTGTTTCAATGTTGAAACAAGTATTTAATTGGTTCTCCATGCATAAGGTACGGTCTTCATTGAAACTTGAACCAATGTGTTTAGCATTTGTCAAAATTATATACATTCTCATTATAGTTTAAGCAAATAATTTGTACAGTTCAACCGTAGTTCTAATATTTTATTTCAAAGTCGTATTTTGTTTATAACATCGAGGAATCGGCTAATATTTTTTACATTGTAATAAAAATATAATTATAGTTTAACACTATACACATGATATAACTCAATTAATTTTAACTCAAATAAAAGTTTGGTAAAAAAAAAAGTATACGAACGTATGTTATGGTAACTTTATAAGATATTTAGTCCAAAATTAATAATAATTACTAAAATAGTATTTTCATAAAAAATAATATGTATAATTTTTTTTAATTTTGATTTCAGTCCCGTGCACTTTTTGACAGAATGTAAGAACAATTTTACTTTAAATAATTTTTAAATTAATTATTTAACATTTTTTATGATTGTATTTATCGAAACCAATATTTTTAATCAAAATATTATAAATTAGAACATGAAAGATGTGTCATCAACTCACCGAGTGCAGACGCAGACTTATATGCCAGTTGTTGGGAGAGGAGCAGCACTCAAGGGAGTGCGAGTTTTGATGACAATTTTCGGCAAACAGTTGAATTAATTTCCAACGTAAGTAGATCAAGCGTCACGAGGATGGGCAACAATGGAAGGTCAGCATAAGATTATTGTATTGGTTCGCTACTGCGGTAGCTGTGGCCGCGTTATGCTCATTACAGACGCACTTGCTCCTCAATTAGGCTCAACCTTGGGCCCAGACTGGCTCCTCTCCCATTATTCTACAATACTTCCTGTTCGACTGCTATTTTCCAAATCATAATCCAACAAACTAAACAAATTTGGATTTGTTATATTGAATAGCACTGTTAACAAGATTATTAACATTCTCATGGAAGGTCCATATAAGGCCCTAAATTAAGACTCCAAGTCGTGTAACTGTACTGTATAACGTTGACAATTTATTTTCCGCTCGATATTCCTGCATATCGGGATTATTTCTGACACATTTTCACTCCTGTGTCCTATAAAACTAATTTATTAAATTGAAATAATATTTGCCGGTGTTATTCTTAAATTTTTCTATCATAATCTCTTTTATCAAGAGTGTTCGATAAAGACTCAGAAAGACCAGCGAATTAGTATTCCGGCTATGAAATTATACTTTAAATTCCGTATTGATTATGGGTTTTTGAAATTGGCCGCATTAATAAATGACACACAAACGTTCTCGTTTAGTTTTCAAAAACGAGTATTTCATACAAAGAAGCGAAATTGTAGGATTAAAATTCCCTTTCATAATCTTCATACATTAAACATTTTAATAAAAAAAAAAAACTATAATTTAAATTTTTTTTCTTGTAATTCACTGTAAAGTTTCACCTTCGTTATAGTTCTTTGCAGGTAGGCAAACACTTTGTATTTATTTATTAATATTCAAATTAGATAATGCTAGCGCCACCGGATTTTCTTTTTCGTTGGAAGTCTACGAGACACATGGACACATAATTGAGCCCGTACTGGTATTTTAAGTCCAATGTTGAGATCCTGGTACCCTGAACATATTATTGTAAAAATCTCAATTATTCTAAAACAAGACTGATTAGCAGAGGATAAAAAAAGTTTTGATTTAGTGGGAATTATTATAACTAACAATATTTTAATATAACCGACTTCCCAGAAATTCATAAAACTCACAGTTTCTAAGAACAATATTTATGAAACGTTAAATTTTTGCCTCCAATAAAAATGCATTATGCTATAAAGAGAAAATGTTCTGTTAAAAGTAAAAAAAAACTCTAGGGGTGATTTATTCAATGCCCGAAGAAGCAAAGAACATTATATCATTTATAAAGGCATTGAACTTTCCGTTTGATAGGTTTATAGCAAAATATTTGCTGTGACAGTGAACACGAGTCAGCGAGTTTTGGAAGAGTATTATCAAATTATTCCAGTGAAGAATAATGGAGAATATATGGAGAATAGAAGACTTTTCAGTGAGGACTCATTTCTTCTTAACTTGAGAGAACGGATTCAGTAGCGAAAGGGGAAGTTAGATAAATGGCCAGACCTGGGAGTCTGCATCATCGGTGTGAGCAAGATGTCTCTTTGGTACCAATTACAGAGGGTTGGGAAACATTCACGGGTATACTTGTATTTAATTATATTATAAAATTATATATATTATAAAATGTTTGGACTTAAGTGGCAATTATTGTAACAAACAATACTTTAATGGGAAAGAATACTTCCCAGAAAGAATAAGCTTGTGTAAATGCGTTTGAAAAAGAATAAAATTTGTATTCAATATTTTTTTTTAGGCATACACATTTGTGTTTTTAAACACTGCTTGCCCTATGTTATCATAAAATTTATTTTCATTAAGCAGCCTATATTAAAAAGAATGAGAAACACATTTCTCATTAGATTGACCTACGACTCGCGATAGATATGGCCTCGTATTTTGGGGTTTGCCATTCAAGGGTGCTGTTTTGCGAATTTTCATGTAATGGGGACCATTCTGTACAATGGTGGGAGTAAATAAACTAATATCGTATTTATGATATGTTAATTTTTTAGATAAATATGCTTAACTTCAAATCGTCGCCAACGTGCATTCGTATGGTACTAGACACCGGTAATATAAAATAGGGCAATATTTGTGAAGAAATTTTGAAAATACCTAAGGATTCTTAATACTTGAAGATAATTCTTAAAAGTGAATGAATGATATATATCAAAATTTTTTATAGAGCGTTTAATTACTGACCAACGATATTGCATCAGATTTGGACCTCTGGTTCCAAAGTTATAGTGAAAATGGAAAAACCCTTACATATACAGGGTAACGATTTTATTTTATTTTTTTTTTTTTTTTTGGGGGGGGGGGTGGTTGGAATAAAAAATTAGCGGTTTTCAGACCTTTCCTGGGATTTCAGGCCAAAATCCATGATATGACAAAAATCACTTTTCTAGCTCAACCGGAAGGGTAAAAGAATTTCTATAGTACGCGAGAGAGTTACCCATACGGCTGTAAAGTAATTTAGATGAATGGACGTAGGAGGGAATGATGGTGACAGTTCGATATTTTAACTCACATAGTCTCACATTAACTCATATATTACAGTGTACATGAATAATTTTAAAATGATAAGATCAATTTTAGTTAGGAAATTGATTTGTGTTTTTGATTCTGTAATGTACACTGACAAAATTCTCAGTGCTGTATGAACATCAGTTTACGACAATAAATGCTCTTGATTCTTGATTCTTGTGTACACAGCGTGTCTCATATACTGTCTACAGGTGGGCTGGAATCAATTGCTAAATCAATTCAAATGAATAGTTTAAAAAATATTATTTTCAACAATGTGCAATGGCAGATTTTTAAAAGTCTACTGGTTCAAATCAAACAATTTATAAATACAATTATATTTAATATTACGTACAATTTTAACTATATTCTTGATAAAATATTTGAGTGGATAATGAATTTGGGTATTTTAGTCCATTTCAAAATAGTGGAGATTTTTTTAAATCAAAAGACACGACAACACACTGTATACTCTAAATATGGATAAAAATTTCTAAATCCTTAAAATATTCAGTTGTTTTTGATGGGCAAATGATGAAAGAAATTAGGATTATCATATTTTGTCACCAACATTCATGGATAGTATACTTTCAATAATAGTATATTTATTTCAATGTTACATTTCAGATAATACAAACATTTTCTCAATGTCTAAATCACAATTAACTACATTTTGTTCACCACACAAATTCTACATTGTTGATTCTTATCTATCACTGGCCACAGACTTATATAAATTTTACAATAAACAATAAAAACAAACACAATACATAATTATTAAAATTGAATTCTCTTTTCTTTATAACACCGGCTTTATAAGAAGGCTCAATTATTCCCAGCTGATTTCTCGTCGTCCAGACTTCAAAGTTATCCACACTATCCTTATCTGTTAAACTGTTTTGTTTATGTGTTTCCATTGAAAACAGAAAATAAACTGAAGTCTACGTTAGGCTCAACCTTGAAGAAGGTTTTCAGGAGTCGCTGTAATAGGAGGCTTTCTAATATATTGTATCTTTATCAGCTGTCAATAGAGCGCTCGGTATATAGTTTCATATATGCAAAACAAACATGATTGTGTCGAGTTGGCTCGAATTTATAAGCCCTATAAAAGAAAGAGCACTCTAACATTATCAGTTGGAGAGCCATAGCACGCCCGACTCCCAGATAATATAAACGTAAGTTTTATTTTTTATTAGTTTATTTTATTGGATTAAATCAGATTAATTTAATCTCCAAAAGGAAGGTTTAAAATTAGTCTTTTTGGAGATGTGATGATAGATAATCTTGATCTTTACTAAAGTTAATTACAAACGTGTTTGATTTAAACTTAAAAAAAAAATATTAAAAAAACTGATGAATTTCAAATTATATTTTGATAACTTATTAGACTGTTTGGAAATTACTTCAACCGCAGTTTTACATAAGTTTTTGTTGTCCCAAACTTAATACTTTCCATCGACTTACTTGCAAATTTTCGGTCACATATGGATTCTTCTTTTATTATATATTTATATATTTGTCATGCATAGTTACCTACTACTATCAATACCGTCAGAAATTGTTCCTAGTAGCAAACAAATTTAATGTAGTATAAAATGTGACTGTTTATCGAACAAGGGTCATCAGCTTTGCAAGGATTGATCGGTGCATTAACCTTTATTGTTCATCTATCGTTTTAAACATAAAACGAACTAATATGATGTTTATACAAAAAACTATTTATTATACATGTTTATTATTGAATGTTTTTAATGATTATGATAATTTCAAGATAAAATAATTCGAGCTCGTAAGTAAACGCTAAACATACCTTAGCTAGTTATTTTAAAACTTTGAATTTAATTTATAATATATTCAATTACATAGGATCGTTATTAAATAAGTTTGATTTAGATAAAAAATTACATTTTATTCAAATATAGCTCAAATACACAAAACAAAATAACGTCAACGTCAGACTTATTTCCAAAACGCTTAGCTTCGGTGACGAGGTAAAATATATGTCTTTGCGTATATCTGAGAAAACTTTTTTATACACTGTTGTATTATCCAAAAAATGCTCTTAGTAAAAATATAAAAAACATTAATGTTCAATTCCCAAAAACAGTTATCTTAAATATATTTGTAGTGTTTTATTTTTCCAACATGAACTAACATTTCAAAGAAAAACAAAAAAAAAAAAACATTCAACAAATTTAGGGTACTAACTAGGAAGATGATAAAAATTTCCCTTTTTTGTTCTTAAATTTATGAGTTATATTACTGCAGCCAACAGTCAATCTTAAAAGGAAAATAACGACCTAATCTTACTCTTTTTGATACTCATGTTCTTTATTATTTTGATATTGTGATTTAATATTCAACAACAATATCATAATGTCTAAATCTAGTGTAAACTTACGGGCGAATGTACACTTGTGCGTCAATTTACCTTATCTCCCACCCCTATCACTTTAATAAAGCGATATAAAAACATTATACTTAGGAGTGGGTCCTCATGATGATGATGTAGTTTGTAAAAGGCCAATCATAAAGTTGTTATTAGTAGGTAAAACTGCATTACTTAAATATCTAAATGTACCATAAAAATACGTCAGTTTCTTGTAAATCACTGTTAAGTTTGAATAATTTTTGAAGTTATCAAATTAGTTCTGTTAAAAGACAATCGATCATTGGTTGAAGCTAGTCTCCATCTAAATTTAGCCGTAAACAGATCATTAAGTTAGTAACACGGATAAAATTAACAAAACAAGCCTAACAATATACGTAGCATTCAAGTTTCCCTGTTTAGAACTAATTCTGCCAAATCTACTCCTTCTTAGATAGTTTGCTTTGCAGTTCTTATCATTAGTTATTTTACTATAGATTAAAAAAAAATTTACCGATTCCACAACATAAATCAACCAAAGTATGGCTATATAAAAAATTCACTGAGATTTGCTTGAATGTAATTTTTTTGTACAACTGACATAATAGGAAGGCTTTTATAAAAAATGACATGTGCATAGCTCATTTTTCCACATTATAAAGAATTTTCCTTAAAATTCGTTGATAAAGCTTAATTGTCAGAACGTAGAATAGAATTCCACTTGTCTTGACCCATGTACTTTGTAATCAAAAAGCCAATATACCAAATTAAGGATTATTAGTAATAAAAATCTAATCATTTAATTTTAACTGAATAAAAAACGGTAAGGGAGCTGTTCTGGTTTCCCCCTTTCTCTTAAAATAACATACCAAAAACCAAAATGAAATAAATATTTACCTTCATATAAATCTTACACTGTAAATTCAATTAATTTGAACTTGTGTGAGAATGAAAATGATATGTTAGGATAATGAACAAAACTTTAGGCGAAGGACTTTCCTTAGGCAGGAATATAAAAATAGCTCAACCATTTTGCTTTGTTTACCAATCATAATCCCATCATTCTGTAAATAAAAATTAAAGTAAAAGCCGTGCCAACTTGATCAAATCAAGCGTTGAAGTTTTAAAGGTCCCAGTCACTTTGTTCAGTGGGCGTGGAGCGTGAGTGGAGGGGGGCGCTAGGCACGAGGCATGCGCAGACCCAACACGACCGCGACGAATCGCTCAAAGAGCAACAAACGTTTTGGTTAAAATAAATCACATTTGAATGTTTTTTTTAGTAAAATTTATGTTTATACACATATATTAGTAGGTCTATTTAATTTAACAAAATTTGCTAATGATCTATTTGTATCCGGTTTTATAAAATGGTGCGATGGACTGGAGAGGGCATAGGCTAATCTAGTTAAAAAAAAGTGATTTAATACATTATATTGAATTATTTAAAGCAATTATCACAAATAAATACAGTATTTTATTTCAACTCTTTACTATGGTTTAAGAATTTGCTTATTTATAGCTAGGTCTAATAAAGACTATGTATATATTTTAATCAAAGGCAACTAATTTTGTAAGAAAGGATTAAGTAAAATTTTCATACATTAATATACAAACAGGTATTTGATATACTGTGGAAAACATATATTTCTATAAAAGAGCACTTTTGAAAGCTACCATTGGATTTAATTTGTCGCTGTAACATAACTGTATTAAAGTTAGGGACATGTTGAACGTAATACATTGTTTTATAATGTAATTCCATCCTAAACGTGTATATTTTTCAGATGATATTCCCCATAATAGCACTGGTGGCGTTGGGGCAGGTGTGCTCCGGGCAGCTGCTTGGCCTTGACCTTGGCGTCGGCCTCAGCCTGGGCGGCGGCGGCGGCGGCAGAGGCGGTGGCGGCAAGGGCGGCTGTGCCAACGTCCAGTCCATCGACAGGAGTCTCAGAGACGTAAGTTACGCTTATAGTGTAGTAAAATTAAGCCAACATATGGTTGGAAAACGAAAATAAATTTTGGACTGCCAATGCTTGCTGAAATGTGTTCTATGTCATCCCCTGACCTTCCTCAGAAAAGTCCCTGATATCCTTAGGGGGCAACATTCCTAATAATGAGGGGATGGCCCTCGTGGAGACGGAAATAAATATTTCGTACACTAATAGTTTTATGCATATAAAATTTGAGATCTTAAGTAGTAGAATTTAATGCCGCAACCCCCATCTCAAAAAAGTTGCCTATGTCGAAAATAGCCTGTCACACTTTAAATAAAAATTTAATTTTAACCTAAACGCTTAAAAATGTAATAATATTTGAAATACTCGACCTTTTTCTTTTGAGGTGTGGTTTGCAGCAAACGTTTGCTTTGAAAATACGGATAGCTTGACATATGCCTATTACCCTCGAACCATCCTCTACATAAACGTCCCAAAGAGGAAGTCTGAAAAAATTTAGTAGTTCATAACCATGCTATGCATGATTTAAAAGGTCTTAGTAACGAGAGTACATAGAGGAAAACCATACCTCTAAAGGTGAAATATGTTGGAAGTTATTGAAATTTTAACGATTTGATAATATTATTTTACTAAAAATTTTGAACTTTTGACGATTATCTCCAGACCGTTATATTGAGGTCAAGTTTACAGTATTGTATTCTACATTTTAAGACCTTTCATTTGAGATCTATAAAACTTTTGGAATGTATATAAATTTTATTGTAACTCCTTATAGGCCAACCCCTCATTTTTGAACATGATCCCTATATGGGACTTCAGGGGAAGATCAGGGGACGATAGAACACATTAAAATAATTGGCTGTCCAAAAATTATTTTATTTTTAACGACTAATTTTACTACACTTACAGGCTACATCAATACTTATTTTTTTTTTATAAGTTGAATTGGAAACTACTACGGTGCTCTTTTATAAATCATCCCTTTCTATATAATTCCCGGAAGATCTGCGTACGCAGCGAATTTTCCATTCAATTTTTTCTACAACATAACAATTGAGAATGGTTATGAACGTTTGTTGCCATGGTGGTTTGCAAGCGAATTTTTGTAGAACGCTTCCTAGTTAATCTCAATAATTAAACGAACTTGTGATTGTTTCCTGGAATCACGAAATAAGAAATATTTTGTTATTTTTCAAGTGACAAGAGCAATGAAGTTAATAACAGAAAATACTAAATTAATTATTTTAAATCTACATATTTTTCTAACTTGTGTGAGAATGACAGTTCTTTACACTTTTGAAACTAACCAAAACTCCACGATCCAATCGCCCTGATAGACTGGAATGGACGTAAAACTCAGCACCAAGACTTTCGATGGGAATTCTTTCCCATGGAACTCCCATTGAATCTCGAATTATGGAATTCCCTCGGGGATTGACAGTGTGTGGTGTGTTGCTGCAGGCATACTGTGATCAGCCGATGTTCGTGACGTTCGCCCCCAAGACGGAGGAAGTCACCCTCATCGACAACATCTGCTACACTCTCTTCCCGCTGCCCGACGACCCCAACACCTACCAACTCTACATCTCCAGAGTCTAGTGAGTCACTACCATAATCTAAACTACACTTCATTATTGAGCCAACTTTTTGAATGATTCTAAATCAAGTGTTTAATCGTCCCCTTGGTTTATGATGTTCACTACATAGTGATTAAATTTTTGATAGTGAATTCTTTGGGGAAATAAATTGATTCGAGTTTTCTTATTATTCTGGATAGACGTGGCTAAATAAATTACTATAGTTGCGATAAACACAATAGTTAAACATAAATTCTCCTATAGGAAAATCTTAAAAATTACTCTTTTAGCGCGGTTATGTGCGGATTTACCAGGGTTCGTATGGAAGCGCCACCCCCTACCCCCTTATTTTTGGGAAGGTATTGTTCTAAAAAAATTAAATAAGCTGTAATATAAACTATGGAAAGTATTATTTTTTTCAAAAGAAATATTTTGAATTATAAAACGAACCATTAAAATAAGTTTTAATGTTGAAATAGTTTGGAATTAAAATATCCCACACCTTTGGCGAGCTCGCAACCCCAGATATCAAGACCTAATTTCGAACATGTTAGAGGCTTACAATCCCTTCAAAGTTAACAAGTAAAACATCTTCTAAAAAAATTAACTACGTATATATTTGCTATAGTTACCACCATAATTTACTTCTTAGCCCCGGAACCCAGAGAATGTTTAATATAAATCGAAAATTAATTGATCGATATGTCCACTTCTACAACCAAAATTACTCGACTTTGAGAGGCAAAATAAAAAATTCTAAGTTTTTGTGACCTCTGTAGAAAAGTAACTTGTTTTTAATGTAATGTGCAATATAAACACATGTTTAAACTAATTTTATCACACAATTAACCATAACTATTTTTTAATTTCAGCTGTGACGGGTCCACCGACATTAACTCCTACATCATCACTGACATTGAGTTGGGCGTCTTCAGGGCTGCATGTAAGTACATTTTTATTTCGTTGATTGATCATCGTACTTTATTAAATACGTTTTATTGTTAGGATGCAAAATATAACTAAAATGTTGACATGCAACCCATAAAGTTTACTTTTATTTCCGGTACAATAAGCATTCTTTGCTGAATATGCCATCTTTTGAAAATCGCATTAAAACCATTTAATGTCTACAATTCCTAGAGTATGGAATATCGCTAATGGTAGAAAGACGTAATTACAAATAGGATGGCATATTCTTGAAGTTGTTGGCGTCAATTCTTATCATAAATATAAATGATGAACATAAAAAATTTAAAAATTGATTTGTTAATATTAAAATTTAGATTTTGTGTAAGGATTTCAATGTCACAACTCTTAGATTTTCATGAGTTCTATAGAATTTTTAAAGTGTTGGACTCTTGATAAAGCTGAGTGATTAAACATTTGACTGATTTGTATTTCCAGCTCCCTACTGCACATTGACCGACACCGTTTTCGGTTACGCCGGATGTGATACCTACCTCATCTACAGGTGTTACTTGTACGGAGGTGAGTTAGTAGGTTATGTGGAGTTAGAATTATTAATTTAAAATTTTTATGAAACCACGAATATAACTAATATTACTGTTAATACACAATATATTTGAAAATAAATCAAATAAATTTCATAAAGAAGCAAGAACAATTTGCTTTTGTTCAATAAGATTCTTTTTAGAGTAACAAAAAACTCTCTACATATATTAATCAACAACATTACTCAATTCAAATTACCATTTACCATTGATTACACACTCGTGCTAGTCGGCCAACTCAATATGGAAATCCCATCATCAGCCGTCAAGAGGATTAAATACAAAACCTAATTTATTTACTGATTACGAAAACTCTGCCAAGCACGTAGGTCAAAGCTCACAAATAACCGTAGAGTAGTCGTAGGTATCTCATTTTCTTCAAAATAATGCAGTATATTAATTTTATTGGCACATGATGGTGATAAGCGCTCGAAGTTAATAAGAAAGTTCATTTTTCTAGATTGTTACCCACAGGTATTTTCAGGCTGTGCTGCTCATTTTGTTAGCAAATAATAAATTTTAGTACAGCGTTGGCAGTGTGGCCAAGTATAGTGATAAATCTTAATTTTAATTCAGAAATGTTGTGTAAAACATTAACGGAGTTATACTGGATGCCACAGTCCACCTACACATTCCTTTTAAAATTTACAGAATTATTTTTCAACAAAACCAATTAGGCCACTATAGGTAAAC
Organism: Neoaliturus tenellus; assembly: GCA_030545055.2. Classification (NCBI taxonomy): domain Eukaryota; kingdom Metazoa; phylum Arthropoda; class Insecta; order Hemiptera; family Cicadellidae; genus Neoaliturus; species Neoaliturus tenellus. The sequence goes on along the minus strand of CM061535.1, from coordinate 71,057,838 downwards.
CGGTTACATTTGATCGATTTACAGTACACGGTGTACCAGAAGTCACCTTACCAAGCCGGAAGTCAGTAATTTTAAACACAAACCCCCACTTTAAAGACATTTTTGGATTATACTTAAAATAACAACCTACATGACAACTTTAATATTTAGTTTGTACCAACAATCCTAGCGGTTTTGGAAGTAATGACGGTTGAATTTTCCCCGTAATAATAACATGAAACAATTTTCAAATCCATTATCTCTGAGCGTTTTGGTTAGACAAACATGCCCCAGCACAAAAGAGTCTCAGACTCTTCTTTTAAATATTTTTCTATCATAAACGGTAAGTTTTATCATAAATTATTTTATTTTTTCATAAAATTTAAAATATGGCGGATATTACTGAAAATGTATGGAAAAGTAAAACTAATTGCCTAATAATCGAATGGATATTTCATTATTGAATATTATTTAAAATGAGGTTCCAAGACATTTTCATGCTTGGAGAGTTTAGTTTAAATTAAAATGTTCAGAGACAATGAATGGATTTGACATCTTCCCCATGTTATTTGAATGGGGAAAAACTAAATTTCAACCGTCATTATATCATAAGCCGTTATAATTAGGGGTACAAATTCAATTGTTAAGTCGTCTTAAAATTACGTTTAGAACAAAAAAATATCATAAAAGAGGGGGTTTTGTATTAAAAATTGGTGACTTCCGTTCTAAAAAGGTTACTTCTATTACTCTGTACATTGAAATTAGTGTTAATCGGTAGAGCATAACCAATTTACCTATAATGGCACAATTAGTGTTCGTGAAAAATTAATTATTTAAATTTTAAAAGGGGTGTACGGGTGGTCTGGTCTGGGAAACATTCTATACCGTAAACAATGTTTATCGAATAATTTTAAGGGGGGCGCTCTACCTGAAGAAAAAATAAGAACACAAAGTTTCACCTGGGGGAAAACAGCTGATAAACCAAGATAAATTGTTTACCGTACATTGGATGTAGATTTTGGAAATCTTTTAGTTTTTTTTTTTTTTTTTTTTTTTTTTTTTTTTTTTTTTTTTTTTAACTATAGCTCAGTAAAATGTAGAAAGGCCAATCATTCAACAGTTGTTTTAAAGAATTATTTTAATGTTTGTAAAACCTATATTTTAAAAATGCAATTCCAATGGACCGTAGGTATTTTGAAGTTTGTTCCCCCAAAATTCTTCTCCCCCAAGCGTCAATCGCTTCTGCAGGCCGATGTCAAACTACGGCAAAGAAACTTGGTGAGTAGATTTTCATGCCGAGGTAGAGCCCCGCCTTACTGAAAAAACTGTGTGAAATCCGTGTAGTACGCAAGCCCGACTGTGTCTAACCTTCCGTTGCAGACTGCGAGCAGTACGACCAGGGGGTTGCCAACGTGTTCGGTCTCTCCCCCCTGTGCCGCCCCATGGGCCTGTCCTGCCTCCGCAAGGTGGAGGAGATCGTCCGTGACAACTGCCTGCCTGAGCAGGACTACTACGCACTGCCGATGAAGCTGCCCAACAAGTGCGTGACCAGCCAGATCTGCGTAAACACACCGCCCGCCATCGAGTTCGGCAGAGCAGTAGGAGTCGAAGTCGCCAGACCCGGCTTTAGGGGAGGATTCATCTAAATAGCTACTTTATACAATAGGATAATATTAGGTTTTAATAAAACTGTTTTTAATAATCGAAACTTTTATTATTTCGAGTAAGTTATTCGACTATAATCCATTTCATTGTTTTAACTGTTTTCTATAAAAGCAGTAAAATATGGAACGTAGTAGCTTTATTAATTCACACCCTGAGTTTCCATGGGATTGGTTCGTTTATGTATTAAAAGACATTTTTTAGTATATCAGGATTAAATTATTTAAATACCTATGTTGAAATTCTGTCTGTAGAGCTAAATATAATTTGATATTTATGATAATAATTAAAAGAAAATGATGATACACAAACCAAGCACCTTATTTAAGTTAATTTAAATAAATACACAATTACTTTTACAACATGCTGAAACTATTAAAAAAAATGAATAAATCAAGAATTGAATAAATACACAATCCCATAGATGAATAAATATAACTAATTTAAATTTTTGAAACATTAAAATACATAATTTAACTTATTAATAAACATACCCACCTAAAGTATTTTTATATAATATAAAAATAAATAAATAATTAAAAATGTTAAAAAACACAATCATTGATTTTATTAATTCATATTGTTTCTATTTTATGCATAACATAAACAGGAAATAAATTGTCTAGTATTCTAATAAATTTTAGAAATAACCTATTGAACATATTCAGCCATTAAAGGTATTATTTAAATTCAATTTCAGATAATTTAACATCGCATTCTGAAGGTCTGTTGCCAGTAAGTCAAAATACCTTATTATTTTGGAGGGTGGATAGCCAATACTCACTTATTTTATTCGCTGGCCTTTCACCCTTTTTATTTTCTAGGTGGATCGCCAGTATAACAAATATTGAGAATTGGCGGTCCACTTTTTTATCTTTAACTTTAAAATTAAATAAACACAAAACAATTTTCAAGATTTGAATTATATCTTTTATTGAGTAAACTTTTTAATTTAGAAATTAACGAATTCCATAAGATATTTCTGATTTGTGTTTAATTTTTTATTAATATAATGACATAACTAATGTTAAAATAAACTAATAATTTTTTAATATCATATACAAATAAATATAATACTATTACTAATACTATTATAACAAATATTCAAATTTAACCAAATTAATATAAATATTTTTTAAACAAAGTACATTTTAAACTACATTAAACCACTGAAAATAAAAATAAATAATAATACTAATTTTACAAGAAAATTTTAAAAATAAAATAAGTAAAAAATTCTACTAAGCCAAAAAACATTGAAGAACGTTTTCGTTTTTAAATCTATCAATTAATATTTACTTTTACAGATTAATACAAACCATTTTTGTCTAATCTATATTTCTCTTTAATTTTTATATTCAAACATTAAAAATTTCCATCCTATTATTTAAGTCATAAAAATATAAATTACACAAATCAGTTGTAATTCACGTCTAGTTTATATCCTGACAATACAATTTTGTGGATCACAACATATTTGAATCACTATATGTGCATATATGTTAATTAAAAAATTATAACTTAAAAGATAATTCAGTCAAACTGAAATGTAATTTTAATTTTTAGAAGAATCTATATATTAAACTTGTCAATAGCAACATTGTCTTACCACAGTTTCATAAAATTGAGATTTGCTTGTCATTCCATACATAGTGTGCATCAGCCAACATTAAATTTGTAAATGTTGGCTGATGCAATTAAAAAAAAAATCCCAAGGTCTAACTATCATAATTTGATATAAAATCTTCGATATGGTTAGTTTTTTTTTTATATTCTTAAATTTTCGGCATTAGTGAAACGTCAAATATTATGGAACCATATTAAATGTTTATTGGATTCTAGGATTTCGGAAAATATATTTATATATTTGACCATCTCAAATCAGACAGCATTATGTTTCATAAATTATTTTTAATAGCGATTATATAAAAAATAAAGTAGACCCTAATATATATATCAATGCATGAAATTGAAACATACTTTTGTTCTACAGACATGTATTTTATTGTGATTGTCTATAATTTCAGTTTTATTGACAGAACATTTCCGTGACGTCAACAAATTATATATAGCCCTGAATATTTATAAATTAATTAATCATCATTCATTTCTGCAACGCATAAATTTCTGCAAAAATAAAATTCGACATGAAAATGTACATATTACAATTTATACAGCCTTTTGCAACTAGTAATGTCAGGTGCATCAGTTTCGCCACACACAATGTAGTTTAATGCAAAATATCACTATTTTTCACAATAAACATTACGTACTAGTTAACATCTATAATGTGTTATACTTAACCACAAAATTAACTCAAGGTAACGCCAGGAACAGAGAAAATTATTGAATCTGTGCTCCTATACAAAAAAATGGAGACCAAATCTTGTGAAAAAATGCCTAAAAAACAGAACGATTAGGATTTCAATGCGAGAATTTATTTACTTGCAGTTGTTAAAGCATAAGCCATGCTATATGTCTATTTCTATTGATCTATCACCTTCACAGTTGGTTGCGCTGTGTGTTTGTCTTGCAAGCACACGAAACTTATTTCGTTCTAACATGTTCACATTATGACACAATGTATTTGTCTTGTAAATTATTGCGGACATTTTCAATCATTGATCGTAAAAAAAAATTCACGGCGATTGTTTTTGCCAACAAGTGATGAGAAATGTCCGCAATAATTTAAACAATAACATAAACTCACCATCACTATCTATGAACTTAACACAAACGATACTAAGTAATTTTGAAAGGTGAGTACACTTACTTTATTCAGTGTCTTATAAATTAATTATAAACAAACTCATTAAATCATGCAACATAAATCTTTTGTTTGTGTTAAACACTCAATACATTTACACTAACAATTATGTTAAACAAACAAGACTGATTTCTTTCTTTCAATGTTTTTTTTTTTTTTTTTTTTTTTTTTTTTTTTGTTAACATCACATTATTTAACAAACAAAACACAATACTTATAAATTAAATATTTCTATATCCCAGGATCGTTTCACATTACAAATCTGGAATAAAGATTAGCAAAGAAAGTTTAATTAACTCAATCAACTTTACAAACACCCCTGTGTTTAAAATTGTAAGACTCCCTGTATGACCAATACAATTATTCTGCACAGCCCTGTTTGTTTATCCCTCGTAAATTACTTACCCTTTTGGTAGTTACCAGGCAAAATAAGAACGTTGTCCAACAACTCCAAAGTTTCCAGCCCATTACTGAGGGCTATCTGTCACTGGATTAAAGGGACATAAAAAGTTTGAGGGCATGTGCTCATCTACCATTCATTATATTTTTATTATACTAAAATAAACGGTATCAGTTAACTGACACATACTTTCTCCCAACAATATAAAAAAGATGTTAAAAGCTTCAAACATTAATGTCTTGATGACTCAGTCGGATAGCTACCGGCTGAGCAGCGCTCGTTTGACCCTACGCGCGTCTGTGACTTTTAACAACGTACTGCGTTTACCGCTAAACGAAAAATGGAATTTTCTCCGCAACCACTTGACGTAAAGCAATAATTTAAAATACTAGATTATTTAGTTTTTTGAGCTTGATTTAATGGTGATAAGTAAAATTTATTTCAAGACAACAGCTATTTTGAAAATCCAAAAAATTGATTTTTGAAACACTTTTTATTCCATAACTTTTGAACGCGAGTTTTCTCGGAGATGCGGGTGGTGTCATTTTATTCGCCATTTTAAGCTTAATAAACCACAAAATTTTAATCAAAATCGTTAGAGCCGTTTTTGAGAAATTTTAATTTTTGACGATTTTTGAGGGTTTTTGGGGGTAAAACACCTTTAAAAATCAAAAATTTAAAAAAATGAAAAAAACGCCTGGAATTATCGTGGATTTGGACCTATGTACCAAATTTCATTAAAATCGGACAATTAGGGCATTCTCTAGCTCTGTTTACATCCTGACACACACACACACACACAGACAGACATCACTCCGAAAACCACTTTTTTGGACTCAGGGGGAACCAAAATGGATAAATCCACCAACAACTCAAATTCGAAAATTTTGACGAAAACAATACTTTCTCCATATACTATGGTATAGAGGGAGAAAGTAAAAGCTCTAAAATTTAGAAAGAGGTTAGAAGAACCAAGTACATAACCGTGTCTCACTGTGAAGTCTCGTCCAACTGAAGGGCCTATAAATGTGAGATACTCTAAATGAATCTTTAAAGGCGTTCGGTGTATAACTCTGATGGTGGTTCATACTCATACAAATAAATTCTTCACCACTGAAACTTTATTTTAACTTCATTATTAGCGTACTGAACCTAAATAGAAAGTTTAAGGGCCAAATGTGAAGTATGAGATGCTCCTTCATCGAAAACTTCTTGAACTCGAAAACATATTGAAACATTTTGAACATTGAGGATTTTATAAAATGTCATCACCCCAGCACAATACTCTAAAAACCCAAATATCTTTACATTGATTACGCTCATTATTTAACTCAATTGGTCATATCATAACATTGCACTTATGTATACTCATATTCGTACATTGCAATTGTCATTAAAATCGAGATCACAGCGGTTTTGTCGTAAAAATCTATACTTATAAATACGATAAGGGTTTTTTGTGTTGAGAACTCCTAAAATTTTCAACCGATATTAAAGTTTTTGGTGTTGTTGGATAGGGATTGGTCTGTATTTGTTTCAGCAAAAAATGACAAAAATCGGACATAAAGTAAGGTCACTATACACAAATAAATTTGAACATTTCCTATTAGAATAACATTGGGTTTGGGTTGAACATTTTTAACATCTGTTAATGTACAGCTTTAAATACGTCTGGTTTTTCGTCATTGTTGATATTCACAATATTGGATTGGTCGGATTTCGTGGATTTAGAACTACATGTTACTTTTGTATTATATCAAAATAAATTGCTCGATTTCGAACAACAAGTAGACTATAGGTAGTTTTTTAAAACCTGATCCTTCACGAGAATATTGGGGTCAGGGAGGGATTTAAACTATAAACAAAAAAAATTAACTGTAAAGAAAACATTTAAGTTTGTGACAAACATGTTTGAGTAACAGATATCCTCAGATAACGTTTTAAAAAAGTTATAATGCCTAGTCAGCTGTTTTATTTTTAAGCCAAACCTATTCCTTGTTAAAATGTAACAGTTCTAAAGTAAACTGATTAAAAACAACTGCTACCAATAATATTGTAAAACTGAGACACAATACTATGTTGCGATGTAAAATTACCAGCTGGTGTGCAACAGTGAAATAAAACAAAAACAACAACAAAAAACATAAAAACGAAAGGACTCCAAGCCAATTGGATGTTAGCAAGGATAAACAAACCCCCACCATTATATCTCCCTAGAAGTATCAGGTTTTAAAAAACGGCCTATAGTCGTAATTTAACGTGCAATACATTGTTTTCACACGTGTCATTTAAATTATCACTGCACTATATATTATCCCGGAATGCTTTGCAATGCCAACCCGAGGATATTTTGGCCTTCAGGTCAGCTCGTTCGCTATGCTCACTCGCCGTCAGGTTTAACTCGTTTGCTACACTTACTCACCTCAATTATATAATAATCTTATTTTATTACCAATCTTCCCTCAATACTTTAAACGGAAACAGCTGTATATAAATTGATATTCCTAAAATTACTATCTGTTCATTACCAAAATGTTGTTTCCATAAGAATAGCATGGCAACTTTAGAGATGTGTGGTGTGGAGCAATGTGGAAGTTGGAGGGACGAAGAGTAATTATTTGTCAATTTTTCTGCACCTTTCACGTCAAGAGCTTTCAATCAAGTACATACGGTTGTAGAGGTTTTGACTTCTGGCAATTTTAAACAACTTATTTTACATCCGACATTCAAAACCCAACATCCATTTATATATACTGTATAGATAACAAAAAGGCGTACTTTCAACTAAAGTGTCCTAACACTAATAGCATTGTTGGCAACTATCTTACAATATCATCAACAATTGCCATACAACGGCGCAACGTTCTCCTGAGAGGAGATAAAAGAAGACTTCTGTAGCCTTTGGAGCAAGAAAAGAACGCCTCGAAACAATTATTATGAGAAACCCGTTAAAATCAGACACGGGTTGATTGTCTTTGACAAGTTGAATTAGAGTTACTCAAAGTATTTCAAATAAATTTCACTTAAAATTTATATTTATAATTTGCTATCGGACTTCTGGAACATATTATTATAAAAACTATGCAAAATATACCCGCTTAAAAGTAGTTTATAAATAAATAAGCCTTCAATTGTCAGTAGTAAAATAACTTGGTCAAGTTAATATGTGTTCAATTTACTAAGTTGCGGTTCTTGAATATTTTCTATTATAAAACTTCTATTGATGATAATAATGTACAAAACGATTTAACAAAAATCTAACATGTAACCCATAGAGAACTAAGTATCGTAGCAAGTCTAAAACACATATCTAAAACACGAAAGAAAAAAAAACGGATTAATCTAAATTTTATATAATTTTAAACAAAGCATTTTAAGTACCGTAATCAGTTGATTGAACCATTATATAAAACACAATAGTTCGACGCTTCGGTTTACTTATATTTCAGATTTTATAAAAAATGTCGAGCTCGATTTTACACGGTGTTAGCGGCAAGTTTTATTTATAGGTTTACTTTACTACGCCAAAACTTCCCTTTGTTCTGTAAAAACCTGGCAGCATTCCTAAAAATACTTATCCCTTTTCACATGTTAATATTTAAAAGTAGCAGACTATCTATCTAAAATATTAAGACACGTTAGCGGCAAAAAAACCGTGAAATGTTGATAGAAAATGTAACAAAATCTTCTAAGACTGATTTAAAGGAATGATAAAAATAAATTAGAAAGCAGAAAATTATAAAATACAAAAATCATAGAGACACAGAAAAATATAGTACAGTCACCAATTGGGGGGGACCTCTTAGATAATAACAAATCCATACTGTAGTGATATTGTATAAATTCATTGGTAATACTTTCGATTAATGCCATTACGATTCAGACTTACAAACTCACAGAAATGAAGGTAATTTACAATACATTTTGCCTCTGGATTGTTGGTTAATATTGTTAGGTTATCTTACTTAGGTAGTCAAGTTAGGCAACAAGTTTAGAACCATGGTTCTTAGTGTTAATTTGTGTTTCATCGTCATGTGAAATGTGTTAAAAAGTGATGAGTTTAAATGTAACGAAGTCCACAGGATGGAAAATTTTAATTAGTTTAGTCCTCAAATCACGTGGTCCTCAACTGGTGATGGTTTGTCGAACCCGAAATCGATTTTGAGAGATATTTCACTAGGATTGTTAAGGTAAGATAATCTAACAACATAGAAGGTGATTTACTTGAACAATAATCTTTGCAGATTTTGCAAATATTTTTATCAGAGGTGTAAAAATAGTACCTGCCCAATAAACAAATATCATAAATGCTATTTTAAGCTATATGGTAAAAAATATATAAATTTCAAACCTTGGAAGGTTACTTCTAGATTTTTTATGCGAGTCAACATTTTAAGGTTCTGAAGATATGAACCTAATTAATTAATCTCTAAAAGGAATACGAGATCTAAATGTGTGGTAATATACTTATTATATTAATGTATTATATAACTATATCTGTTACAAAAAGCTACAGTAAAGCCATAGTAATTTTAGAAGTAATTTTAGAATTCCTTCTAAAATTACTATGGCTTTACTGTAGCTTTTACTCTAGTTGAATAAGAGATAAGTTCCAGTGCACCCATAATTTTTAGATAGTTGAAAAGTAGGATTGTCACAATTCGTTCTTGTGGCGCTCCTAAGAGTGAGCGTAGTTATAATAGGGTTCACTGACTCGCCTTTGACCACATCATAAACACATGCCTTGCAACCTAACAGAACGTTGAGAAAATAATTTCAACATACAACCATACTTAAAAAAACCTTTTAGCATAATAAGATTCAAAGAAAAAATCAAATTACAAAATATCTCGGTTGACGTTTGTAAGGATCTCTACCATTGATAGAAAAAGGATATTCCTGTCGGATTCTGTCCTTTTCCCCATTTTCGAGGCAGTATAAAAGTTGTTTTTACCACTGCAAGGTAATAATAGTATTGCCATGCCTGTAAACATAGTAAAAAAGTTTATTTCTGTTGTTCATTTCATTTCCGCACGCTTAATCAAATAGATAGATAATTTAGGTTAGCTGTAGTTTCAAACTATACAGACATTGTTGGTCATTGTTGTCGTTTAGCAATTGCTGTTTTTCCTTTTTAGTGTGAGGTTATGCTTGATAGTTGTTAGTGTGTTTCAAAATAAAAATCAAACATTCCCAAATGACATTTTGCAAAAAAAAAAAAATTATTCAGTTTCAATCATGGTGGTAGGAAAAATCTTGCGTGTATTACGAGCAAAAATAGTCATTGCTGATTTCGAAATGTTTAGCCACACTCAGCTAACGGTTCCTGCGTTCATCTACATTTTACAAGCGGCAATGTCGTACTTTGTGCTCTTAATACACAAATAGCTACTTTAAAGTGTGATTCAAAGCAACAGGAAGAAACTACACCCAACAAAGGTTCTGATGCAGTCCATTACATGTAGTTCGTACACTACTAACAGTAAAAATGTATAACGGTTAATGGAAACTAGAATATGTCGATGTATTGTCGATGTTATTGGTAACACTCATTTTAAGACATTACTGTCATTTATTGTTTAAAATATTTAATTTAACAATTTTTACCAACAGTCTTAATATAACCGAATTGTTAACAAATGCTTTAAGTTTAATTGGCTGTTTCGAATTAATATATTAATTATATAGGAAATATTAATTATATAGTAAGTTTACATTATTTTACAAGTCTTCTACTTGAGATGATCCTTTATCCTTCCGAAATTTATGTGGGGATGAAACATCGCAAATGGTCCTGTACTGCTTTCTTCAGAACCAGTGGGGAAATATTCTTCCCTAGTTCTTTATACAGCAAACACACACCATGAAAAATAAACATCGTAATCAGTAGTACTTCATTCAAATAATTTATGCCCCCTATAAAAGAGTTAAACACTGATAGTATGGGTTTGTTCTGAATCTGTTTGCTTCGCACTTGCCTTAGGGAACTTATTTTCTAAAATTGTAAGTATTTTTATATTGGTTTTTATTTAATCCAATTACTTCGAATTGAATTATTTTTTAAATAAAGAAAGCGATTACTAAGAGTTTGACTCAGGATTTAGCATTGTGTAAAATGAATGTTCAACGAATGAAAGTTATCAAGAAAATTAATTTAGGTTATACAAACAAAGAGAATAACAAGTAAACCGTCAGTCAATCATTGCCACAGATTCATTCATTATTATGTAAACTTTTTTTGTGTAGATGTTTTTTGTATTGGATAATATCATATAATAATCAATAAGAATTCGATCTATTAATGTCCCAATTAAATTCGATTATACAGTTTACTTTGATAAAAACTGACCCCTTTTAGAAAAGGCTCTTAATACACTAATATAAAATCCCACTAGAAAAATCTAATCCGATTCGCCTATTAATTACCGATAAATATTAAGCTTTAAGAACATACTCAACATAAGAACATTTTAGAAAAGACTCTTCCGGACTATGTTACCTGCCAACATCACTTCCTGATTGGACTTTCGCCCCAGACGGACTGCTGCGATGTGTCAAATTCAGTGCATCACCTTGCATGTGTATAAATTGTTTACTCTTTGTCAGTCAATAAGAATGCACTAGACTGTCATTGTGATCAATTTTACATCTCGCTTTTTATATTATTTTCCACCGATGAGCATGTTCTTGTAATTGCTTGAAACCAATAACTCATTCAATATCTTTGTGTTTCTGGCCACTGCATGTTTAAATTAAATATTGTCCTTTATCTGTATGAACATTTTGAATGTCCCACAGACCACGTATTGTTGTTTATTGGTATTGTTACACTCTCACTTGTGTTACATTTTCTTTAATACAAGCACATTATGGACTTGCTTCAGTTGCACCCTAGTTATTGTTACATTTATCTTTGTTGAGTAGGTATGTTTTGATACAAGTACAGTTTTGCCTTGTAAGTTGCACTGCATGTACGGAATGAAATTTTTCGTATCCATCATCTAGATATCTAGATGTATAAACATTAATGTAAAATCTCCATTGTAAATGGCGATTGCCGTAAATGTATAAATAATTAAACAAATAAACTTAGCCAAGGGACTACGAAATTAAATTGTTTCAAATTATAGGGAAACTAAGCTTTTTATTTAATCTAAATATACTGCGTAGGATGTTCGCGCAAACTAAATGCTAAAAGAAAGGTGAAAGTTAGATTTTTATATACTACAGCTCTAACCGCTGATATTGTAGACACTTAATAGTTCCCTCTGATTAAACCGAGGTACTAAACTAAAGGTACTAACTAAAGGTATACTAACTAAAGGTACGCCATTTCCTTTTATTTTTGCTTGTGCAGATTTTAATATAAGATATATACTTACTATGTTATGTAAACTAAAGTAAAACAGAAAAAAACTGATAATTTGCGGGTTTATTAAAACAACATTCAGTAAATAAAAAATAAGTGTTCGAAAATATTAATTCATCTGCTCTGCCCAAGCAAACTAACCTCGGCTAACCTAAGGTATAGTTAAATTCTGGTATATCTTTTTCGCATTTGTCTGTACCATTATTCTTTTGCTATATTAGGTTAGCTGGGTTTGGTATTTCGGATAGGTTAGTAAGTTTTTTAGTTACTTTAGACTAAATAGGCTACCGTGGATTAACATTTTAACCTATTTTAAATTTAGCCTAGTTTTCATCTGAAAGTACATTATTTATTCGATTAAAATTCACTTTTTCTAAATCTAAATAGCTATACGTTCCAATGTGAAACTGGCTGGTCATCTAAACAAGGTGTTTGGGCTTCAGAATGTACTAAAAACTTAAAATTTTGCACCAAAACTACTTTTATGGTTAAACCAAAATAAAAATTTCCGAAACGACAAATTTCTAATTTCATCACCTTAAAAAAGTCAAACTGTGATATATAGAAAAATTAAAAAAAACACATCATTTTTCTTTCTGAGCTTTAGCTGCTAAGTGGTTGGTCCTATCGAAAATCTGAGAAAATCTTGTTCAAAGCTCTTTTAATTAAAAAAAAAAAAAATTGGTGCTGTGACATTTTTCATCATACTGGTGTATCATTTTTCCCTTTAACTCGTCAAGCCTCTAGAGTGATTTTAATCAATAAATTCCTTATTAAGCTAATTATAGTACCTAGAAACTTTAAATTCTACACATACGTTACGTTATAGACTTCTATGCCTGTATTAAGCAAAGGAATAACATAAAATTTTTCAAATTAAAACCCTTTAAAAATCAATGCCTGCACATATTTAATATAAAATAGAAACTGTTTCTTTGGTTAGCTTTATCAGCCAAACTATTGGTCCTATAAAAAACATTTATATAGAATATTTAATATTTATTATGGTATAAGGTCGAAAATAATTAATTGAATTTTCCTTGGCTGAATCTCTAGTAATTGGTGTGTTTCAAATCGGATTGACCCAAAATACTATATCAAACTATGGTTTTCAATGAACTTCAAAATTTCTATGTTGTAAATTTGTTATAAAAAAGGGATTAGCCGCAGCATGTATTGTACAGTAATACAATACATTATATTTTGTACCACTATAAATGACTATTATTGCAGCAATACATTGAAGTCTGCAGTGCCAATCATCCTATAATTTAAGATATCATTTTATAATTTAAGTCGTGTACCCCATCAGTTTCCTTAAATTTCTACTGAGCTGGATGGAAAAGTAATCCACTAATTTTCTTGTCAGATATTCTGACTCAGACTCTGACTCAGTACTAATGAAATTACAGTTAACTACAAAGTAAGTTAATTACAAAATAACTAATAACTGTAAGTAACTGCGACTAACTAACTGTAAGTAACTGTAAGTAAGTATAGGTAACTGTAAGTTAATTGCAGTTAACGAAATTACATAAGTCAAGAACTCTTTCTTCAATTCAAAGTTAATCGTAGGTCCATTGCTATATCAAGTATAAGGTCTTAATTTAGGAATCACGTTTTGAGTTTCAATATATTTAGTTCAATTTAAAAATTTCCGTTAGTATTTTTCCATCCTATATTGATAACCCTACGAAGATAAAGAAAATTGAAGTTCAACAATTCATTACATGGAAAGGAAAACATTACTGGTAGTCAAAGAGAAAGAAGCTAAGTTTATTTTTTGATAACAATGTCATCTTTATTTCTTTTTAATAGCAAAGTAGGAAACAATTTTGCCCCTGTGAAGTTACTCTATTAAAATTCAAATGTATTAAAACTTTAGATTCAATTTTCCTAAAAACCAATTAAGAAACTGTTACCTACTAAAAGTCTGTTGATCTGACAAGTCGGATGTAAAATTGACTTAAATAAGATTGTGAATGAGGAATATTTAAAAAGTTAGATAATAAGTTTCCATCTATTGGAAACCCGGATACGAGTAACAATTAAATAAATATTAAAAACAAATGTAGTACATCGACTTTATATTGGTAAATAAAGTCTAAAATTGAACACGAATTTGTTTGTTTTCTCTGTTTGATGTTAACAAGTCGGTCCCAGCATGACTGGCCTGTGATTCAGTACATTCTGATAGTCCTGGTATTATCGTTTTTATAACGATTTTACGATTTTCACAGGTCGGTCCCAGCAGTTGCTAGTCCTTTTATTGACGTTACAAAACATGTTTTGATTTTCACAGGTAGGTCAGAGCAAGTTTCGGACTAATGTTTTGACACATGTTCTGATGAATATAACAGTATGTTTGGTCTCAGCAAGGGATGGACAGATTTTTACCGCTTTTAGTAAGCATATTCTAATGTTCACAGGTCGATCCCAGAGAGTCATGGACCGATACTACAGGAATTATGATGCATTTTGATTTTCGCTGGTCTATTCCGCCAAGAGATGGCATTTGTTTTGGCGCTATCATGACACACGTTCTGATTATCACAGTCGGCCCCAGCGAGTGAAGTTCAGTTTTTTTATCGCTGTTACACCGTAGGTTCTGATTTTCACAGATCAGTGTCAGCAAGTATCCCATGCAAGTCCCATGTTGTATGGCTGATATGATGCCATACAACATGGGTTTTCTCTTATAGGTTTCAACTAATGATGGTCTATGTTTTACCGCTGCTTTGACGCATATTTTGATGTTGGATGTTGGATGTAGGTTCCAGCGAGTGATTATCTTCGATGTATGGCTGATATGATGCATTTCCTGTTGTTTGCAGATATGTTCCAGCAACTGATGGTCCGTATTTTATCACTCTTATGATGTATGTTCTAATGATTGCACAAAAAGTTCAAGGAAGTGATGATCCGTAATTTAATCTGGCTGTGACCCATATAGTGTCTACTGTTAGGTTCCGGCAAGTGATGGTCCGTGTTGCAACGATGTTCTGAGGAATGTTCTGATGTTTTCACTTAGGTTCCAGCAAGTGATGGTCCGTATTTTATCAGTCTTATGATGTATGTTCTAATGATTGTAGCCAAAAAGTTCGAAGAAGTGATGATCCGTAATTTAATCTTGCTATGACACGTTGAGCCATGACGCTGTCCACCATGCGAGCATTACGTCTCTGTGAGAAAGAAAAATAGTTTTTTGTTATAATACTTTGTTTTTATTTTTTCGTTTTGTGCGGGTGGCACGCCTGGCGGATGTGCTCATCTGCTGTGGCATTTGGAACTGTCAAAAGTTTTTCCTTCCTTTCATAAGGACAGTCGCCACGACGAAGAGCAGATCATACTTAGAAAATAGTTTTCGTATCCAAGTGAATCCAATGAAAATGTTTTATTATCTTCTTTTATTTAACAATTCAAGTATGTCTTCGTAATCTTCGTGCCACTCGACGAATGAGGTCCCTAAGAGGACGACCTACTACACCATCCCATGGAGGAACCTGAGCCTGGGACGGGCCGATGGGGACACGCCCCACCCCTCTGGACTCCGGCACGGTTCACCTGTCTTTCCCACCACGGACTAATTGGAAACCCGGCTGTGATATTTTTGTTTATTTATTTTATTTATTTATTTGTTGTCCCTGTTGTGTTTTGTAATTCTATGGTTGTTATTTAGTTTTAAGAAAAATGTTTTGCAATATCGGAAAATAATTTTGAGCATGGGGCCCCCTTGCACTGACTTAACAAAGAGATCAAGGTTTCTTGAATAATAATAATAATAATAATGTAGCTTCTCAACATTATGTTTAAGGAGGAATTTTCTCAAATGTCAATTCAATAGACTGTTATTGTTGAAAAAAATAAATAAATTTTCGTTTTTCTTGGCCTGGAAAGATTAGTCTCATTGGAGTGACCCCATCCACGCTATTGTTTGTTTTCTCTTGTAGGTTTTGAGCCCCTCCTCGCCCCCGTCTTCATGGGACACGCTTCCAGGTCCTGGTTGTAGTGAGGCTGTGTGGGGAGGCAAGGTGACGGTTCAACATATCTACTGTTAGGTTACAACAAGTGATGGTTCGTGTTGCAGCGATGTTCTGAGGCATGTGATGATGTTTTCACGTAGGTTCCAGCAAGTGATGGTCCGTGTTGCAGCGATGTTCTGATGCTTGTTCTGATGTTTTCACGTAGTTTCCAGCAAGTGATGGTCCGTGTTGCAGCAATGTTCTGAGGTATCTTCCGATGTTTTCACTTAGGTTCCGGCAAGTGATGGTCCGTGTTGCACTCTTATGATGCATATTCTAATTTAATAAAAACCTTTCCGTCTTCAATCCATGTGGTTTTTCTAGATGACTAGTTTCGGGACTGTGATAACATTATCAAATCTGTCCAAGGTTAAAAGAAAAAACCAGTATTTTCTCGTTAATTTAAAAAAGTAAATAACACTTTACAATGAATAAACATATTTTAATGATTGCAGGTAGCGTCTATCAACTGATGGTCCGTGTTTTAGTACTGTCATCACTCATGTACTTGATGTTTGCATGTAGGTTCCAGCAAGTGATGGTCCGTGTCTTAGCACTTTTATGATGTATTGTCTGAGGTTTGCAGGTAGGTTCCAGCAAGTGATATTCGTATTTTAGCACTCTTATGATGCATGTTTTGATGTTTGCAGGTTTGTTCCAGCAGGTGATGATGGTCAGTGTTTTAATACTCTTTTGATACGTGTTTTTATGTTTGCAGGTATGTTCGAGCAAGTGATCATGGTGCGTGCTTAAGTACTCTTGTGATGTATGTTCTGATGTTTGCAGGTAGGTTCCAGCAAGTGATGGTCCGTGTTTTAGCGCTGTTGGTGGTCGTGGCCGGCTGCGCCATGGCCAGGCGAGGGAGTTACAGCGGGAAAAACAGTGGCTGCCAAAGCGTTGAAACCATAGACCGTAGTATTAGAGAGGTAACGTCATCTAGAAACTTCCTTTTTGAATTTTGTCAATATTCAAATTGACAGAAAAGTCTCTTATCAGCAAAATTCATACGCCACAGATCTTTTAATAAAATATTGGCTTGCGGGCTGTGGCCGTCAGGTTTTATTGGAGTGTCTATATGAGGCTTCTCCAGCACTTACAAATCTGTTTTCGTGACCTTTCATAGCCATCTCCTCTTACTCACGTTATGGTTCTTCACACTGTCTTTAACCAAACAATTTTCTATGGAGAAGATGAGGATCAATAACGGCAATATGGTGTGGATTTTATAATTGCTAGAGTTGCAACAATAGTTCTACCAAAACAATTAAAGCACTTTTTTGCTAAAGTTACTCCATTGAGATAAATAAATTAACAAATGAATAAACTCTATCAAGATAAAGAGTAAGTGTATGCAGTTACCCATGATTTTTACTTTTTCCCCCTATACATAGTATATGTTGCATTTCCCCCTATATATAGTATATTATTTTCGTTGCAGTTGAAAGTATTGCAAGTTTTAGTTGAAACCTATAACATTAGTTATAGACAATGCTTTTTACTTTTGCAATTACTGTTTACTTTAAATTGTTAACTCAGTGTGAAGCTAAGCCGTTTGAAATATTACAAAATTAATATTTAAGTTAAAAGTCAATCCTGCATAATTTAAGAACACACATGAAGAAATCAAACAATATGACGTCTACAAATTGTTGGTAGTTTAATATTGTGATTGAGTGTCTTCGTGTAAAAATATATTTAGGTACAAAAACAAATTAATACTTCTTCCTATTATTTCAGAAGTAATCTGTTGGCTGTCTCTTAATATTGATAATCAAGTCATAACCAAATCCATAATTTCTCTATGGTGATAACAATTAATGAACTATTTTCAGGACTATTGTGACCAACCTTTGTTTGTAACATTCGTTCCTAAGACTGAAGAAAACACTTTACTCGACAACATCTGCTACACATTTTTCCCCCTGCCCGATGACCCCAACACCTTCCAGGTCTACCAATCGAGGGTGTTGTAAGTAGGTTATTATTGCTGTTTGAATATAATTGTATTATTTTAGTATTTTTATTTAATCATATTTATATTACTGATATATTAGTCAAAAAGCCATATATATATTATTTGAAAATATATCTACATATATGATTTGTTGTTCCGAATTAGCAGTTCAAACTATTGCAAACAAGTCTCCATATACATAATCTTGAAAATAGCTAATGAACTTTAAATAATGATGTGATACAGTATTTTTTTTTCTGAGATGACAGAGTATAATTAAAGACAAAATTTAAGAGACATCTTCACCCCTGAACTCTGAAAACATGGCTCTACATTCCTTGGTTACGGACGGTGTTCTTGAATTATTATTGTAAAAAATTCTTGTGGATTAAGGATCCATCTAGGTCCCTCAGACCTGGTATATATGGTACAAAAAAATCATAAAAGTAAGGAAAATTTAATTATTTTCTTTGTAGGGGAGGGTTATATATTTTTTAATTTTTTACCTTTTAAGGTGTGAGAGACCTAATGTATCTGGTAAATTATTAAAAACAAGTTTCAAGAGAATCGGTTGAAAAATGGCGCCCGATACAAGGGAGTCCGAAACCGTCTTTTACCCTAAAGTCGTATTGTTTACATTTGCGACAGCGCTACTAGCAAAAAGGAGAAGGGGAACGTCAAATTAAAAAACTAGTTACTATGTTCAGGGTGCAAAGTAATCTGCACAGGGGGGAATGGCTATGCATATTCGAATTTTCACAGAAATAGAATCGAAAATGATAAGAAAAATATTTTTTTAGTTTTGTTAAGCTGTTATCCTCCATTTTGTTTGATACACTTAATAGTTATCATTTCTGTAATGAATGTTTGTATTAAGTTCATATTGGGCACGAACTTTTCTAACAAAAGTTGGCATTTATAGGCTATTTTTAGTATTTAACACGTTTTCTACCACAATGTTAAAAAAAATCGTAACCACAGCCCGCCGCCGCAATTTTGCGGCGGGCGAGTTCTACTGAGAGCCCACCGCCGCATATCTGCGGCGGCTGGGCTCATTAAAATAGACTGCCGCCTCATATCTGCGGCGATGGTTCCATGATACTAAATACGAAATTTCTTCAGTGCGGTCTATTTTAATGGTCAGACAGTTTAGGTGCGGTCTACGGGATAGTCCGCCGCATAAGTGCGGCGCTTGGTCTGTGGCTAAAACGATCACTGACGTCACTAAAATGTTTTACGTACATTTTTATTTAATATATTTTTGAAAGTAACATTTTTTAACGTATTTGATATATCTTTACACAAATATTATTCAAATCTCTTATATGACACATTGAAAACAGTTTATTGTGTAAGAAAAATGTATAAACATTTGCATTTTGTAAACTTGTAAAACATCATAATTATACTACGTAAATGAATTGTAAACAACTCCTTTTGTAAATTAAATATTTCAATACAATGTTTTTATGTATAGGCCTAAGCCGTATTTTATTTTTCGCTTTTCAAAGGTTATGACTAAAAATAAGGTTATATTAGTGCCGACGCTAACATGCGCCACTTAGTCTCTGACCATGCGCCGCAAATGTGCGGCACTCAAAAATTACCAAAAATGAAGAGAAAATTGTATATATTTTTTTATTTAATGAAATTAAGATATTTTGAAGTGTGAAAACTAATTTTGGACGGTTTCTATTCGTGGTCTGTGGCATAAGTCACAACCACTAGGGCTGGTCTACAGGGAAGTCCATGATTATTTTGGTGGGCTGTAGGATTGGCCTGACCGCCGCATATATGCGGCGGCTGGTAGCGAACGTGTTAAAGGCAAATATCTTAAAACGACAGATTCGGCAAATTTTTCAAGACGAAAAAATTGCAAATTTAAAAATCTAAAAAATAATTCCAAGATTAGATAGAGCTCGGATAACAAATAACGAATTAAATGCTTCTTTTCTTATGAAAATATGATTTTCACTGTCTTTAAATAAGATATTAAAATTTTCTAAAGTAAAATCGCATTTACTCCTTCATGTTATTGCTCTTGGTGAAATTGCTTATATAGGCCTAATCAATCTTGGCAATTTTTGTGTCTTCTAAAAATTTTTAAAATTCCCCTTTTTTAAGATAAACTATTTGCTTTTTAAAGTTAAAAATTGTTGGAATTTTTTTAATTAATATTTTTTAAATGGGAATTTATGTTTGCAAAGGCCCAGCTCATATATGAAGTAAATACAACTATTTGTTACAGAAATAAAAATTATTTAGTGTAAAAACAAAATGGGCGATAGCGACTTAACGAAGCCGAAATGGATAAAACGCTGAACATTTTCGATTTATTTTAATGAGTAGAATCCGAATATGCATTGATAATCCCTTATTTTGTGACAATTTGCAATTTCCTCTTCTGAAAGTATGCAAAAAAAAAAACTGACTACAAAATAGAAAATTAGTGAAATCATGTTAATTAAAAGAAAAAACAATTTAATCTTCCACTATAAAAGCAATTAGTATAAAATGTATGTATTTTTTTACTCAAGTATACAGGTTGTCCTTTAAGTCCGTCACCAAACTTCAGAATATGGCTAACTGGGTCAAAATAAGCAAAAGGTTCATATGAAGGAATGTTCTAATGCATATTTACCCAGATACCCGCCATTTTGTGTTTTCCACTTAATAATTTGTATTTCGGTGACGAATTGATGTAGCAACCTCATATTTGGCATGGATCTTTATACCCTAATATTAATATCCATTTCCAAAAAAAAATTTCTATGTATATTTTTAAGGTGGCAGTCATTTTTAATTTTTAAGCTCAAATATCTTAAAACTGGTCAATTTTATCACAATTTCACAAGACACAAAAAAGGTTAAAAATTTAATTATCCAACCACTAATATTAAGTTTGTAAGGATCTGATAACAAATAGTGAATTTATTAAGATTTAACTGTTAAAATATCCCAAATTTTCATTAATTACAATACAAAAATCAACGGTTTTCTGCTAAAAAATCACAATAACTCCGAATTTTTTATTAGATTCTTACAAACTTGAAATCTTTGGTTTGGTAATTACATTTATCAATTTAATTGTGTCTTGTGAAACTTTGATTGAATTTACTGGTTTTAGGATATTTGAGTAAATATAAATAACCATTTAGAAAATATACAGGATAAAATAATTTTTATTGTTGAAATGGATATTAGTATTATAAAAGTCCGTGAATAATATGAGGTTACTATATCAATTCGCCACATAAATAACAATTATTAAGTTGTAAACAGAAAATGGCGGGTATCTGAGTAAATATGCATATTGGAACATAACCTCATATGGACTTTTTTTCTTATTTTGACCCAATTAGACATATTATGAATTTAGTTGACGGACTTTAAAGACACCCTGTATAGGGAATTGTTGTAGGGTTGTCATACAATCTAAAAATGGCTTTGCTGTATTTTTAGAGACGTTTGGGCACCGGTTGGTTATAGGCACCACCTGCTTGGTAACATGGTGAAACGCAAAAAAATGTGACATATTCTTTAACGTTTTTGCGAAATTTCAGGTATTTATGTTAAACGAGTTTTTATAACCGAGTTAGATAAGACTGCAAAGTCAGCGATGAGAGTATAGAGCTTTCTGCCATTGTGGTTTGATTAGATTAGGCCAGGTTAGCACGGATTAATTTTCGTTCACTCATTTAAAAGTAAAAATAAAGGAAAAATATACTATACGGCTCAAACTAATTATCGTGGAAACCATATGTCGAGTAGGTCAGAGCAAGACTGACAAGGACCACTTGACCTTGAACGACCTTTTTACCCGTACATTATAGGTTTTAGCCTACGAAGTATTTTTCAACAAATGATATCAATGGTAACAGAACCAAGATTGATATTCTACTAGTGCACGTGTTGCTCGACATCGAACAGTTTATTTTGATACAATACAAAAGTAACATTTAGTTCTAAATCACTGACATCCGACCAACCCAATGTTGTGAATATCAGTGATCACCAAAAACTACAGCTGTACGTTAACCGGTGTTTAAAATATTCAAACCAATCACAATGTTATTCTTATGGGAAAATTTCAAATTTAATTTGTGTATAGCGCCTTTATTTTACTTCCGATTCTCATCAATTTTGGCGGAAACAACAACAGACAAAGCCCTATCCAATGACACAAAAAACATGAAAATCGGTTGAGAACTGTAGGAGGACTTCTCTACATAAATAAACCCTTAGCGTATTAAATAAGTGTACATACTAACTTGACCTAACCGCTATCCTAATCTTACTAAACTAATCTTACTGTTTAAAATGGGTGGGGCATATAACCGAAATGTATCATAATGGGTTACGATTCGAAATTAAAAAGAAAATACATATATACGAATTTTGGCAAAACGACTATAATGCTAAGTTTGGTCGATTTCGTTTTTAGGTGGGTTCTTCCTTGGCAGTGAGGCTTGTTTTCATTCCGATACGCTGGCAAACGTGTGTTAAGAACGTAATAGTCTCTTAGAAATTATCACAGCAAAGAAATGGTATTCACATTAAACCAAATCAAATATATTTTATATTACTTGAGCACTTTCCCTAGCATAGTGTAAAATCGTGTAAGAATTTATAAATACTATTATTTATAAATTTATAAAACTAGTTATATTTTATGGCTACAGATATGATATTATTCTATGAGGAAGTCTTAGTGGCCATAAGAATTTTCTATTTATTAATATTTTCACTCCCCTCACCCGAATCAGGGGATTTTGAGGTGATCAAAAGTTTCAAATGGCAACCCTCCTTAAGTGATACTTTTTAAAGGCCGAAGAAAGAGATTAATCTTGAAATTTGAAGGTATCTTTAAGCAGCTTTGTGGAAATGGGTAATTACTTGTTTTAACAAGCTGCGCAAGGATGCTGCCGTCCTGTAGGAGCTATCCGGGACTTGGTTTACTGCAAATAGCCACAAGATCAACGAAGAGAAGACCCAATACATGGTATGTTAACTTAAGCTGGGAGTGGAGAGGGACGAAGCTGTCAAGCTCCTTGGATTTTCTATCGATCCTCATCTCTATTGGAAACCAGACAATTAATGAAACAAAAACATATATTGGCGAAATACATCCCCTAATACATTGGCATTAACTGACATCCTTGATGTCGATAATGACATTGTTGAGACTATCAGGACAAACAGTCTGATTTTTGCTGACGATGTTAAATTATACAAAAGGATCAGCTCACAGGCAAATTGCCTTGCCTATTGCTTCAGGAATCCCTTGATGCTATTGTTAAGGGGTGCCAAACGAACTGCATGACGCTCAATGTGAATAAATGCTTGTCCATAACATTTCATAAAATTAAGTCCCCAATTATCTTTGATTATAAGATGAATGATATTCCATTGCAGCGTTGTGAGTGCATCTGCGACCTTGAAGTGATTCTGGCTCAAAATATGAGGCCCGTTGTACATATTCATAATATCTGCGCGAGAGCATCAAAATCACTGGGTTTGTTGTCAAGTTCATCCAGGGACTTTGAAAATCTTCACTCTTAGAGGACTCTCTACTGTGTCATTGTGCGTCCATTACTTGAATATAATTGCATAATATGGTCGCCTCATCAAAGAACCCTGGTTCTGGAACTGCAAGCCACAGGATATATTCCTGCGTCTTGTCGGCTGCCGGATGCGGTACAATTTCAGAGATGTTCCTGTAAGGTATGTTTAGCAGCAGTTCAATCTTCTTAGCTTAGAAGCCAGGAGCAATATTTTCGGGGTGATATTTCTTTATAAGTCATTGAATCGTGCTATAGACTAAGCAGAGTAGTTGGCTCAAGATTGTTTCCGCTGTCGTATTGGAACTAGGTTGACTGAGCTATTTTGGTAGGAAGCAGGTAAACACCAACTATGAGGCTAACAGCACCCTCAATCGAATAGTGAGATGTGGAAATAAAATATGTCATCTTGCTGATTTCATTGATGATAGTCCTTCAGCCGTCAAGAATAAATTGGGAAGAATCTCGGACGAAGAGCTCCTCCCGTAAAGAAATATTTAGAATTTATAATTATCTCGTCTCAATAATTGTTTACAAAGTGTAGATCAATCAATTATTACAGTGATGACTATGGTAGTTGTCAGTTGTTGTTTGCTTAGTGTTATGGGATAGTGAAAATAATTGTGATTACGGTATGTTGAGAGCATTGTTGTTACTTATTACCAATATTATTATTGTTGTTGTTGTTGTTTGTTTTTTTTTGTTTTTTTGTTATTGTCTTGTAATTGTTAATACTATTTATCGTTATTGTTAGATTTATTTATTCATTTCAACGGATCATCTTCATTTTACATAGGTATGATACATATTCATGCTCTAATTGAAAAATTGGATGCACAGTAATGTGACTAACGTAACAACAATTAATGTGACAATAGTGACAAGATTAGTTTATAATTAAGTTAGACTGTGCAATAAGTGATAATATCTGGCAATGTGCAATAGATAACAATCCATAATGAATAAAAATAGTTAAAGAAATGACAATGGATAAACATGTTTAATCTATAGCAATGGATAACACATACAAACGATAATAATAAATAACTATTATATAACAATAAATAACATAAAAAACTATTATAACAGTAAATAACAATTGCAACGTAACAAAATTATAATAATTGACATCAACGTATGATATTGAGCAAATGATGAAACTGATTCATTGGAAAAAAAAATCAATAGTCCCCTTAATTGAGAAAGTAAGGAATGTGCAAAGACAATTTCTCTGAAGTGAGTATATGAATGTCCATTGGGCAGGCAGGGTGTGTTAATCTAGCCGAGATAAGTTAGATGTGATCTCCTTCCTGAAAGTGTAGATGTTTTCATTGAAGATGTCAGAGAAAGAAGAGGAGAGGTTCCCAAGTCTGTGAAGACGGGCTATTGGGCTGTTGGCATCGTAATTTGAAGATTGAAGAGTAATGTCGCCTGACAAAGACGTCGTAAGACCTTGTGTGAGAGGGAACTCTAAAGTCGATTCTTCCAAGGAGCGACGGACAGTCAGCGAGACCATTGACCAAGTTGAAAAGAAACGAGAGGTCAGTAACAGCCCTACGAATGCTTAAGGTGGTGAAGTTAAGCAGTCTTGCTACATCATTCAAGGGCATGTCAAAGTAACTGTAGCCAAGGCGGGCACCAACTAATATAATGAATCTTCTTTGGACCCTCTAAACTTCATCAGGAAGGAATTACTGATGTGGTGACCAAGCCACAGAAGGGTATTCCATTTTTTGAAAGAGCCCTTTTGGACAAGGGCTTTGTAAAGAGTTCTTAGAACAGGAATGCTGGAGATACCTCTATTGTAACGGGTAATGTACCCTAGGGACCTGTAGTCACTACTGCAAATATTGGCGATATGTGCTTCGGGGTTCAAGTTGGGAGAAAGAGTAAACCTAAATCCCTAATGACATCTGGTCTGGATAGTTCTTCATTATTAATAGTATATCAAAATGATAAAGTTGATGTTTTCCTATGAAAAGTCATTGCCATGCACTTCTTGATAATGTTCATCTTGCTATCATGGCACCAATTACAAAGACGATCTATATTATCTTGTAACAGAAGACAATCATCCTCCTTGGTGATCTCATAAAAATTCTTGATATCATCAGCGAAGAGGAGGCAGTTGACATCAAGAACCAGAGGAAGGTCATAAGGGAAAACATTGAAGAGATATGGTCCTAGATGAGAACGGCTGAGATGAGGTCCCTAGATTATTGAATGATTGATATTTATACTATTATAGCGGCATTAAAATTATAGTAATATGCTAATATGGCTGATTTATTGATAATCACATTGTACTTGATTATCAATTGAACTTGCAGCATCAAAGTTATTGCACAAATATTATAAACAGTAGTATAACGTCTTGTTGTTATTGTTGTTATTATTGTGTATAAATTATTGTGATGTAATAAATTTTCTGTCGGAATAAACAAATAAATAAACAGCACAGGAAGTTTATGTGTCAAACTCGCAAGAGTCCTGTACCTCTTATGAAAGTTAAGTCTTCTCACAACCGTATTTGGTGCCAGTTTACTACGGCTTGATCCACAGCCATCTGATGTATGGCTTGGTACTGTGAGGCATTCGCCGGCGGCCCGATGTGCTTCTCCTTCAAGAAAAGGCCCTGCTAATAATAATGTCCTCTGATCGAAATGAGCACTGTCTCGCCATTTTCAGAGAACTTAATGTGCTGACAAATTTAGTCAATATGTACTGAACAGCCTTGAACTTTTTAAGAAAAATCTGGATAATTTCGAGAAAAGCAGCACAATTATGGGACACGCAGAGCTAGTGATCTCGATATAATGCGTTGCCATCTCGCCCTAGGGAAACTATCACACTCTTCCACACCTTTCTCCAAAGAGTGCGTGATATGAACATTGCGACACACAAAGGAGTGCTGCTTGAGTCTCTGATAAATAGACCGCTCGACCGCTGTATGAGTTCAGTGAGGGACCGCTAATCGAACGGCAGTGCCATGCCACGTTCGAGTCACGTCCGCCAGTGTTGAGTGCACGTAGGCCTATGTCAGTTTTAAATATATGTTTAGATAGTCTTATTAAGTTAAAATAATTAACGTGATCCATCCGACATTTTTCGGTAAATGATTTAAGTACTAAAATAAGTTTAGTATTCAGAATGGTCCAAACTTTAACATCAGTTATAAATTCGCTGAGTACGCATGTCTGCTACGACAGGGATAGGATTTATTTTTTGCCATCAGCTATTCGCAGGATTGAGTTAAAGATCTCAAACTTTCATTATTCTTCTTTTTTCCAACTCTTTAAAATTAGGATGTGTTACTTGAGGCGAATTGCTGTTAAACATTTTCAACCTATCCCCTCCTCAAAGGGGGCGAGGGTGGGGGTGAAACATGTTAACATATGAAAACATTCCTCATTTGGTCACAAATATTTTCTCAAAAGATAAGCCTAATCATGTTATTTGTAACTGTAAAAATAATAGCAAGGGAAAGAAACGTTTTTGACACTAGGAAGAAGAAGAAGAAAGAAGAAGAAAAAGTGCTTTATTCGTCCATAAATACATATACACTTTGTAATACATATATTACAATTCAAAAACAAATTAATATTAATCCAACTTTAGAGTTCGATTAGCACATAAAGCCATAGTCACTAGGACTGTCGGCTTGGTTGACACACTTAACTATAAATTCATTAAATTCGAGAACAAAAAACATTAAAAATTAACTACCAACGGCAACACCTTTTAAACTAAAAAAACAGCAGTATTCCTTAACCAACAGCAGTATTCAATTACGGTCTTTAAGGAGCCCATCATAAGCTAAAAAACTATTTACCAAACAAATCTGACAGTTTTTTTTTAATTTACTTTAAAATTTCATCCCATTTTTTATAAAAATTTTAAAAATTGAATTCCTCAATTAAAATTTTCCTATAGCTCCAAGCCTCCCTGGCATAAAAGCCCAGCCTGCGCCAATCCCTCCCATTTAAATATTCGTACAACTCAATTTCCGACAAATTAATTTTATTGAAATATTTATTTCTGATACTAGCTAAAACCATCGATATATACTACTGGATCGCGCGCTGCCCATAAGGCCCGTGTGGAGCGGGCCGGTCGTCGCACAGCGGAGTATTGCGGGTTGCATCCTGGGCGAATTGAAGGAGCTGGGTGGCAAGAGCGCCAGATCGTACTAAAGCCCCCCACACACGGTCGAGCATGTTGGGCGAGCCGCTCGATGGCGAGCGGCTCGCCCAACATGCTCGACCGTGTGTGGGCTCCGTCCCAACATGCTCGGCGGATTTGTTGGGTTGGAAGCTCGGCTCGACAGGACGGTCCAACTCGAGCCGCTCGCCTGACATGTTGGGACGTGTGTGGTAAACCGTCGAGCGGCTCGCCTGACATTACCTGAGTCTGACTGAATTTGTAACTACTACAGGCGTATTTTTTGTTGTGATTGTAGTGTTCCTTGATTTTCTGCTACTATAGACGGGGTTTTGAAATTGTGTAGTAGTTTAGGGGTGACCGAGGGGATGGTCGGCACACTTTTTAGATTGTTAATTTTTACTAAGTTATTCTTGGTCCTAAAGTTTATTAAAAATGAGCTTAAAATATGAAACAAACATTCCTCTATATTATATATTTTCCCAAATATAAGTCTGCAAGTAAACATTAATAAAAATGTTTTAAAACCCATTACAAGCGTGGCAACCAGCCCCTACGGCGGGGCTTGTCACAACGGCTGGCGTCGGTTGTCCCTAGTATTTCTTATGGAAAAATATAACAAATATGTATAACTATTGAGATGAGTAAAATCAAACAAAAATTCAAATGCGACAATAGTCTAGCACAAAAATGATACGGTACTTAAAATAAACTACAATAAATTCAAGTGGTTTTGAAAACGGAAAAATAATTTTAAAATCAGGGCCTCTATTTGATTAGTTGTTCAATTAACAATATTTACACACGTTAGGCCTATATAAATAAACAGCTTATATTTACAGGTTTAATCAAGTATTTTGAAATAAATAAGTATGTAGTCATCGGAAATGTTTTACATATTATGTTTGAGTAAATTTAACATAACGAGCACAAATTTAATGAAAATTGTGTAAGTAAAATAAGCCAATTGGGCTATCTTAGAAAGATTTTCAAAGTTCAAAAATCATCGTTACTTGAAATATCAGTTTCACAGTTTTGCAAATGAATTGCGGCATTCCGGGAATATTATGTACTTTATTCTTAAGATTACAAACCTTTTTTCCAAACCTGAAAATAACACAAAATGTGTAAATGCTTCAACGGAATTAGATGTCACACGTGACAACTAACCTCTTACTGTTTGTGACAACATGCCTCGTGCCGCCATTTTGGACGAAAATCGACATCAACCGTTTGTTTTGTTAAGAAATCAGTTTTAGTACATTTAAGTATGCCTAATGTTGTAATTGAGATTTATGTTCATACCTCATAAGATAGGATGGTAAAAAATAAATGACCAAAATAATTCACTTAGGCCTAATAAGAGTAAAAACTTAAAAAAATTGCCAAAATAAATATAAACGCAAATACATATAGCCATCCACTTCATATCTATTTGCAATCGATGCAATAATTTTTATGGATGTAAAAATAAATGTATAATATGTACATTTTACACAAATTTACACATTTTACAACTGACAAAGTACCAGAATGCTTGGCCGTAGGCTCGACCGTGTGTGGACGCCTCCCAACTCCAACCAGACACCCAACCTGACTTCCAACCCAACAGCTCGCCCAGCATGCTCGACCGTGTGTGGGGGGCTTAAGCGTCATATGTGTTGCGTGGCCTTGAACTAAAGATGGCACTGGAGAACTTGCTTAAAACCAATGTATATCAGCTGATCAAAGCCTCCCATGACATTAACAGCTGATTTTAGGCAGTATCTCCCAAGAAAGCTGCATTTCGCGGTTATTTCTATGTTGGCTTCACAACGGACAGGTCAAGCTGAATTTATAGTCTTATTTTAGGTTTTTACGTCTGGTTTTTGTCACATTTTCAATTGTCGGCTATATGTTGCAAATAGATTTTAGTATCTCGTACCTAGTTGTTTCATGTGTTATGATGTGTAGTATTAGCATTGCAAAAACAGTTTAATGGTAAAAAGTTGTTCAGCGTTTAATTTCGTATCAAGATGGAAGAAAGGGAGCGACATTTCTTTTCATCGGTAAGTATATTTTATTGTGTTAGGCACTACTTGTTTATTATCTTCTCTTTTCAGTTTTGAATTTATGTTCTTATCTTCTAAGGTTACAAACAGATTTTTTTACATTTTAGATACGGTATATTTGCATTATGCTATAGGTTACAATCGTCAATGGTTTTATGACATCATTTAGCCGCGATAGTTCCCCCATAGTAGGCCAGAGTTTTATAATTATATTTTTTGTCATCTATATAATTATTTTATTTTATTTATGCCTATTTCATTATTTTGCAAGCAAAACTGTTTTAAACTGCAACTGTAGTTCATACGATTTTATTAATGCTAATAGTTAGTAGCCTATTATCAATATTATGCTTTCGTTTTCGTTATTATATTAATTGGAATAACAAATAATATAATAACTGTATGTAAAGTAAGATACTGTAATGTAAAGGTACTGTATGTAAAGTTTATTATTTTATCAAACAGACAATTTTTTCAGTTTCGTAATAAAATTCAATTCAGTTTAGTGTAAAGAAAACAACTTCAAACTAACTGTAAGAGTTTGTAACTATTTTAAGGAAAGTGTTTTTCAATCACATTCAATTAGGCCTAATGATGAGTTTACAGGTTCTCATGTTATAATTCTCATTAAGTACATTTGTAAAGTTTTTTTTTTAAGATTTTGTCCCATCACATAGCAAAAAGAAAAACATCAGAGGAAACAAAAAAGAATAATTTAGGATTAAGACAAAAAATTAACAACGACCATTTTGTTTTGTAACCTGTGAGCGTGTTTTAAGCTTTTTTATTACTTTTTGCAGGAGTTTATCAGTAATAAATTAATTTTTATACCTATATAGTTGTTTTATTTCAACCTAACAAATTGACTTTTTAAATACGTTAAACTTCTATTGGGTATATTAATAGATCTTTAGAATGTACAATAAAAGCTTTAAAACATATTAAATTATTGTTGGAGAATGTTATTAATATTATTCTAACTGGACGTGTAGTTAAGAAATATAACACACAATGAAAATGTCCCAAAACTATTTTTCACCACGTAAAACAGCGGCGTAAGTGACGCTACAATGCTAACGTGATTCGCTGCGGAGCGCTTTTGCCACCCACTGCCTTCAATTTTTAGTGAACGCAACCCTCGGCCGGCACAGCCGGCAGTGGCAGCGCGCGATCCAGTAGTATATATCGATGGCTAAAACAGGACATCTCGCAACAAAATGAGAAATAATTTCTATTTCTTGCATATTACAAAGTGAGCAGTTATAATTTTTGTCCAGCACCCAAGGTTTGAAATTAAGATTTAGAAGTTCCCCTCTAACTTTAATCATCCAAGAGATAAGATTTAAGTCAACATTATTATCAGCGAGAAAACTTTTCGACCCTAGGTTCAGAGATCAAGCAGCCGATATTGTTGGTGAAACATTGACGTTATCGCCCGACCTTGAACGTCCGCTCTCCAACGCGCCTTCTCCGCCTCCAGCACACGTGACAGCTGCCGCTCTACCTCGGTCGAATCCTGCATATCAAAATTTATTTTTACGTCATGATGACTTGGTAGGCGATCCGATGACATACTGGCCACTTTAACTAAATAATTAATATTCATTTGCGCTGTGAATAAATGTATTTTGTCAAACCCGGTTTCCACATACAGGACATAGTTTGGGGTGTTGGAAGGTAATTTAAACAACCGTTTAATGAAACATTTTTGAACTGACTCTACATTTTTGTTTTCACTACAACCCCAGACCTGAGCCCCATAACAGACAATCGCTCTTATCACTGAATTAAAACATTTAAGTTTTACACTGAAGGGAACTCTACTATTGTTAATCAAATTATTCCACACAGAATTTATTGCTAACTTCCCCGCAGACGATTTTTCTCTCAAATGCAACTCCCACGAAACGGCTGAGGTGAACGTTACTCCTAAATATGTGTACCTGTTGACTACTTCGATTTTTTCCCCGCCAAAAACAAACCTGTCATTTATTCCTAATCTTCCCCCTTTCCTGAAAATCATGATTTTTGATTTACATAAATTCACCTTTAAAGACCACGTAGTACAGTACTCATGAAGCCTATTAATCATGTGTTGGAGAACCGTACCAGTTGGGGCGATTAGTATAATGTCATCTGCATACATCAGCATGTTAATTCTTTTACCTCCAAAATTACAGCCTCCCTCCAAACAACTTGACATATCGTTAACAAATAAATTGAATAAGGTCGGACTGCATACACAACCCTGCCTTAAGCCTTTTTCAGTTTCAAAGCTTTCTGTTACACCGTCTCTACACCAAACACAAGCAGTCGTCCCACAGTATAAGTCCTCCAAAACATGAACCATCCGCGTCGATAAACCCAAACTGAACAGTTTATAAAATAAAGCTCGTCTGTCAATGTGATCGAAAGCCGCTGAGAAGTCTATAAAAAACAATAGAGTTTATTATGTTGTGCCAATCTGAGGTGAATCATATTTGAAAGATTAAAGATGTTATCGATTGTTGAGTATCCCCGCCTAAAACCCGCTTGAAATTCTGTAATTATATTGTGGGATTCTGCCCAAAAACAAATTCTATTATTTAAGAGACTCAAAAATAGTTTAGCTACACAATCAATAAAGGATAACCCCCTATAATTAACGACCGAGTCGATGTCCCCTTTTTTGTGTAAAGGAAACACAATAGATTTCTTAAAACTGTCGGGCACCTTACAGTCTTTATATATTTTATTATAAATAAATAATAATTTTGTAAGGAATGAATCAGACCCATTTTTATAAAATTCTAAAGGTACTCTATCCAATCCAGGCGCTCTGTTGTTCTTGGCTTTATTTAAAACGCATTTTAATTCACTCACCGAAAAGTCCGAATCCATTATCTCATCCGATAAGAAGGGTTCCGCATAACTTATCATAGGTGGAGATATTGGCGGATTCAACAAATTTTTAAAATGCCTAACCCACTGAGTTGTTGAAATATTTCCGATTTGTTTACATTTGTTCGCCTTGAAACTATTTATTGCCTGCCAACACTTTTTAGCATTGTCAGACAAACTTAAGGCCTCGATAATTTTATTGTGATGGTAGACCTTTTTTTCTTTGCATAAAACAGAAAAACATCTTTTTGCTTCTATATAAGCTAGTTTTACATCCACACTATTCGTTTTTCTAAATTTGTTTAACAGCCTAAAAACCCTTTTTCTGAGATTGAGGCATTCGAAATCAAACCAAGGTTGCTTAAAACTGACAGAGCTATTCCCTATAACCGGCTTGTAATCTGCTGCTTTCATTACACAATTTAAAATCTTGTCAATATTTTCTTGATTATTTTCTGTAAAATGAGCTAAATTAATTTCATTTGTAATTTTCCCCCAGTAATTATTATTGTCCCTACTCGTCCATTTAAGTTTCGGTAATAAAGGCAAAATACCATTTACATGTCCTACATTAGTAGTAAGGCCTGGCATTTCCAGTGTTAGTGCAATAGGCAAGTGGTCAGAACCTGGGAAGCTTAACACCTCGTCAGTTACCGAACACCCATTGGCGCCAATAAAAGTAAACTCTCCTGTACCATCGCATTCACACCTTCCATTCACAATTACAGCTCCTATGTTATCAAACAGATCTAATAGCTTCCTGCCCCTTGCATTAACAATAATATCTTTTGAATCTCTTTTATGACTAAAATTACTACTAAATCCTTTTAAAAACTCACTAGGTAATGTCTGTTCCTTACCAACTCGTCCATTCATATCCCCGGTAATAATTACATTGCTCAAATCTAAATCACTATAATTAAGAAAATTAGTTAAATTTACAAAATCATTGTCCCAGTCATTAAAGTTAAGATAAGTAGGCAATAATAACAATTGATCTTATTTATTAACATTGACTTTAATGGAAAATTGTCTTGTTTAATAAAAGATAAACTATTTTTCACGCGTGATTCTTTATTAATGAGTAACAAGATACCTCCTATACTTCTCCCAAAATTGTTTACTCTCTTAGCGAACTCAAAATATGCTTCAAATTTTGTAAAATGCCTCAAAATAAAATCCTTATCTCTCTCCTCAACAAATGTTTCTAAAAGAAAAACTAAATCATAACTCTTAATTAAATTAATAAACTCATCATCACTGACCTTTCTCTTTAACCCACAAACATTATACGTTAATACATTAATCACTGCTACATGGCTAGTGTCCTGTCGAGATTCCGCCGGCCGACGCCGCCGCTGTCCGGCCTCCGCTGGCGCTGCTGGAGGGATGGCGTTGACACCTCAGCGTGAAGTATGGGGGTCGGTGACCTCTTGGTTACCCGATGTTGTCCTTCCTGCTGTCTCTGCTTGGCTGGTCGTCTCCGTACTGCTCTCATTCACTGGAACCTCAGGCTTGGCATACCTAGGCCCATTTTGTTTAGCGTGCGTAAATATTCTCCGAAGTCATGTTTAAGGAGTTGTTGCAGCTTAACCGCTCCATCTTCAGAACCCGCTCGTAGTCCATCTTGTTCCCACGTGAAACGCACCCCATTTATCCCGAGGTAATCAAAGTCTATGGGCATTCTCTTCTTTCCACAGATCCTTTCCACCTCTTGCCTTACTGCAAACAAATACGCCCGTTTCTTCCTAACTTCAACGGCATAGTCTTTAAAAATAGCGACTCCTTTGCTTTTTACCATGTAGGCTCGGGACATTATATACTCAATGTCTACATCCTGCGGGATATGGGCTATTATGAGCTTGCCATATTATGAGTGCCATGCCACGTTCGAGTCACGTCCGCCAGTGTTGAGTGCACGTAGGCCTATGTCAGTTTTAAATATATGTTTAGATAGTCTTATTAAGTTAAAATAATTAACGTGATCCATCCGACATTTTTCGGTAAATGATTTAAGTACTAAAATAAGTTTAGTATTCAGAATGGTCCAAACTTTAACATCAGTTATAAATTCGCTGAGTACGCATGTCTGCTACGACAGGGATAGGATTTATTTTTTGCCATCAGCTATTCGCAGGATTGAGTTAAAGATCTCAAACTTTCATTATTCTTCTTTTTTCCAACTCTTTAAAATTAGGATGTGTTACTTGAGGCGAATTGCTGTTAAACATTTTCAACCTATCCCCTCCTCAAAGGGGGCGAGGGTGGGGGTGAAACATGTTAAAATATGAAAACATTCCTCATTTGGTCACAAATATTTTCTCAAAAGATAGGCCTAATCTTGTTATTTGTAACTGTAAAAATAATAGCAAGGGAAAGAAACGTTTTTGACACTAGGAGTATTTAGTTTTTGAAATGAAATACTTATACATAAATATACTGTATGTAAAATAATTTAATGCGTCTCAGAGAACTCATCACCTATGAGATGTTGTCTCATTGTGTTTAAATGTCAATAATCACTGATTTACCAAAATTTGTTTAACAGTGATTTTACCAATGGTAACGTATGAAATAATTGTTAAGTATCAAATAATTGAATTGGATTTGAATGTATTATACCTGAGTTAACCTCATAGTTTCTAACATGGCTTTCAGGCCCATTGTGTGATCTCTTACTGTACTGACTTGTAAATTTTCAAAACTCGTAAAATACTATTCACCACAAAGTCTTCAACCTGTACTCAATAACTTTGAAACGGAATATTTGTGTCAGTTGTTACGATAATTCCAATAAAGTTAATTATATATACTGTAGGCTACAGTTTATTTTTTAGCGCATTTGTACCCTGTTTTTTTTTTATTTTAACTTGCAAAGCAACAAACGTAGAAATAAAGACTACCATAAAAAAAACCTATTCATCCCAAAACCAATGAATACGAACATGTAATTTAATAATAATATATTCTTTTGAAAAAGTCTTGACACTGGGTAATTTGGATTAATAGTCAGCGTGGCGGACAAAAAAAGTAATTAATCTTTTTAGGAAAATATAATTTAGTTTTTTTCTTAACATTCTTAGACAATTTCGATCAGTTTGATGAATGTTTAGCATTACATTTTATTATATTATACAGGGTGTCCCGGAACTCTCTGGAGCCCTTGTAAATTTGGTCATGGCATCCAGACAACCATTTTTTACAACATAACCATGGGTCTGTATGTCCGTATGTAATTTTGGTTTAACACACGAGATTTTTAAAGAATTTTATGTATTGAGTTGAAACGTGGCTTTACTATTATGTACGTCAAGACTGTTTTACT
Source organism: Neoaliturus tenellus (assembly GCA_030545055.2). Classification (NCBI taxonomy): domain Eukaryota; kingdom Metazoa; phylum Arthropoda; class Insecta; order Hemiptera; family Cicadellidae; genus Neoaliturus; species Neoaliturus tenellus. The sequence continues at coordinate 71,021,707 of CM061535.1, read as the reverse complement.
TATGAATTTTGGCATTACTACCTTTTTCCGTTTAAAATGGCCGTAATATTAAATTTTCAGTTAAATATATAAAAACTGTGAAATATTTTTAAAAGAGTAGCCTACAAAACACTGAAAATATGTCAATTAAAATTTTACGCTCAAATATGCTGTTTTAAAACATTGCGCCACAAACCACGAAGAAATTGAGAATTTTCTAAACGAAAACACACTTTTTGTGGTAGTTTTTATATGATAAGCATGTTTTCATTCTGAAGAATCTTAATTTCTCAGTTGTTTATGGTCGGATGTCTTAAAACATCTATTTATCTTCAAAAAGACAATTAAAATTAACACATTTTATGTGTTTTATACTATTTTGATTATATTTCACATTCTTTATATATTTAACTTAGAAAATTAAAAATGGTCGCAATTTTTGAAACTGAAAAAGGTATAAATGTTACAATTTTAAGGTATAACATCATTGACACAATGCAATAGTCATGCAAAATTTAACTCAGTAACTAATGTGGATTTTAAGATCACATGAGTGAGTTAAACGGAAATTAAATACGGACGTATGTACAGAAAACTACGCAAGAGAGACACATGATTACATTGTAAAATATTTTAGTCTCGAAGCAAAGAACAAATATACAAAAACGTCCCAGAGAGTTCCGGGACACCCTGTATAATCTGATATTGTGTTAATAATTAGAAAAAATAACTCTCACCATTCAGGAAGCAGGGTAACACATTTCATAAGTAAAAATGTGAAAAAAACTTACATTGTTAAAAGTGAAAAAACCAACAACCCTCAGAATACATCATGAAACATAGTGTCATATTGGTTTAGAAAATCTTCATCTTCAAACGGTGGGAATTAGCAGGTTTTGCAAGGATATGAATTTTTATTTTTACTTATTGTAAACTAAAATGATTGCCTTAAATTTTTTATGGAAATTAAATGCTACATATGTTAATTTAAGCCATACTAATATGATGTTATTTTAGAAAAATAAAAAAATAAAATCCAATATAACTAAAACTTACTGGGGAAAACCTGGCGACAAATTCGCTACAAAATTTATAATCTCATCCGTTCTACAACACATATGTCCATATAAAATTAAATATATAGAGAGGGTAATAATAAAGGGTGTATCCAGAATATCTTTTTCAGCTGCGACGGTTCAAGTGACGTCACTTCTTATATCGGGACTCAGTTTGATCTGGGAGTTTCCAGGCTAGCAAGTAAGTAGTTTTTTTTTTTTTTTTTTTTGAATTTTTAACTTAAGCCATTGAGATTATAAACTGTATTCGTTACATTCTTTTATACTTTGAGTAAAATACTTTGGTATGTAAAAAATTATGTAATAACAAGGGTGCCTAGAAGTGGTGTAGCACACCAAAGAAGGACAAAGGACAGTTTTGCATTATCTTATTTTAACTTTGTGTGGAAGTTTTAGTTTGAAACAATTGTTTTAAGTGAAAATACGAGTAGTTATAGGTAATGTCTTAGCAACCATTGTACCACTATAAAGTGTGTGACCCGAAACATTTCTGATGGTTTGATGATTTGAATCAACGTCTGTTCGTAATGAAGGCAGGTAACTGAACATCTCTAAAATAAGTTTATTTTACCGAAGTATTATACTTCAAGTTGTCAAATAAAGAATTTTACATAAGTTTAATCTTATTGGCAAAGTTTTTATTGTAAAGTTTTTGACTGTAAGTAAAAATTTTGATAAACTTTTAATGGTCAGTAAAGTAATAAAATTTAATTTTTTCAAAAGAATTTTGTCTAAATGTTTTTAAAAAGCTCAAATTATTCGTCTTGAACTAATGAAATAACTACCATTACCTGTTTTCGCTTATAGGGTGTTGTAAAGTACACCTCCAAACTTCATAATATGGTTATTTGGGTCAAAAGAAGTAAATGGTTTATTTGATAGTATGTCCAAAATGCATATTTACCCATATATCTGACATTTGTTTTTCTCACTTAATAGGTTTTATTACGGTGATGAATTAATTATTGTAGGAATTTCATATTTGGCTTGACAAGGTCCATATATCCATTAAAAAATATTTTCCTGATTTGTATTTTGAGCATAGTGGCCACTTAAAATTATTATAAGGCACATATCTTAAAAGAATATTAAATTTTTACAACATTTTTTAGGTACAAAAAAGTTAAAAAATATAACCATCGAAAAAATCATATCTAGTTTTTAAATATCGAACAACAAATAACGGAGTAAATGCATAGAAAGTATATTCCACGAAAGTACAATCCTAATTAATGCAAATGTATACATTTTGATACTAAAATTCCAGTTGATCCATTGTTTGTTGCTCAATCCTTACAATCTTGGTAGATAATTAAACAAATTCGTTCCTTAGATATTTATAGTCTTTTTATATTATATATGTTTTTTTTAATATTTGTGCTATTAAATGTTCTTTATGGCTGCTATCTTTAAAATATAAATAGGAAAACAAAATTTATGGAAGTGAACGTTTTTGTTATAAAAATCTATGTTAAAAATACAATTCATACATCTATCCGTTAATGAAATATAAAATCGTTAACACAATCAGTGGAATTATTAGTTGAAAAAACAAAATGTTGGATATCTGGGTAAATACTGTGTTAGTACTTGCACATACTTTTGTATAAACTTTTTTGCTTATTTTGACCCCTATAATATTTTGTTGACGGACTTTTACAGACAGCCTGTGTAATCAGCGCACCTTCGAACCTTCACTCCCGGCCAAGGGGTAGCTGAATTCCACCCCCAGAAAAAGTACCCCTATGAAAAAACGATACGTCATTTTGACGTCACGAGGGGCTGATCTTAAAGTGGTTTAAGGAGTTTTGCTCACCGCCGGAAAAGTGTCACAAGTTTTATATATTATTATTTAATTTGGTTGCTCTAAATCAACATTATAACAAACCTAACACCAGCCGGTATACCCACGGAATTCTACCCCCGGAGAACTAAACCCAGCAAAACGACCCTTATCAAAACTACTCCCAATGCACTAGACCCGGAATCCTACCCCTGGAATTCTACTCCCAGCAATTTTATTCCCAGCAAAACTGCCCCCAATGGACTAGACCGGCAATCCTACCCCCGGAAAAGTTCTCCCATGTACAAAATTTCGGTAGTATTTAACATATGGTATTATATGTAAGTGTTCTAGTATTTTAACGATTTATATTATATAATAACTAGTAATTATATGTCATTTTAAATTAATACCACTTGCCCTTCAGGTGATCTCGTTCACCACCCTCACTCACCGTCGGGTTTTATAAATGCTTTAGTTTTATATCATCAATCTTCCCACAATCCTTTAGATGAGAACATCTATTTATTGAATTAATATTCCTAAATCTAATCACAAGTTTCAATAAATAAATGTTGCCTCCAAAATATCTGTTTTACAATAACATGGTAACTTTTATTCGTGTGGGGTGGAGCTCCATGGAGGGATGTCAATAAAAACTACTTATTTGTTTTATAAGACCTACAGAATCAGTGTACCAAATATCAGCCTTCCACCTACTCGAGGAGTTAAAAAATTGATCATGAGGGAGTCAGTGAGGGCTTTGTCTCTTATAGTTTTATAGGCCTATACCACTTTAGGTTTTTTAATTTGAAATTCTTGTCCGATCTTTGGCAGCATTTTGGCTACGTCACAGACGTAGTTCTGTATGAATAATGCCCGAAGCTTCCTTATATGTAATCCAACTCCCTTATTAATTTTTTGGTCAATTTTAACGTTTGAGATGTTAAAAATACGTCTCATCTCGTAATTTTTCACCAAAGTTTTAGATTAGGGATTTATTCTGAAGGACCCAACAGCCCTTAAGAATAGTCTTCACCCCTGGGCCAGTAGCCCATTGTTGCGCAGTCGGCAATGTTAATCATGCGGCTTTTATGCTAAAACATGGTCTTGTATTCCCCTGTTTCGAACGCCGTTTTTCAACAGATTTTCTTGAAACTTGGTAAGTGTTTAGTTGAATAGTTATATTAGGTTTCTCATACCTCGAAATTTTGAAAATTTAACAAATATTACTTTCTGTGACGTCGCAAAGTAACTCGATTTTCCTTAGTAATATTTCAAAATTTAGCAAAATTTTCAAAATTTCGAGGTATGAGAAACCTAATATAACTATTCAACTAAACACTTACCAAGTTTCAAGAAAATCGGTTGAAAAACGGCGTCCGAAACAGGGGAATACAATACCATGTTTTATAATAAAAGCCGTATGATTAACATTGCCGACTGCGCAACAATGGGCTACTGTCCCATAGGTGAAGATGACTCTTAAAGATTCTATTAACCTTGTAGACGTTTCTGTCTACAAGATTAATGGAAATACAATACTAATTTGGATTGAATCATGATAAAAGTTAATCAAATGGTGATTGTAAAAATATTTAACAGGAACTACTGAAATTTAACCAAATTATTATTAATGCTGCCTGTTGTGTTGCAAACACTTCTATCGAGTAGGCCTACCTTATATTTTCATCACATATTGAATATGCAACATATTTTTTGTACAAGGAACTCATACAGTTTTCAACAGATTATATTCATTTTGGGGTAACTTGATAAAGCTCAAAACAAAAAAGTAACATGACCGAGGGCTTAAGTCTTTAAGTGACTACTACCGTAAAATTAGCTAGGCCTACTACAAACATTTTTGTACAGTTAAGTTGAAGAATAATTAGCTATTAATGCTACTTTAAAATTAACATTAAAAAACTTCGGATATAAAAATCCGGGGGTAGTTTTCCTGGTGGTAGTATTTCGGGGTAGAATTCCGGGGATAGTTTTTCTGGGGGTAGTTTTGTTGGGGGTAGTATTCCGGGGGTTTATCGATAGAAGTAGAGTATAATGTATTCTTTTCAAGTTAGTGGCCGGAAAACCACCCCCATACCTGTGACGTCAAAATGACGTAGAATTTTTACATGGGGGTACTTTGCCTGGGGGTAGAATTCCGGTGCTCCGCGACCAACCCGTGGCCACTGCGGGTCACAGGTTACAGACCTTACGCTAGGTTGTTAGAAGGAAAATAAGATACTCAAAATATAGTTTTTGTATTGTTATCATTACAATTTTATATCAAATTTAAACAGAGTATAGGGTACAGTAATTTTGTTTAGTTGCATACTTATTCCTTGAGTAATGGATATGTAATAGCTAGGCTCCATTCTATTCACATATACTCACAACTATATTTACACTTACACCCACACAAACATAAAACAAACAAGTTCACTTTGGCTAGCCCAGGCAGTCAGCTGGCACTGCAACCATTATACATGTATGTGCAACCACTATACATGTACTTTACACGGCTCTGGCTTAGTTAGTTCGAGAGCGCTGCGGCTGAACACTTAAATAGTGACACAACACCCTCACACTCTTAAGAATCAGCCTATAATAAAGAACCTTCCTCTAAGATAAAAAATACGGAAAAAATAAGAATACCTACATTATTTGTAAATATACCTTTGTAATACTTGACTTTTTTTGCATTTGTCAGACAAGTTTCACGTATTACGTATTGATTTAGTGTTTTTTACACTGAAAATTATTTAATCTAAATAAACATTTTACCTTTTTCAACCTATTTCAGACCCATACTGCACTACATCTGAGATTTACTTCGGGTACGCTGGATGCGACACCTACCTAGTCTACAGCTGTCCTAACTATGGAAGTAAGTTGTTTTCTTTGGAATATATTATTGAAATTCGATAAATATACATTTAAATTTCAAATGTTCATTAGCCAACACTTTTAAGTGTAGAGGTAACGACATAAAACATGTAGTTTCAGTACTCATGTTGAGACATATGTTTTTCTTTGAATATTATAACAATGATTGTATTTCCCATTTAGTAATTTTATTCTTGAAACAATAAATAAATTTCATATTTGAAGAGAATATAAGTATTGCAGTAACAATCCTAAGAAAAAGGCCCTTAGTGTGAGACTTTTAACGTCTGGAGCTTCATACCGCTGTCATGACAATGGTCAACGAGTCACCGATATAATTACAGATATGTGATCATTAGATAGGCAAATGTTCATATTAGGACTCTCAGAAGTTGCATCGAGTACTAGAAACTTACTAGTTTCTGTAAGTTATGAAATCTCCAACACAGGTAGTATTTTTTCTAGCCCTAAAAATAGAAAATAATGAAAAAATTATGTTTAAATTTATATTGTAATATTGTAAAATATTAATCTTTACTACAGTTTGGAAGGTAATTTTTAGCGTAACCTTCCTCACTAGTCTTTAACCCTTAGCAAAATATCATGAAAGGAAAATATGAAACAAATCACGAAGACATCTATGAATAAAAACTTTTATACTTTCGTTCAAAAAAATTTTATTTTTATTATTCCTAACAATATTTATAAAACTATAGTGGAACGCATTAAAAAAAGTTTCGAAAGTAAGCATTGGTTGTATGTTTATCACATTAAATATACATTAATCTTGCACTTATCAAGGTGCAATACCACGAATTGGACCTAAAATTATTGATACCGAGTAATATTTCTATCAAAAATATGTCAAAAAGAAAATTTGCAAATCTCTAACTCACAAGATAATCGACCACTAGTGATCGGATGCATGGTATATTGTTGTATATTTAACAACCTTTTTAAATGGTGTTCAATACGACAAAAGCCAATCGAGTTTCCTCTAAGGTCTCCGTAGAGGAAACCTCTTTGATAAATTCAGAGGTTATAAATTCAGAGCAATACAAGTTATTCAAAATTAAATTTGAATAATGATTTTAATAGAAATTTGACTGCCTGCCAATTCTTGCTTGGCCATTAATTTGAGATTCAGACTCAGTTTGTGGCACTCCACTATGCTGAATGAGACCTTCAATGAGATTGATGTACAACCTATGCTTACTTTCAAATTTTTCTTCCTACTTTTCTGGTCGGCGATTCCCCCAAAATGCCAAATATTTGTGTAATAATCATGTATCAAGAGTTACTGCTTTCTCTGTGATTGTTCAGAAAGTATCAAACACAATATAAACTATTTGACTCCCATTGTAATTTGGGGAGCCGAAACAACACAATCAAAGATGATATTTTGTCTTCAAAGAAAGCAATTAGATTTATTTTTTTTCAATGAGATCAACGGATTCATGTTGAGGAGTATTTTCAAACAGTAGACTACGCACATTCTTCTCACTGTACACATATAAGAAAGTCTTTCCTTTTACATAAAAAAGTAATTTATTTCAATTTCGTAGTAATGATCAATACCGACTTAGACATGAAAATTACACTTTATCCATACCTCATCGCAACACCAATTTTTTTAACAGTCTTTTTAAAGTATTGTTAAGCTCTTCAATGCGTTGCCCTTAATAATTAAATAAGAGACAGACGTGAACAGGTTCAGGAGCAAATTAAAATCACTTTTGATTTTCAATGAATACTACAGCGTCTAGGAGTTTTTAGTGATAAGAATACTTTTTATTTAGAAGTGTGATTTCATTTTAATTTTAACTAGGCCTACTGATTGTTGTATGTTGAAAACAACAACCAACTGTTGTATAGTTTCATGACAAATAAACGTTCTTGGTTCTTGATTCTTGATTCTCCCAGTACAACACTAAACTGGTTAACCTCGAACATGTTTCAGACTGCAATGACGGCGTCTCTCCGTACATCTACGGTCTGTCGGCGCAGTGCCGGTCTATCGGGCTGTCCTGTCTCCGCAAGGTCGAGGAGATCGTCTCTGACAACTGCCTCCCCGACATCGAGTACTACGTGTTACCGATGAAGCTGCCCAACCGCTGTGTTACCCAGCAGAACTGCATCAACCCCACCTCAGGCAACCAGTTCTACAAAGCTCTCGGCTTCACAGGACCCCTGTACAGATGAAACCTATCGCTCTCATTGATTTGACTTTCAACTTAACACTTTTTGTACAAAATATAGACGTGATAAGTACAACTGTCATCTTTACCATTTCCAACCTAACTAGGGGTAAGACTTCTGCTACAAATGAAATTTAGCAGACAGCATCAGTCTAGCAGTATCTAGTGGTGTCCAGTTACCAGTTAAAAAATCTTTTCTACTTATTTGCATACATGCCATTTTTGCATAAGAGGATTAAAAAAAGTTTTTTAAGCGTGGTTAAATCATTGTGACTTTTAAATTCTCAAACCCAATGCAAAAATACTGTGTACAGGTTGTACAGCTTCATCCTTTACAAAATTGTTCAGGTTATTCAGTAAGCCAAAATAAACAAAAAAGTTCATATAATGCATATGTCCTGTTCTGTTATGTCTTATAATGCTCCATTAAGCCGCTAGACACCATTTTGTTTTTTTACACGTAATAATTTTTATTTCCATAATGGGTAGTTGTATTTAGATCATATTTGGCATATACCTTTATCATACCAATGCTAATTAAAAAAAATTCCCGATGTGTAATTTCAACATGGTGGCCATTTAAACTTTTTTGACTCAAATATCTTTAAAACAGAAAATTTATAAAACCTTTTCAGAAGACAAAGGAGTTGATAAATTAAACTATTGAAACAATGAAACCAAGGTTATAAAGATCTGACAACAAACAACACAGTCAATGCGATTTTTCTGCACAGTAACATTGATTTCGCATTATATTTAATAGAAATTTAGCTCATTTGAATATAACAATCGCAATTGCACTGTTCTTTGTTGTCAGATCTTAACAATAATTTTTTATACAATTTAATTTGTCAACTTTTTCGCCTGTTGTAAAATTTTAGATAAAATTTACCATTTTTGAGATATTTGAGTGAATTTTTTTTAAATGACCGCAATTTTGTTAATACACATAAGAAAAAAATCATTTGTTTCCTGAAAATGAGCATTAGTGTGATAAAGATACATGAAAATATGAACTCAATACAACACCCGTTATGAAAATAAAAAATATTAAGTGTAAAAAAAGTGGCGGCTCGAAGCTTAACGAAGCATTTTAAGACAAATATGAACTTAGCCTAATTGTTTACTTTGGCTTGCTGAATGACCTGGAAATTTTGTAAAGGTTGAAGCTGTATATGAAATAAATGCCTTAATGTGACTTTTCTAGTGGATGCAATTTAGTTATTTAAAAACAAATAAAAATATTTAAAAAGGCGTAATTGCAATTTAAAACACATCTCAATAATATTTCTTGATTTGCTACATATTGCTGATGTTTGTAAGTCACTAAAAGAATCAGCAAAATAATTTTAACAATTATGGGAAATGTTGGCGAGGAATTTTATAAATTTTTAATTAATTTTAATATATTCAAAGATATTTTTGTTTTAATAAGAGGTGGACACACAGCCATGGTTGTATTGTGGGGAGGGATTGCCATAGTTTGTGTTACCCTCGTTTTTTCAGTGTACAAATAAGGACATTGATGTTTAGATAAATTTGAAAAAGAGAGCACACGTGTCATGCCGGCAGTACACTATCGCCGAATCAAGGCGAGCAAGGACGAGCACGATAGTGTACTTGGAGTGCTCGACTCTGCTTGTCTCAGTTCGCCTTTGTTCGGTTCGCCCGTGTTCGTGCTCGCCTGTGCTCCATCTGGAGTCGGTTTTTCGCGCGAATCAAAGGAGACGAGCATACCCGAGCACCGAACTCGAACCCTCCCAGTACACACTCGCTTGAGTTCGTCTATGTTCTTTCGCCGTGTATGTGTATTTTCCCGTTGTCAATTCCTTGTTCATACTTTGTTTACTGTAATAGATATTCAAAGTCCGTTAAGAACATCCAGTATTCGAACTCCCCACTTGGCTCAACCAATAATTCCGTAAACAGCTAACAAATAGCCAAGAATAATTGTTGGGTACATCGGACTCTACAAAACAGCCATGATCATTAGAGTTCTCAATAAGGGGTTATTTTCCAGAGGTAAAATTTCTAAATAGCCACGACGGCTCACCTGTTACCCACTTTGGGCAAAAGGAAATTTTAATAATTCCCTGTTACCTAAATTGTTTACTCATACACTTAACAGTTCGAAAAGTTTATTTTTTAATAAGTAGGTGGCTAACCCGTGCTTCGCAAGGGTGCTTAAATTGCAATTCAAACACAAAAACTATTTTGTCCTTCAGGTAAGCTCGTTCGCTACTCTCACTCCAAGTTGGGTTCAGCTCGTTCGTTGCGCTCACTCGCCTTCAGGTTTAGCTTGTTCACTGACTCACTCCCTCAAGTTTGTAATGTAATTTTGTTTTTATTACCAATCTTTCCATAATTCCTAAAATGAGAACAGTTCAAGTGAGCTCGTTAGCTGCGCTCTTTCGTCTGAAGTTTGTATTTTCATACAGCAGTTTTTTTTTTTTTTTTTTTTTTTTTTTATGTATATATACATATTAGATACCAATCTTACACTTACTTTAATACTTTAAATTAGATCATCTGTTCATAAATTAGTATTCCTAAAAATAATCATGTGTTGATTGTGTTGATCACTAAAATATTGCCTCCATGAAAATGACATTGTAGAAGACCTCTGGGGTGAAGTCCTGTAAAGATTGGAAGGATGATGTCAATTTTTCTGGGGATTTCACGTCAAGAGCTTTCAGTCAAATTTATGGTTGTCGGGGCTTTGACTTCTGGGAATGTCTACACAATTTGTGTTACATTCGACATTCAAAACACAACTTGCAACTTTAAAGTGATTTAATGTGAAAACGGTAGGCCCTAATAGATAAAGATTAACCTCAAATACAAAAGTTGTAGATAATCTAATTCCGACTAAACGATTTCCCATCGGATTTCAGATCAGAAACATCCTTAAAGATCTAGACTGAAAAACTAAAGAAGGAACCCGACTTTTGAGCCACCACGGCAATTTTTAAATTTCTCTATTTCTGAAATGGTTGAAGAGAGTGATCATACCTAAATTATTTTTTTTTACTTTTCACATCAAGAGCTTTCAATAAAGTATATCATTGCGTGGGACTTCTGGGAATTCTTAAACAATATTAATAATAATAATAATAATCTTTATTTTCCCAAACTTAATACAATACATTACAATTGCATATAATACAATAAATACAATTATCAGTCAAAAAATAAATAAAAATACAATTAACATTTACTTCTTTCATGCCAGTCTGACTGATGTATTTTATACAAAGTTTTACTTGTCAACAATAAACAAATTAAATCAAATCTAAAAAATATAAACAATAAATACACACGTTAACTCTAGTTTGAGAAAATTTAGGGCCTCTAAGGCTAAGCCTGTTTAGAGGTTCCTCTATAAATACAATAAAAAACAAATTGTCAGCTCTCAGATTTTGAATTGAAATAAAATTTATGTTTACCCACTGTGATATATACATAAAAGTAAATTAGGATAAGTTATTTACACATAAGATATATATAAGATAGACTATTTTCTACGAATAACGTGTTACAAATCGTGTTACATCTTTCAAACTTCTATTTATATCCATAGATATTAACATTATAAATTATAGTAAATAGACACATATTTAGCCTTATGGTGTCAAATACAAGGTTCATGCAGAACCGGTTTCGTACTAATTACAGTACATCTTCAGCTGCATTCTTGTTAAAATATAAGCCCATATTGTGGTTGTCAAAAATTGTTTAAAAAGTTTGCTTCGTTTATTAAAACAAAACCAACCATTTTATTTATTTATTTATTATTATTGTTATTATTATTTTTAGGGAGAGGCAGGAAAAATGCATTACGCACACAGGTGGCCAGCCTGTAGTGCGGGACTACCCTAAAAACAGGTTTACCCACTATAAAAACCTCCTCTATTCTAGAGGATTCTAACCTGGAATTGTTTTTCACATCACGTCAGGCTAGGCCTAAATTTTTCTTGCGCCCATGGGGCTCGCTCCTTATCAAGCCGCTGGATCAAGGGATATGGACCACTTCACGCTCCACATCTGGTTTCTTTTCCAGGAGGATGCCCCGGACGAACTGTGATAAAGAATCCCAGTTGCCCTCATCCTCCAAAATCTTTTGGCACACCGAGTCCACCGAAAATTCACCAAAAAATTGTGTGGCCTCCAAACGGTAACGCCCGGACAGTAAATGCAGTCCGGTGAACCGGTCTTGCCCATCCGGTTAAGGTACGACCGAAAATAGCCGTCGTGACCTGTCAGGTATTGGGTCAGGTAGTAGTCCACCTCCCCATGCCGCCGTTCCGCCCATGGTTGCGCCAGCTTGATAAGTCGCGCAGTCCATCGTCCTCTGGTGTCGTGCTCCCAGCTGTGTTGCCACTGCTGGAAGGTTAGGGAGCGCTCTTTTATTCTTGCCGTGTCCTTGCCGATCTCACCTTGTCTCTGATAAATCGCCTTCCTCTCTCCTGCCAAGAGCTTGACAGGGATGACTTCGGCAACCACCAGGACGGCAGGCTCGGACACTGTCCGATAGACGGAACACACCCTGAGCGCCGCTTGACGCTGAACCCGGGCGAGTCTCAAACTGTATAACTCTTTATCTAGAAGGTCTGCCCACACCTCTGCTCCATAAAGAAGCAAGGGCTGGACGGTGGACATCAATAGACGTCTTCTGCTGGATCGGGGACCCCCGACATTGACCATCAGCCTACTAAGGTAAGTGACTACCTTAGCGACCTAGTCCGCCGTAAGGAAGATCTGATCCCTCTAGCTTAACTTGGTGTCCACCATAACCCCGAGGTACTTGGCAGCGCGGGTTGATTGGACCACCTTCCTTCCCACTCGGAACGGGATGATGGAGTCGATCCTCTTCTTCGTGAGGATCATGATCTCCGTGTTATTGAGAGCAAGCGAGAGACGATGATATTAAAAATATATCATTTTCGCTGATCAGGAGTTTAACACAGCTAATTGTTTCCTTATTTCAAATAGAAATCTATAAGTCACAATGCTTGTCATAAAAATTTACCTACCTACCTTGTACCTTGTACGTTAAGAAGCTCCCAAGTGGCTCAAAAGCGTTGGGGTTGTCCAAATGCCCGTCATGTCCTCCGGGTCATCTTGTCCTAGGTTAATTGGGTTGATTGGTTGGGGGGATGGGATTTCATGCCCTAGTGCAAAAAAATTCTTACCATGAATAATAGTTATTTGTGCTTCTTGGGACTAAAGTACAATGTTTTCTCGCTGAAGGGAAAGTGTTGTCGCCCGAAGGCGAAGCCAAGGGCGACAATTTCCCTGAGGGAGAAAAGTACTTTAGTCCCTTGATGCACACAACATTTTTCCTCCACCTACACGAATAAAATTTAGGAATAATAGGCCTACCGTAGATAATTTAACTTTACCTTCATATGATCCCTTGCTCCGTCAAGCTGGATCTGTCACATCAACATAAAAAACACACAAGGTAGGCCATATCAATTTTGAAGAACACGAAAAAACAAAATATAATTTAAACCTAGTCAAAAGTTTTACACTTATGTTTTGGACTTCTTAGGTTAATAGCCTACCCAAGCAAAATGTAAACAAACACCTACACTGCCACGGCCATCTCTAATACTAGAGATGCTGCTCACCCACTGCTGACTGAATGTCAGCAGTGGGTGAGCAGCAGCTACAGCGGCTATTAGTCAACAATGAGGTAACGAAACAAATACAAGTAACAGCTGACTGTGGCTCATGTTCTTTTTAATCTCTCTTTTAATGTTATTCTGATGTAACTAACTTTAGCCCCGTGGTACGAAAAACTCGAGTTTTCCCTAGGTAGAAAGATTATGGATTCAAGTCACATGGGATAGAAATTAGTACTTTACTACTCTATTCCAAGGAGTAAAATACGGCTTTAGAATATAGGTGGAGGAAAAAAGCTTTTTTTACTAAAAATGATTTCAGAGTGCTTTTAAACTTACAAAGATCATTGATTTGTTTAATCGTTTCTGGCAAATTTTGAAAAACTTTGAGTCCTGAGTACATTGGCTTTTTTGCAAAAAAATTTAATATATGTTGAACAGCAAAATTATGTCTATGTCTTGTGTTATAGCTATGGTTGTGATTTACATACTCTAAAGACTGAGATTTTATTTATGAACAGATTTCAAGAATGTACAATGAAGGAACTGTCAAAATCCTTAAATTTACAAAGTATTCTCTACAGTGAGACTGATAAGGCAACCCTTACATACATCTGATGGTTTTCTTTTGAGCAATGAAAATCCTTTCCAATTTTGATTTTGTGGCTCCCCACAGGGCAATGGAATATGTGATGTGGCACTCGACTAGGCAATAGTATACTGTCTTCAGAAGATCAATGTTTGCTAATTTCCGTAAATTACGGATAAAAAACTGACCCTTAGAAATTTTGCTTTCTATCTTTGAGAGCTGTTCATGCCAGTCAAGCGTATCATCCAATTTCACCCCTAGAAAATCGACAGTCGATGTTAATTCTAGTTGTTCATTGCCAATTAAAAGATTTGGTTCGTTGAAACATTAGAATTTTTCCTTTGTTTTGTTTGAAAACAGGCATATTTTGTTTTACCTGGATTCATTTTCAGTTTGTTTTCAGAAAATTGGGCCAGACAGTTTTTTTATAAAGAATAAATAATATGAATAATGAATATATTTCTCAATTTCAAACAATAATTATTTTTATTTGACAATAAGCCTGTTAATAGAGTTCTTTCTCCTTATATAATGAACCTAACGTAAGTCTTTTTTTCAATAAGAATGTATATTTACTAAAAACATGATATAAAATTATTTGATTTATAATATATCCCCTCTAAGTTTCATATTTTGTTTGGTATTTAAAAGATACAATGTTTTTAAATGCCCCCGTCGCAGCAGACCTGCATACTCAGCGAATTTCCAATGGAATTTGGTATATTTTCTATTTCCCCATAAAATCAATGGGGACGAGAGTATGTAAGTTTGTCGCCATATGGGTTTTGTTGGTAAATATAAGTTAAACCCTACCTAGTGATTGTACATACCAAGTTTTATAAGGCTATGGTGTTCTTTTTATTTTCCCCATAAACCCTATAGGGGTGAGTATGTAGGTTTGCCGCCATATGGTTTTTCTAAGCAAATATAAGTTAAACGCTTGTTAATGAATGCACATACCATATTTTATCAAAATATGTCAATAAAAAAGCAAGATAGAAGGTTTGTTGATTTCCCATAAGAATAACATGGAAAACATACATTTTGGATTTTCTCCATAACCATTTAAGCTAGGTAAAAATTTCAAAATACTAGATTGTTTGGTTTTTTAAGCTCTTTTATATGGTTTAAGTTAAAATTGTTGAATTTTCTAAATAAAAGTAAAAAAAGCCAAAAACCCATTTTTAACCCTTTTGAAACCCCATAAAACCCCGTTCCCATGGTCCGATCATTCTGGTTCGCAAACTCAACCTAGTAGACGCTGGCTTACACCCCTGTACCAAATTTCATGAAAATCGGAGGTTCCGTTCAAAAGTTATCGTATTCACGGACACATAGATATATATACTATATATATATATATATATGTATATATATATATATATGTATATATATATATGTATATATATATGTATATATATATATATATATATATACATATATATCAATTTGAACGAACGGTGTTTTGGGCTTCTAGGGACCTCAAAACGAAAAAGTATCATGGTCCCGGGCTTAGGTCTTACCGTGACTACTACCGTAATAGCGTATTCCCTATAGGGAAATTCGCCAAAATCATACATATTATACAGGGTGACTTAAGTCCGTCACAAAACTTAATAATATGGCTAATTGAGTCAAAATACGCTATAAACTTCATATGAAGCTTTGAGCTAAATGTATATTTACCCAGATATCCGATACTTTACGCGTAATAATTTTTATTTCGGTGACGGATTGATGTAGGAACTTTATAGTAGGCATGGAACCTGATATAATTGGGCCCGATATAATATATAATAATACTATAATACTGATATAATACTAATGTTCTACTACCAAAATAAAAATTATTTTTTCCCGATGCATATTTTCAAAATGGCAGCAATTTTTATGTTTTAAATTCAAATTTCATGAAACCAGTAAATTAAATCAAAATTTTATTCGTCATAAAAAGTTGGCAGATTTAATTATCTAATCAGTGATCCCATGTTTGTAAGGATTTACAACAAATAATGGAGTTATTGTGATTTTTATAGTAAAATAACCATAATTTGCATTAATTATAATGCAAAATTTCTCTGCTGAAAAATCACAATAACTCCATTATTTGCTAGATCTTTACAAACCTGGTATCATCGGTTAAATAATTAGACTTTTCAACTTTTTTGGGATATGTAACATTTTTATAAAATGTACCGGTTTTATGATATTTGAGTTTAAAAATAAAAATGGCCACTATTTTGAAAATATGCTTTGGGAAAAAATAATTTTTATTGTGGTAGTGGACATTAGTATTATAAAGATCCATGCCAAATATGAAGTTCCTAAATCAATCCGTCACCGAAATAAAAAATTATTTAGCGTAAAAACAAAATGGCGGATATCTGGACACATATTAGGACATAGTTTCATGTGAACTAGTTTTCTTATTTTGACCCAATTAGACATACATACTATGAAGTTTGGTGACAGATTGTAAAGACACCTGTATATGCATAAAGAGTAAAACTCGCCACGATGAATAAACCTAAGACTATTTAGGATTGGTAACCGTACGGTGAGAAAAAATATCGTCTACAAGACTAAGCTTGGTTGAAGATTCCTTGATTCGAATAAAATTATTAAATTACCAACTATAAAACATTGAATTTACAAATAAGTCTCGTCAATGCGTCACTAAATGAATCAAAAGTATTCTCACTTGTTATATAAGCACAAAAAATGTTTACAACTAACTAGCACAACATTCGAAAAAATTTTATATACATATTATATGATTTAACTGTGACTCCACAAAATACATCCATTACTTATTCATATATACTATAGATAATATTTTCTTAATTTTCCCCCCAAAACATTCGGTATCTATCACAACAAATATTTACAAATTTTCATTATAAAATCTAATATAAATGAGTATGATAACCTATGGAGAATGTGCACCGGTGTCAAATGAACCACTTCGCCGAGCCTCGCTCTCATCAAATATTTGTATTGAGATCGCTCATATTTATGACCTCGGGAAGAAACTGATAATATCCACTGTGGAATCATTTTCATGCCCTTTCACCGTGAAATCTATTTTAATTAGTGTTTAGGTATTTATTTTGTTTATCATACATGTGTAATGCTCTTAGTTTACGTCCGTTTTGTGCGTTGTTCGTTGTGCTCGTCTGTGTCTTCCGAAAAGTCAATTTAGTGTTCTACGTCACAATATCACAAATAGTTTTAGATCGCGTAGTAACAATTATGATTTAAATAAATCAGCATGAGTTAGTCAATTTTAAAGAGTGTCTTATATTTTCCGTTCAATAATCCCTGTTCTCGTTGTGCATTTGATTATGTTTTCGAATTTTGTTCGAATGTATTTAAGGAGCCATGACATAGCATTACTGAACTACTTGTGTTCCCTAATAATATTATTTTTAATGGTTTTTACTATTCATATAATTTTCATTAATTTTAACCTTGAAATGGATTTTAAGATTATTTATTAGTTTCACTTTATTAGTATGAATGATTTTACTGCACAGATTCAATTCATGACCTTGAATCACATCAACTACATAATTATTTTAAAATATAACAGTTTTTGAATAATTTTTCTTTTTTGAGTGATGCAACAATACTTTCTCAATAAAAGCAAGTGAAACATGAAATAAATTCTCTTCATACCGTTGTCTTTTAATATTATTTTTATATGGTTTTAATGGTACTTTAATCATATTACAATATCAAAACTATTAATTTAAATTTAACAAATTAGGATATTTGGTGGAACGAAGTGGCAGCAATGTCCGAGTTTGTTGTTGTTGATGGTGATGTTGTTTGGTGGGTGTTTGGCACAGTGCATGGTGTGAGATGATCCGCGGCGTGTTACTTGTGCTGGTGTTGACCACATTGGCCGCAGCCCCCGCCCGGGCCTACAAGAGAAACAATCGCCACTGTCGCAGGAACATCAACGCCATCGATTTCACTGTCATAAATGTAAGTAAACTAATCAATTACTTATTAATAATTATTTCTGTAGGATACGTAATTAAATTTAATATATCGTGATTCGGGGGAACGTCAAGCTCTCCTGCAAAATTAGTACAAGTTCTTGCTAATGTTATGAAATCATGTTAATGGCACTTTTAAAACAAGAAGACCACAGTACCAGATTTTGGTTAGAAGGCTAATCTTTCATGGTTGTAAATGTTTTATAAAGGCAGGAAGTGGAGTAGACTGTGCTACATTCATAAAAAATACCCTTAACAAACCAAAAGTATTGAAGAAAAACGAAAAAATGCATGTCTATGAATTTTCACCTTTGCAGAGAAAAACAATCCCCACTCTCTCACGTTTATTTACATATATTCACTTTCCAGTATATACTTCTCTGTTTAATGAAACAAAACCCGTATAAATAATAGATTGCTAAGATATGAGGAATCAGAAAGATATAATTTTATTAGGTGGATCCTCAATTCCTCCTAGAATAAAAAGTTATATTAAACTATACTTCAAAGCTGCAATTAACAGACTTAGAAACCTACATTTTACACTGTTTATATTCCTAAAATATTTTATGTAAATAAAGCCTCTGTACTACTTAATAATATCAAAGCTAGAATGAAATTACCTCGATCTATTCTTTAGGTATTGTTAATGATTATTCCTAGTATTGGTGCTCACTACTTGACATACAGATTTGAGACACCTAATTACAGACCAGTTACTGTTTTAAGGACTCCAAATGGAGTTTTTTACTTTAATTTTTATCACGTGTTTTTCTCAAATTAAAAAATATATCAGCGCTTGACAATGCAGTTTCATTCCTTCACTTTTCATCAATACTAATCTAGTACTGTAAGTTTTGCTTGTTGATATAGATTGTTGATGTTGTTTACAAGTATATGTCAAAAGCATTCGAAACGGTTGATAAAGCCAATACGATAAGTTATTATTTTTTTTATCTATTACCTAAAAAGTAGACACCAGTATGCCTAATTTTTTAGTATACTTCTGATTCCTTTCTTGGCCCTTTTAAGTTCCTCAAGGAAGTAAATTTGGCCCCTTTGTGTTTATTTTTAATCCCTTAAAATATACTTTCTAAAGTAATTTACTATTCACAGATGGTTGAAAAAATTTACGTCAGAAAAACTGTCCCCTGACGCGTTTTTATTCAAAACTAGACATCGCGCCATGGTCAAAACTCGAGCAAAAGGTCGGTTGATTTTGGACCCAATTGGTTTAGAAATATTTTATAAATGAGACGGATGTTCCTGTTTTTTCTAGAATTTGATATTACAACAGTTGCCTTATGATTCAATAAATTACCCTCCTCCAATAAAATTAACATTGAAAGCCAGTACGGTGTATCCCGGGGGGGGGGGAGATGTAAATTATAATGGGATTTTGCTCATCATCAGAATGATACGTTTCTGATGGTCTGCACGGATTTCTCCTACGGTGGACACAATTTGAGAAATAATGAGGAAAAGAAACATGCATACCTATTGGTAGATTGGTAGATGACCTACACTCACTTTATCAGAGTTGTTTCTTTTCTAAGGACTCATGTCATTTTATGGAACACTACTATTTTATAACCTACGATATTAATGGAATTGTCTTATAAAGATTCAACGATCCAGAAACCTGGAAACAAAAATAAGATCAACTGTTCAGTTCAATGAACATACTGTGTGTATGGTCAATAGATTACTCAGAACACTTTGATTTTTTTATTATTTATAACTCGAACTTTGGGTTTGTATCACGATTATCATCCTTCCTCATCTCTTGACAAGTCACTATTAAGATCTAAACTTAAGTTCGCAAGTTGTGTGTACCCCTCAATTTCATATCTCAATACAATGAGATATGTATAACTTTTAGATATGTTTGAGTTCCATCGTTTGGGAAGAAAGTCGCGAGGCTTGTTTTCCTCACATGAGTCATGTCTGGGCCTGTGGATTACTCGAGCTACTAGGGCATTCCCTACATTTTTTCGACCCTTACACGGCACATTTGCCGTGGCAAGTGTCGAAAGGCGGAGGACGCTCTAGCGCTACGACGTAGATGATGCCAGAACGGTGGGCCATGAAACTTCACCAATTCTGGCAGCTTTAAACTTGTTAAACAATGTGGTCAATCATGTAGGTATAAGTTCAAAGTTAAATTATTTTAAGAGAAAATAATGAGATATTAGTTCACAGCATACACAGATTGTCTCTATTATTTTCATGTATTATTAGGTCACACTTTAAGTTATGTGTCATTATATTACATTTTGTTTAGTTTTAAGAGTTATTGTAAAACGTTTACCATAACTATAGGTACGTAAGTTCACTTAACCCCCTCCTCACCCTAGAACTACGGGCGGTTCACGGCAGGCATGCCTGTAGGTGACCGAAGGCCCTGCAAGAAAGCAGCTGACGGTTCCACCAGTCACATGACCCTAACGTCGTGACCTACCTCAACATGTGGCAAGCAGCCAAGGAGGGCAGTGACGCAGACTCGCACACTCTACAACTATATGCTGAGCACTACAGTGTCATCAGCAAAACCCCCTCGATCCTTGTTGGACCACACCTGGCAGTGTTGTAAGTTTTCTGTGGGTAAACATTCTTCACCGACACGAGCCACCCTCCGACTCTCGCAGGACAACTGTTTATCACACGTGGTCTACACCTGATGCGCTAAATCCCTCAAACCTGATGCGCTGATAGGATGATGGACACTTCCAGTTTCATCCAACGTGTTAAGAAGGTCAGTTCCACAGAGAAGATCAATGGTGAACCTTCTATAACTGTACCTGATGGTGACAACACTGACCAAGAGCTCATTGACGCCGCCATCGGCACGAATGAGGAGGTCCATGAGATTTGTTAAGGAAGATTTTTACCCTTCCCAACCATGTCAGGCAGAGCTGATGTAGTAAGGACAAGAAAGAGAGTTGACCGAAGCAGAACAGCCAAGCGCCGACGCCCACCACCGAGGCGAAGAGGACAGCGGAAGCGGGGACGAGGGGACACAACCAATTAATAGATTCGTCTAACGCCTCTCCTTGTTCCCCATCACATGGAGAACAATCTCGACAAGCAGTAGCGGACAAGAGGAAGCTGGAACCGACACTCAGGAGTCACCCAGAAACGTTAGCCATGTCATTAGCTCTAATCCTGTTCATGCTGATGCCAGGGGAAGCATACAACAAGTTTCCAGGAAATTCCAAAGACGAAAGCCAACCAGAAACTGCCCATGGGCCATCACTTGATCCTGCACTACTGGGGAGAATGCGTTTCACGGAATGTAAATTGCCTGATGTTATTACAGCAATTAATAATGCAAGACCCCGGCCAAGACTTGTACTTGACAGCTTTCCTACACACTTCAGAAGAGGCTATCAGAATGGCTGATGCCATTTAAAACGTCGGGAGTCTCAGGTACAGACATATCCGCTATCGTGACATCGCCATCCTCCTCATCGGCTACCATGTCACATGGACGGCCCTATCAGACCACCTCCATGTCGTCCACGACTGTCGATGGACGGGTGCCACCTGCCGCTGCCAACCCCAAGACTTCGGGAATGCTGCGCAGTATGTGTTGGACGGACACAACATACCGACACTCGCTGCAGTCTGCCGCCAACACTGGCGACCGGATAGTGAAATTGGGGCTGTACAACGCTCAGCCCCGTCGTGGGCCTAACGTCGTCGGATTGGTGGAAGAGTGCCGAGACGAGAGCCTTCGTGATGGCAATGAATACAAAAACGTAAAGAAGGTCACATCTTATGTACGAAATGGTTAAGAAAGTTTCAGTTGACGTAGAAGCGCACTCCATCATGAGAGCGCGCACGAGACAATAACCTATTAGTCAGTTTACATTCTGACTTCGTTGCAGATGGTCACCAGCAAAGAATGAATAAATAAATGAATAAATGATTTATTTCCTCAAAGAACAAGTACAAGTAACAAAATTGTAAATTAAACTCTAAGGTATTTCCAAACACAAGATAACAATCTGTTACAATAAAGAAAATATAAAATTCCAAGAGGAAAATAGGGTCCCAAAGGCAACGCCTGATTACTGATTCCATCAACTAAAATTAACATTAAAGATAAGAGTTCATGGTTCGGTGGCAGACTCTAAACCTAAACATAATTAATGGTCCCAAATTTTATTAAATTATAGTTACATTTTATGGCTATAAAACGAAAAAAAGATAAATCTAAACTTATCCTTCGTGAATTTCAAAATAACAGAATCCACAAATGTGAAAACAATTTTTTTTATAAAATGGTTGGTTTACAATCTACTAAACTAAAATATAAAAATATATAATAATTTTTTCAATTAACAGCATTATTATACCATATTATACTGATATATTAAAGAATCATAATTTATTACAACTAATTTATTGATTTATTGAACAGTGGTAAAAAGGTCTTCCACAACGCTTCTGTCCATGTTTATAAGCCAAGTTTTAACACTCGCAAGGAATTTATTTAATTTCTTAATGTTTTTTTATGTTCTGTGGTAATTTATTAAAAAGTCTAGGAGCTGTGTAGTTAAATGTTTTTTTTGTAATATGTTACATTTGGTTTTAGAACTCTAAAATGACAAGCATTTCTAAGACCTTGTCTGTAAAAATTAACATCTGAAGGTAAATTGCCACTTGTTAAGTAAAAAGCTTTTAAAACTTTAAAAATGTAAATGCAACGTAATGGCAAAATTTTCAAACAAACAAAACATGGATGAGATGGCTCTCTTGAGCTTTTCCCCAGAATTAATCTAATGTACCACTTTTGAATGTTTTCCATGTCTTATTGTTGATTTGTATGTCCCACCCCAAGATATTATGACATATTCCAACCTACTATTAACCAAAGCAAAGTATAAACAACGCAAAGTTTGGATTGGGCAAATGTCTCGCAAGTAGTAAAAAAGTCTAGTCCCTGACATGAGTTTAGATTTTAATTTAATAATGTGTGTTTTCCAGCTTAATTCACTATCCAAGATTACACCCAAATATTTTACTTCTCTGATTCCCTTAATTTCCGAGCAATTTGCACAAGTTTTAAGCTTATTTAAACAATTTAAACATTTATACATAATTTGATTGTTGAATTCAATAACTCCCCTTAAACTAAAATTGCAGTTAGTTTTCTGAGTGCTGAGAACCAATTTATTTTTACAAAACCACCACTTCAAATTGTCCAGATCAATTAAAATTTTTCTTTCAGATTCATCCCATGTATCACTTATATAACAGAGGGCCGTGTCATCCGCAAATGCGGTGATTTGGCCATTTAACGAAGCATTGCAAAGGTCATTTACATATATAAGAAACAAAGTCGCCCATAATACCGATCCCTGGGGGACCCCATGCCTGATCACACCCATTTCACTCAAAACATCGTTGATTTTTACACATTGTCTTCTGTTGCTTAATTAGCTGGTAAACCAAGCATGTGCTACCCCACGAACCCCACAATCGTATAATTTCTCTAGTAAAATTGTATGGTTGACGGTATCAAAAGCCTTTTGTATATCAAGGATAAGCCCACTCACACATTTACTACTATTAATCCCTTCATTTATTTTATTGATAAAATCTAAAAGAGCGGTCTGTGTTCATTCCCACCCTAAACCCATACTGATTGACACTAAAAAAATTTATTCTATTCAAAAAGTTAAGAAGTTTGGAAAAAGTTGAAATTAATGAAATTGGACGAAAGTTAGAACAAATGTTGGGAGAGTTACCTTTATAAATTGGTACTACAACAGCCTTTTTTAAACATTCTGGAAAAATTCCAGTGCTAAAGCTTAAATTTATAATATATGTAAATACTTCAACAATTCTTGGACAGATACGCTTAACTAAAAATGAGTTCAAACCATCAATCCCAGGTGATTTTCCATTTTTCAAGGATTTAACTACTCTTGAAATATCCTCACAGCAAACCGGCCCTAACAACAAGGATGATCTCTCCTGAACATGTGTAAAATTATTTTTGAACTGAAAATCGTCAAAACCATCCGGCAGTGAGTTATTTTCTATTATTTGATCAGCTACTGAAAGAAAAAAATCATTGAATTCGTTAGCTACAATTTCCGAGTCTGAAACCAATTCATTGCTGATCTGTAAACAAAATTTATCATCCCTGCTGCTCT
>CM061535.1:70635358-70997295 GCA_030545055.2 Neoaliturus tenellus | reverse complement strand
CTAGACATCACGAGGAACAAGAAACATTAATCCGAGAGAGAGATGGTAGTGGCTCTCGGATCTCTCTACTGCACTTTGTACTCCTTGGCAGAAGTACAAAACCCCGGCATCATCCAGTTCAGTGTTCAGGCGAGAACGAATCAACTTCTCCTAAATCAACTTTTCTGGCAGTATCCAACATACACAATCGCCTGTAGGATGATTCCATGTTCGGGCCGCCTTTACCTTGTCTATAAGCACAATCCTGGTTTAGGCAGGAGGAAGGGTAATCCAGGCATTAGGGAAAGGCAGGCATTGTACATTCTCAGCAAAATCTAGAGAATTACAAAAAAAATTTTAGATAAGATTTTTACCTGTTCAATATCCTTTTTTGGTGGTTTGACGACCGGTTTCTTGACGACATTCACATAATCAGGTCAATCCTCGAACTAACGATTCGTCATATTAACTTACAATTGACACAAAACACGTTGAAAACATCCACAAAACACTTAAACAGTACATTTAAAAAACAGTACACTAATAAAGAGGAAAATGAATTCTGATAAAAAAACTTCTTAAAGGCCTCACCGGTAATCCCATCGGGGCCATGAGATTTATTGTTCTTTATGGAAAGAACAGCGTTTCTATCTCCTAATTTTTGAAGGGAGGAATTTTCTCCATCTTTCTCAAATCAACATATGGTCTCACTGGATGTGATGGAAACTAGACGGAAACTATACTGTTCATTCTGGTGCCCTCCATTATGGATGGTAGAGAGCGGATGTCAAGCTTCTGGTTTAAAAGTTTTAAACTAAGACCGAATGGATTGGAATCAACATCCCCTTAAGTCTCCTCCAGCAGTCTTACTCCGGTTTCAGTCGAGTCAGACGCCCGTTATCATTGAATCTTTGAGCCCTCATTGTGGCTCGACTAGCTTTCAGACATGCTTTCTGGAGATCCGCGATCTCCTAAGTAGCGAGTTGCAACCTTCCACTCACAGGGTTCCAGAAGGTAAAAGGATTAAGAGCTATATAAAAAACAGGTACATACAGGGATGCTGAAAAGTTTTGAAGCGTTTTTTTTTTAACATTAATGTAGCTAGAAATGTAAAACATTTCAAATTAAATTGGTTGCTAAAATCATATGTCCACCTCTAATGGGGATCGGCCCATGAGGAGTCTGCCCATAAAGCAAATAACTCTAAACGTAAGTATAGGTAGATATGCACATCGAATTGAAAGTCTCGTCTAGTATAGTATACCTCAAATGGATAATCAAGCAGGAAAGGCGGTTGGATCTAAAACTGATTAAAATTTCTGAACATATCAAATGTCAAAATCTTATATCATATCTTATATCATATCTTATATCATATCTTATATCTTATCTTATATCAAATATCAAAATTTATAATGTTGAGCTATTGTTTGTATCACCTTCTTCATAATTGAAAGCCAATCAAATAAATAGTCGCCAGTAAAAATTTTCTCCCTGGTTTAGTCCTCTCTCCTCGACTTCCTTAAGGATAAAATCCTCAAAGGGAGTCTTGAAGTAAACTTCGTTTTCCAATGTCGCATCGTATATTATTTAAACGCCCATAAATTCTAAACAGTTCATCACAAAACCGATGTCAAAAGGTTGAATATGTCTCATAATTATATTTAATAATTTCAGCAATACGATTCCAAATATATGTAGTTTGTTAGTTTGTCATTTCTGGCTTTGTAAAGATTTAAGATCAGGTTTACCGCATTGTACTAAACTAATTTGATGTTAATTTCATCCTATGCTTACATTTAAGATTATCTACTGGCTAGTCATGGCCGACCTCCATCAGAGGTGGACATCCAGCAAAAGAAAAGGACCTAGGTTCTAATTTAATTTGGAGAGTTTTTAACTTGTGACCATATCAATCTTAAACATGTTTAGCCGTTTCCAGATATTTAAGCACCATTTTATGTAAGATACAAACAGGTGTCTAAGCATGAAATTGTCAATGACATGTGCTCTTTGACATGAAAATTTTTTCTAGTTAATAGTAGACTAAGAGCACGCTTATTTTTCGCTTATAGGCATAGGCGTGTCCATGGGTGTTGCCGCTCGTGCCGCCGCACCACCACTAGATATAGATTTGGTCTCGGTAAAATGTGATTTTAACGCAGTAGTAACCGGGAAACATCGGATTTTATTAGACATTCTATTTCAAAACTAATTCATTTAGTCCTATGACACTTAAAATTTAGCTTTTATGTAGTAATTGATAAAATATAATTTATTAAACTAACTTTCAATAACAAAAAATGAATATAAATTGCAGCAAATACGTAAAATGAGCCATCAGCTCACAGCTACAAGCGTAATGTAAAGCGAGGACCAGTGGCCGGGCGACCAGTTAAACTGTAAAATAATTGCGATATCATAGGTAGACTCAGTACGGCTTTGGTTTTCGGTGTGTAAACATGTCAGTTTAGCTCCTGTTGTCAACAAAGAAAAAAAAATAATTTCTTTTTCTGACGATCTTGTTTTTTAATGGTTAAAATAAAACAAAGCCTGTCGAGGATTTTAACACTCAAGAGCCACAACAACAAAAAGGTGCGATAATTTTTCGAATATCATATATTTGCGGAAGTAAAAAAATACAGATGTTGCAAGGCCAAATAATAAGTTATGATTTTAAATTACCGGGTAACACAAAGAAGAAAATACTTAAGTCAATGATAAAGCGAGGCCAGGTGTAAATATATTCCAAAAGTTTGAATTTGCTCTCACCATCGGCCGCATCCTCATTCTTACACCTGACAGAAAAGACGTTGTAAGATAATAAGTTTACGATGACTAACTTTTCTAATGAAAATTTAACACGGGGAAAAAGTCAAAATTTTAAATCCTTTTTGACAGTTCGTCCGATTCTCTCACTGTGCCAATTTATGCAGTTTGTACAAAAAAAAAACGAATTTTTTTATATAGGCAGATTATATTGTCACATTAACGTTATCTTACATTCTTAAATTATATGAATTACATTTCCAAGCCTTTGCAATGAATTTATTTTACATTTCAATCAGCTGATTGTTAACACACGAGGTGTTTTGTCTAAATACAGTAGAAGAGCAAACGCTCAAGAAGGATTTGGTTTATTATGGCCAGTAGCTAAAAACGAATATAATTAGAATTAATTGTTATTTCAATGGAAACAAATAATACAGTATTATACTGATTAAACGACACAATTTTATAGTTGTTGGAAATCAAAAACTTATGATTATTAAATTATTTAAAGTTACTTAATTATTTAAAGCAACTGATTAATTGGAAGGCAATAGCAATTTTAAAAAGTACATTTTATATATCTTGCTGGTGCTCCACTCACGAGGACTGGAGCTGTGTCCGTCGAGTGTCAACTAGTTTTTTTATTTAAGTTATCAAATCTTAATTGAATGCTTGGGATTAGTTTATAAAGGAGGGGATTTTATGTGAATTACGAACATCTCAATTTCAAAACGAGTTCCTCATAAAAGTTGATTTGTTTTGTATTTTTTTAAAGGAGAGGGCTATCAAACGACAGGTTGAGACAGTACATTCCAACACCAACTACGGCAAGGTACGGCAGCAACGAAATTGCCGACTTCAGACACACAAATTATTTAGCTCACAAACAAAAGCTATCTTCTGTTGTAAAAGAAATTGAGTATATGCTAGATAAATTACAGTACATTTTTCTTAATTTTTTTTTAATATTCAGGTTACAGCTGAATATTCTATATATCCATTATAGATGAATAAACGGAATTGATCCTGGGAGTTAATCCCTCTTCGTTTACACCTAAATGTTTTCTCTCCTTGTGCTTGAATGAAGTGTAATTTCCACTCCCCTTACAAACAACCAATTTAAAACAAAGAATGTATTACTCACTCATTTAATTTATTCATATACCACACATATACATACATTTATATCATTAATAAATATTCAATTTTTTTCAGTTGGCACCACCACTACTGAAGTCCTGGACACCCCTATGCTTATAGGGAAGAATGGACAGTAAAGATAAACTTATTTTAAACTATATTTCAAATTTCGTTTCTGTAAAAACATATCCCTTGTCTCAAACTGTTTGTTTATATGTTACTTCTGGAATTTGTCTGCTTTTGCCAACTGTCAGTTATTCGTTCATTGGTCTACAGTTTTTCTTTTGGACTGTATGTGTCGATTTTAATCATTACAACTTTTATTTATATTTTTAATTTCTTCAAAATAAACTATATTTTATTAATATTTAGTCAATACAAAACATAGATTTATGTACGTATATGCTTTATTTATTTCATATTCGCGAAATAAAAAATGAAATTTTGTGTAGTCTCTGAGAGGGCAGGAAATAGTTTTAAAATCCTTACTCTATGCCAGATGCATAGGCGTTGTTTAAAAACAAACAACTGAAACACCACTAAGACAGCCTCCATTGTATTTCTTATGGGGAATTTAACTATGGGTCTTTACTTCCTCAAAGAATGACTTCAGCAATGAACTTGAATCTACAAATCACACATAAAATCTACCTCGAAATTTTAAAGTATATCTTAGGCTTCCTTCGAAAGTTATCGTCGGACATTGAAATCGGGTTTCATCAATACACTGAGGTACCAACAGTCATGCATGCGGTTTTCAACCATCTTTGCAAGGCTGGGTATCCTCACAATCTTTGGTTACTACATTCTGGACTGCATACTTTATGTCCTGGACAACTTGGATGACCTGTCCCCAAGAGCAGCGGTTCATAACCACTTTACAAGACAGCGAAGCCTCTTAGATGTCCCCAGAATAAGGCTCTCAAGAACGCAGAAGAACTACACGTCTGTTGCTCTCGAGTTATACAACGGACTCCCCAACAGACTAAAAGCCTTGAGAGGATACATCTGATCAAGAAGCTGGTTTGCTTCCCCAGAACGATTGCCTACTACTCCTTAAAAGAGTTTTTTAATGGCCCCCTTCTCGAATTGTGTTAAAGTTTTATGTCTATTAACAGCCAAACTATTAACTTATTCATTTGTTTGATGCCTCCAGAATTGTTTAATTGACTAGTTATAGATGTGCATACCTTCAGTCAACAGTTCGAACTAGTAGAAATCCTACATATGTTTCGGAACACAGGGTTCCATCATCAGGGTTGATTATATAAACTTAGTCGGAGTCAACTGCCGGCCGGCTAAACAATTAATGTCTAAATGTACTTTGCGTGTCATAAATGTTAAATTATTATTATTTTAACTTTGACAACATCAGAAGACTTAATGAATGACATTTTTATACCATCAACAATGATGATGGAACCCTGTGTTCCGAAACATGTGTAGGATTTTTTCTACTATTTCGAACTGTTGACTGTATGTACAGCTATATTGAACTAGTCAAAATATTAAGTGTAAATGTATGTTATTTTTTGTTTGTTGAATTTTTGATATAATGACGCCATCAATCCCCCATGGGGTATTCAGATGAAGAACCGATAATAAGGTAATAAGGTAAATAATAAGTCCAGTGTATAAATTGATTAGAATGCAACGATTCAAAATTGTCAGATCTATCATGATTTTTTTAGTCGAACTTTTCTTTATAACAGCAAAATAACTATTTGTTTTCTTAATATATTATAATTGTGATTAGTAATGGTCCATACTAATTTTAAGTATTTGTATACTATACAAGCTTATCTATTTTACGTTTGGTTTCGAGAGTTCGAAATCACAAAAATATATGAAAGCTTTCTAAACTATTGCCTAAATTCATATATGCAGCGGGGGCATTCTAAAGCTATAACCACTGCCATAGACCGTTACTGGTTATAGCTCATAGCCACACCAGACACCATTCTGTATGAATCGATCAATCTTAGGACATTTCTTATACAGTATTCAACTGTTGCAGGCATACTGTGAGCAGCCGTTGTTCGTTACCTTCGTACAAAAGACAGAAGACAATCTGGTAATAGACAACATTTGCTACACTTACTTCCCACTGCCGGATGACCCTGAAACATTTCAGGTCTACGAAGCTAGAGTATTGTATGTCCTCCTCCTAAAAATATCTAATTATAAACATTAAAACATTAATATTAAAACATTACACATTTAAGAAAAATTTTGATATAAAAAGTTGTTTGGTGATATAGACACAATATTGTTTGTTTTATGTTAAAAATAACTCTGAACTGTATAACAAGTAGAGATTTATAATTTACAATGAAACTTGACATGGTGAGGGTTTGGGGTAGGGCATAAATATATTAAATAGTAACCCTTACAGAGTGATTTTTCACTTTAATAGTGTAAAAACTAAAGAACGGCAAAAAATAAATTACCTAGCTCAGTCTTCTGTGGAAAATAGCTATTACATCATTATTATTAGTAGGGAAAACTTATATTTTTACAGTTTTTTTTAGAAATACTTAACATGGTGCATCTGAATAAGATTTCAATTCAATGTTTTTGTTTTATCGATACTACAATTTTGCCTGTGCCCCCAGAACATCATTTTCAAGGCTGCTTTTATTCTACTGTAATAAAAACCAAACTGGGACATTTACATTTTACCATATTTTAAAGGTCTGGTCTAAGTAAAAGAAGGAGACTTTGACACATTTCACATTTTCAGCAGCGAGCACATAGCATAATAGAGCAGCTACAAGGAGCGCGGTAGTGAAGCCGGCTTGGCGGTGGGAATGGCCGGCCAAGATGGCGGCCAGCTCCTAAACCGAGCGTCTTCACGCACCGCCTACTACGCTACTACATCGTCCACGCAAACGCATCGTTAACTTCGCAGCAAATTTATTTGAATAAAATATAATGATTTTGATTGAAGACAAGCCAATCAACTAGAGATGGTAAATTTTGCTGCATTCGATTGTAGTAACCCAACAACTGATTAAACCTGGGACTTAAAAAGCCCTAGGGTAGGGTGGCGAAATCATTCATGGAGGAAACCGGGACAGCTTAGAATATGTACACTCCCCCCCCCACACACACACACACTTCGCAATATACCGACCAACTGATCCTTTGTTCCCTGGATAAGAATTAGGCTTAATAAGAACTGATTAATTCATAGTAGCCTATATGTTTTAATTGCAGTTAATTAATCAGATTCACACTAGAACAAAGTTCCATGAATTTCCTAAAACCAAAAATGTAATAAATAAATGTAATAAATAAAAAATTTTAAAAATTGAAAATTAAAAAGAACTAAAAATTAAAATAAATAAAAACTAAACCCTTAGTAGGCCTACTCTATGTTAATGTAGCATTAGGCTATTGTTCAAAATTTTACCAAGAATCAACAATCTTTATTGCCGTTGATCAGGTTCAAGACATGAAATGGGCATAGTCAGGTGCTTAAAGACTATTTATAACTAAACATGCAGTGAAACCAATTAACTTGTCTTTCAATGATAGTAATAAATATTACAATAATTGATAAATTATCGTAACTAGGCCCTATATAATATTGACTTTTTAATGTAGGTATTTATGGTAAAAATACCTAAATAATAGAGTTCAAGCATTGAATGAGGATGGTAGTTATCGTAATTGCAGGAAAGGATATTTGTCATTGCTTCCTGTTTTCTTGATCATGTCTTTCTGGAGGATTGCTTCCAGCGAGTTCTTTTCTGTTTCGTTCGTCTGTCGTCTGTCTATTTGATGATGTAGTTTACATAACTGCCGATAGATAGAGCGTAACTCCGCAACAGCAATAGCCAAAGCCATACTAGATTATGCTCTAGTACAGTAACGTTGAATTGAATGATACAGTAGATAAGAAAACTATGTTTCCGGCGATACACGGCCGGTTAAAGCGATGTTGAGATAAAAAATGGCCGGTTAAAAAGATGTTATTTTGTGTCAGGGTAGGCCGGTTAAAGCGGAGACCGGTTAAAAGGTGGCTGGTTAAGAGGGAGTCTACTGTATGGCTTTGCAATAGCCCGAGTAAACTGTATACGTTCAGAAGAGCCAGAAAATTAAATGGCTTATTCATCGAATTTTAATTGGCCTATATTTATGTCTCAATATTTTTTTAATCTCTTTAAAATACAGAATTCCGGGACTTTTTGGCGTCCCGATACAATATTTCGGGATATCGCATGACATGATCTAAAACCAGGACAATCCCGGTTTTCCGGGACGTTTGGTCCTGCGTTTGGTCACCCTACCCTAGGGTATCATATTTCATCAGTACAAGTATTATTGTTTACTATCCTACCATTATGCAAAATCAGACGATTTGTAATTTTATTTGCTCTTAAAGTTTATGCATATGTTTAAAAACGTTTTCTAAATCTTTTAGTGGTTTGTTTTAGTAGGCATATAGTCTATGGACTATTTATGCCATGTATGAAAAATAGCCGCCCATCACTTAAATGGTAGACTGCATTATTAATGAAAATACAACAAAAGGATTAGTTTTCTTTGTAATAAAATATTTAATATTTTAATATTTAAAAGTCATTTAGAATTTAAAAGTTACGATTTCTTTTTATTTTTTAGAATAAAATAAGAAAAATACACTTATTTTATTTATGAATAACTTTTTCACTGACGAAAATCTCTGACAAAAAATATAAAAAAAAAAAAACTTTCTAGAAGAGCAACCTTTTAATGTTTGTTTAAAACATTTAACTACAATTCCACACTAAATCATTCATTACTAAATCCCTAAATTTACTAAAACTTTTAAATCTTAAAAAGTCTTTAGTATGTATATGCAAATTTTCAACAATATTAATGGAGAATTACTATTTCTAATTACAGTGTATTCGTCACGGTGTTTTATTGAGAAACTACGGGATAAGGCCAAGACCTCATCCCGTCTGACGGGCCTTCTTCACTTCTGGTGCACGGAGTTCAAGCGCATATTTTCTCTATTATGTTATGTGCTATCTGGTTTTCAACCCCTAACAGTTCTCGTAGCTCGTTAGGAAAAGGTATCAGATGTAAGAGACAAGAAGCGCGCGATGTAAATGTACAAATGTAGGATACCTCAACCTACACTATTGTCATCAATTTTTACACTGAAAGAAGTTTTTTTTAACATAAGAAGTGTATTTACATCCTATGAATAAAACATAGTATATTTTAAACAGAAGAAATGGTAGGTAAAGTATGACAAACTCTTAATAATGCTCCGTAATATTAACCTTCAATACAGTCATACTGATCAATACAAATTTTAAGAAGTCAAAGAAGTAGGCTATCTACTACCTCTTAATTATCACAGTTTTCTGCCATTTACCCTTAAAAATCATGGTAAAAATCATAAGTTTTTACAATATGTATATGTATATGCCATGTATATGACTTTTACATGTATTTATATACAGGGTGTTCGGAAAAAACGTTTCAGGAATTCAGGAGGTTATTGTTCACATCAAAATAAGCAAAAAAGTTCCTATAAACATATGTCCTAAAATGCTTCGTTAACCCGCTAGCCGCCATTTTGTTTTTTACACAAAATAATTTGTATTTCCGTAATGAATCATTGTATTAAATTAATATTTGGCATGCACCTTCATCATAGCAATACCCATTTTCAAGAAAAAAATTATTTTTTTCCAATGTGTATTTTCAAAATGGCGGCCATTTTAAAATTTTAAACTAAAATATCTCAAAACCGGTAAATTTTATGAAAATTTTATTAGACACAAAAAAGTTGACGAATTTAATTATCTAACCAATGATACCAAGTTTGTAAGGATCTGACAACAAATAACGGAGTTATTGAGATTTTTCTGCATAAAAACATTGATTTTGCATTGTAATTAATGCAAATTAAGGTAATTTTAATTGAAAAATCTCAATAACTCCGTTATTTGTTGTCAAATCCTTACAAACTTGGTACCATTGGTAAGATAATTAAATTTGTCAACTTTTTTGTGTCTAGTAAAATTTTTATAAAATTTACCCGTTTTGAGATATTTTGGTTTAAAATTTTAAAATGGCCGCCATTTTGAAAATACACATTGGAAAAAAATAACTTTTTTCTTGAAAATGGGCATTGCTATGATGAAGGTTCATGCCAAATATTAACTTGATACAATGATCCATTACGGAAATAAAAATTTTTTAGTGTAAAAAACAAAATGGCGGCTAGCGGGTTAACGAGGCATTTTAGGACATATGTTTACAGGGACTTTTTTGCTTATTTTTATGTGGGCAATAACCTCCTGAATTCCTGAAACGTTTTTTCCGAACACCCTGTATGTGTGCAGTATATTGATAATATTGTATATTTTAACCTGATGGTTTTTGCAGCTGTGATGGCTCTCTGGAAATATCATCATTCATTTCAACTGTTTTCGGGAGGGGAGTCTCCAAGGCTGGATGTAAGTCTTTTAATTATAGTTCTTTACTCTGCTAGTTGTATTATAAAGATTAACTGTGCTAAAAATTAATTTTATTTAATAAAACAAGATGTTTAAATCATATCGATTTTCATTTATCTTTTAATTTGTTTAAATGATGTGATTATAATCATGTATTTTATAATATTGGTTTAAGTTCACGAAATTAAGGATTTCTATTTACTAAGTCCCGTATTTTCACAGCCCCCTACTGCACCTACACCGACACCGTCTTTGGCTACGCAGGCTGTGATACTTACCTTATTTACAGGTGCTTCGAATATGGAGGTAAGGCTCGTTTATACACCATGATACGAATTGGGTATTAGACATTTAAACCTCAACTGAGTCATGCCAACAAGGCTTTAAAGTCTGTTGTTGTTTGTTTGTTACATATATATTATTATTTTTTTCTAGTATATTTTTTGTTTTGTACAAAAAAGTATAACGGACCATTTTTTATAAGTGTAATCAAATATTCCTGCTTCTAATTGTTTAATGGCTGTTAATATTCAAACAGGTTTCGATACATATTGCTATTGTAACGTGAAGTATTTTTGGTGCAGTTTGAAATCCACAACTCACCTCCGAATATTTGTTAATAGTGGTACATTTATTCATTTAAATAGCAACAGCCCCTTTTCAGTAGTATATTATTTTAATTAATATAAAGTAATCTAATGCCAAATGAAATGGATGGTCCATTCGAGAATGGCAGGGATCAAACATTGCATTACAATTATAAGGAAAACATCAGAATGGGATACCCTCAAATATTTTCACCTATTTTCAACCAAAGTTTTAGTTCAACTTTGTAGATTTTTTCAGAAAATGAACATGATGTTTAATTAATAAATACGCTGTATGATTAAAGCATTTATCATAACATTCTCCAAGGGACTTCGCTTACTAAATGTAATAAAAAATTTAATGAAATGCTTCTTTTATATCATTTATAGCCTAATTGTTATAGTAGTTTATGCAACGCTTGTATTATGAAGGCCTTTAAGCCACGAGTGAGATGTAAGTTCTAAATATCTTATGAGTGGCTTGAAGGCTGAATACAATCGCATCACACACTACTGTATCTATGACGAACTTAAATATTGTAGGCCTACATCCTCAATAAACATGTCGGAAATTTGTAGGTTATAGACGATAACCCGTCTAATACGAAGCCAAAAACGATGTCACTTGCATTGCCTGACCGCCGTTCTCAATGAAATTTGATCACATTTTTAAGGTTAGGCACATAAAGAGATTAGAACATGAATCTTAATGGAGCAACCTGCTGATGTACAAATTTCGTAATTAATATTAAAACTCTACTTTTGTCAAATTAAAAGCTTTTATTGGTAGGGAAATTGAGTAACAAAGTTAAACGCGCACGTTTTAGACCTCATTTGCCAACGGGTGTGAATTTGGTTTAATAGTGCCTCTCTTTTTGATGTAACTTGTAATATAATTATTGGTGCTTATTTTAAAGGTATTAGATAAAGACCTTAATGTTTTGAGCCGTTTACCGCAAACCTAATCCAGCTTAAACTGTCGGTAAATATTGTATATTTATATTTTCCTAAGGCCTATTTTCCTCATTTGTTATTCCCGAACGGATCATTCATTTTAAATCCTTGTGTAGCATTAGATTTAATTCTTTATGGTGTGCTATTTAAAAGGATTTGCTAATTAAAAATTGGTAATTGCCACCAACAACCCCTATTAGGTGAATTTCAAAATTTCAAAAATAGTACTTTAAATTAATCTAGTAATATCTAGGAAGCCCTTTATAATATACAGCCGTTAAAAATTAAGAGGAGAGGTATATTTTGGGCAACCTGGTGCGGTGGAATTTTTATATTTGTTATTTTAACCTATGTTGTAAGGATTTTCTTATGATAAAGGAAGACCTTAAGCAATCTTGTGTTTATTTATCCTAAATTCTTTTGCCACTCATTGAAAATAATTTGAAAATTTATTGAAAGTTATAGAATTAATATTTTAAATATTTTTATACTTACAACATTTCGTTGTTAATATATGTTTTGACTAACATAAGACCTTACAAATAAAATATTCAGCACTTAGTTAAATGTCAAACCAATCAGTGTTCTATAAGTTCGTAAAAATTATAGAAAGCCAGTAAATCCCTCCATTTTACTATAATGGGTGTTACATTTTACTCCTTAACAGTGATCCATGAATGAAGAAATATATTAGTCAGATGATACAAAACATCATTTTGTATCAAGTTACTTCCTACGTTCCTACTTTCTTGCCTGGCTATTGTCTCAACTTGCCTTTGGTTTATCGCCTTTCTCTCTTGTTCTAAAAGATGGACAGGGTCAACTCCAGCGATTGCCAAAATAGCCGGTTCGGACACTGGGCGATACGCGGATTGCTGCTTGACACTGCACTCGAGTGAGCCTCATCTGGTGTACTTGTTTAGTGAGAGCATTTGAACACATTTCGGAATTGAACAGGAGCACCGACTGGACTATGGACATCATCATTCTTCTTTTATTCGACCGGAGACCTCCGACATCTTCCATAAGCTTGCTGAGATGAGCGACTCTCCTGGCAGCCTTGTCCACCGTGAGGAAATTCTGATCCCTCGAGCTGAGACTCGAATCCACCATAACTCCGAGATATTTAGCAGCTCGTGTTGTCTGGACGACTTCATTTTCCGCGTTCAGCAGAACAATGGTGTCAATCCACTTCTTCGTGAGAACCACAATGTCTGACTCGCTCAAAGCAAGGTCCGTGATTAGTTTATCCATTTGTTGAAAATGGGCAGCTTATTTTGCTGGGCCAGCTCAACGTTTCGTGCAGCAATGATTGCCGCAACTTCGTCGGTGGACCCAACTAAAACTGTCTAGTCAGGCAGCTCGGATCCAAGGAGACTGTCGTTGGCAACGTTCCAAAAAGGTACGATCCCAGCATCGAGCCCTGCGTGGCACCCGATGGCATCGTCCGCTGCACTTCCTTTGTGTCATATATCAATGTTCTTGCACATAATATCCGATAAGCCTCAAGAGATACCCTGGAACACAGAAGGTGTTCCAATTAAATAGCCAGAGATCTCCAATTAAATAAACGAGGTTTTATTTACTCAACCAGTCCATCATATTAGCCCATCTTGCCTAGTTGAGTGCGTTTTTTTCATCAAGCGTAACAAGAAGCACTATTCTGCTAGAGAAATGGTTGTGGCTTTCCTCTCTCTCCACTACACTTTGCACCTCAGAAATAGCATTTATAGTTGACTGCCCCTCCTGAATCCATTCTGTTGGTGAGCTAAACCCTCTGCAACGTCCACGGCAAAGTTCAAGTAAGAAAGGAATAAAATTTTCCGGCCGTATCCAACATACACAAAGGCCTGTAGAGTGACGGCATATCCAGGACACCTTTCATCTTGCTGATAAGAACAATCCTACTCTTCTACTAAGGCGATAGATAAACCTCCTCGTAAATGCAAGCGTGGTAAATTCTTGGCAGAACTGGACTATTGGATTGATAAAATGTACTAATTTGTTATCATAATGTAAAATGAGTAGGTTTGTTTTAACTTTCTAAAGTGTGTTATTTCAATTTAAAATCAACAAGCTAGCATATGTGAACAAAATCATTTATGTTTTATGAACAATCATTTATTTAATCAATTTACAAGAAAAATTCTCTGCCATTTTATTGCCAAAATCATCTAATGAAAAGTCCTTGAGCAATTCCTGTTTTAATATGTTAAGGTCCATACGATTCAAAATACTGATATTTCCTGCATTTGATATTTTTCTGTAAACTTTAGTTTTATACAGGTTTCAGTTTTTTCTACCAACTTTATTAGTTTTTGTTTTGATTTATTTTTTTTTATTTTTTTTAATCAGATGGTAATCAAAACACGTGACAATTAACTTGTGTAGTCGTCAAAAATAAATTAAGAATAATGTTTAATACCATTAACGAATATAAGATTATACTGTCAAGAATTAAGTAAATTATGTGCTTACTCAGTCGGCCACCGCAAAAATAATTAATTTCATGATGGATACCCTCTGGATCATAAAAATTAGCAAAAAATGGTTTATGTTACCTGCCTATAAATGATCCAATTTAGTTGCAATATCACAACAGCTGTTTCGTACCCTTCATGAGCACATCTTCAAAGTGAAGAACACAAATTTAACACATTTTACTCGCGGAGGAGCTCGTCAAAAAACGTAAAAAGTACATAAAGTTCACAAAAAACACATTCATTATTAAAAATATACTTGGCCAAGTAGACGCGGTCAACGTACGCGATGCGGCGCCGGTGGTCGGTATGTCATGAACTTTATGTACTTTTTACGTTTTTTGACGAGCTCCTCCGCGAGTGAAATGTGTTAAATTTGTGTTCTTCACCTTGAAGATGTGCTCATGAAGGGCACGAAACAGCTGTTGTGATATTGCAACTAAATTGGATCATTTATAGGCAGGTAACATAAACCATTTTATATATATATATATAATTAATTGGCTATCCCATAGCCTCCACGACTGCAGGCTTGAATATCACTGCCGAAGGTGAAATTCCATCACTTTTGATTTACAGTTGTTTGTTCTCAGATTCATTTTGAAAAACATCTGAATGCACTAGTTGAGGTCAATAAATGCTCTGATTTCCAAATCTTGTTTTGAGAGGGATATGATGCAGATATTATTGTCATCTGCGTACTGGTTCACCTCTTGATTCTAAATCGATGAACCAGTTTGATTTACACACAGCAAAAATAGAACTGGTCCTAAGATGGATACCTGAGAGACACCTTGAATCATCTCATCTTTCTTGAAAGTTGAATCTTTAATTTGAAAACATTGGAACCTGCCACTCAGGTAGGACAAAATCCACCTTTGGGGCAGGCCACAAATGTCATACGCATCTAACTGGTGCAACAGTATTGCATGATGCACACAGTCAAATGCTTTCAAAAGGTCAAGATGAAATATGCTAAGCACGTTTTCTCGCCTCTCGAGGCCATAAAAAACCGACTCAACGAAATTTGCAACTGCATCAATAGTGGACTTGGATTTTTGAAATCCAAATTTATAATTTGAAATGATTTCAAAACGTTCGAGAAAACTTCCAAGATTTTCGAGGAAAAGCTTTTTGAAAACCTTACTGAGAAATGAAATGATATTGGACGATAATTGCTGGGGAGCAAACAATTAATTATCCTTTTTGAAAATCGTGATGACCTTTGAGAGTTAAAGTGACGATGGAAAAGTCCCAGTCACCAGTTACGGAAGGTACTCTAGAGAACAGTATGATATATAAAGGTAGAAACTTTCAATTAAGAAGTAAGAAAAATTGACATAACGATGTTATTTTATAATCACACAAATTTTATCGTTTTAGCTTGGTGGTGTCTGATTTTCTGTTTGTGTATAGTGACATAGTAAATTTTGGTGTAAGGGCTGGATCTTCTTACATCTCCTTTGATATAAGCTCGTATCGTCCGCTCACGGCCTCCCCCTCCCTCCACTAACCGTCTTGTCCACTTAGTGAGGTCGTCTCGGGACCATAAAACTATAAACAAATGTAAACATATAAACGCAACCTTATTTATTCATATTTAATAATAAACTATGAGTGTCCTTAACTTAACCAACAATAATATTTGGGATCAATTTTTTGCCGACTTGTTAAAAAATTCCTTCAAGTGTTGAAAACACAGATTCTGATGTAAAACTGTTATTTCTTCTGTAGCAATAAGGATTCTCCTAAAATATGTTTTCCATACGTAAAGTAATTTCACAAATCTCATATAAAATAAATCG
Organism: Neoaliturus tenellus; assembly: GCA_030545055.2. Lineage (NCBI taxonomy): Eukaryota > Metazoa > Arthropoda > Insecta > Hemiptera > Cicadellidae > Neoaliturus > Neoaliturus tenellus. Next base: position 70,981,114 of record CM061535.1, on the reverse strand, counting down.
CACTGAGTGTAGTAGTAAATATGAGAAATAACCAAGATCACATTAGCCATTGTTAAGTTCAATTACTTTTATAGAGAACTAGAGAAATTCCTAGCAGACATTGTCGTTCAACAGTAGTACATTTATCTTCTTTAAAAGAAAGAGTTGTAATGGGCATTTTAATTATAAATACAGTATAATGCCCTTTCTTTTTCCTGTGGTCATATCAATATCGATTACTTTTACTTTTTAAAAATATTCAAATACGACGAACCATAAAGGACTTTAAGAGATTAAGGCCATAACCGTATCCTCAGGTTCATTGGAGTTAATATGGGATTTCAGTTCCCCAAGGTCCCAATTAATGAAATCATAATCATGTTACTTCTAGATTTACTTCCATTATCCCGTCGAAGAACACTGATAGACTCTGTTTTCCTATATATCATAGTCAATGGTATGATAAACTACAATGAGCTACTAGGAAAGTTTGATTTTCACATCCCCGTCAGATATTTTTTTTTTCAGATTGTTTTTCTCAAGACATCAATATTTGTCAGATATTTGTCAGATATTTGACAGAAATTTGTCAGATCGCACCACTCTACATCATATCATCAACTCAGTCCAGTCCCTCGTTTGATGCGTACCGGAAACATCTGTAGCAATGTCAACTTCTTAGGTTGCAGTGCATCTATCTTCAAGACTGATGTAGTTTATCTGTTAAGAAGAAACACCTGTTAGTGTACTATTTGTATGTTCGTATCGTTGTTTATTTATTTATTTTTTATAGTATTTTTTTTTGGGTTCTCAAAGTATTTATTGCGTTGCATGCACTGTACCAATGTTGTTGTATTCAAAAATGTATATTTTCATATAGCCATAGTTTAGATAAGATGATTGTAAAATGGCGTTTGCCATGGATGAATAAATAAATAAATATCAGTTCCCATCCTTTCAAATCCATGAAGTAAAAACATGGTAATGAGATAATGATCACTTTGTTGGTAGATTGTGATGGGGTGGATCATCAGCTGATCTTCGGAGTGTCGTCGAGCTGCAAGACCATCGGTCTGTCCTGCCTCAGGAAGGTGGAGGAAATCGTGGAGGAAAACAAGATCAAAAACCACGAATACATCGTGCTGCCGATGAAGCTGCCCAACAAGTGCGTGACGCAGCAGCTCTGCCTCACGCCAGAGAACCCCTTCTACAACCACATGCCAGGACACAGGAGTCGCCACGAACTGTAGGATCAACGAGTTCCCTTCATTACGGAATCCAACTTATATCTGACACTTTTTTTAAATTTTCATAAACTGAAGAATAGTGAATTGGTTTGAAAAGTGAAATTGTAGAATCATGTGCAGTAGTAATAAGAGCTTATTTTCTACTAACTGTGGAGTGACTAATTAATGAATTGTACTAAACCTTACTATGTAAAAATACCAAAAGACCAATGCAAATTTTGATAAAAAAAGTATATGAAAATCTATAGGCCTACCATTTGTTTCAGAAGTCTTCACTCTTGTTTGCAGGCTTAATGATACATGATACGTACTTATAGTGTAAATTATATACTAGACGATAAATTATTATTATAATTACCTGATTAACTTTTATTAAATTCCCAAACTATAATACTATGAATGAAAATAAATTTATTCCGAAAAATCTTAAATGTAAATAGTCCAATATCTACACATTACCAATAACCTTCACACAAATTTACTTTAAGTAGGCCTAAGTTTTTGCGAAAAATTGTGTACTCTAATATGGGTAGTGTATATATATGCATGAATGCACAGAAATATAAGAAACGACACTAACGGTTTTCTACTTTGCAAAAAACATAGTTCTGGGATAAAAATTATGTAAAGGCCCCTACATGTCTCTATGCTATAAATATCATAATTCGTTGTAATATTTATTCTAAAATTTTAACCTCAGTCTTATGGATCTAAAAATCAAAACAAGATATAAGCTCAAACATCTGAACCATCTGTCAAAGAACAAACCACTCGTTCCAGATAAACTTGTGGAATTTTATCGTAGCCAGTTATTGAATTACTAAATGATATTAAATAAAAATGATTTATTAGTTTTAATTCTCTAGGTAGCTGAGTGGTTATAGTGCTCGCCTTTGAATCCAAAGGTTGCCGGTTCAATCCTGAGAAAAGTTAGAAGCTTTATAAGGCATAGATTCCGGACCCAGTTGCCATTAATGATACTTTCTAATACCTGGTCGATGTTAGATAGTAACAACAATGGGGTTTGGACCGTTCCCCTTCAAAATGTTTAAAAATGCTATTGTCGTAGATATACATAAAATAAAGTAAATCGAATTTATAATGATGATTGTGGTTGTTTAGATAAATAAAATAAGTCAAAAAAAATAAAAAAAGGTAATTGGTTGAAATTTTATTTAATAAAAAAAACTAAAGAATGCTTAAAAGTACTTAAATCAGATGATAACGAAGAAGTAAGACCGACTTGTTACTCTTTTAAAATGTGCTTTAAAAATTATTATCGAGTGTGCAGCACCCATCTCTTATATCAAAACACTCTGAAGGGCAAGTGAGTGGAGCGAATGAGCTCATCTTAAAAAGAACACGAGCTTATTTGGACTCGGGATCGAAGGATAACTATATGTGGATCTGTGAATGAATTATTACTGCAAAAGAATTGAATGAGTTTACCGAGCAAATCCTCGGCCTCCAAAAACTGATGTGTAATGTTGAGAAATATAGTTGGTAAGGGGTCGTCCATAAATTACGTCATCTGAGAATAGGGGGGGAGGGTCCAGATTGAAAATGACGATAAAGTGATGTGCAAGGGGGGAGGGGGTCGGTTTTTCATAGCAACTATGAACTGGTGCGCAACTCAGTGATCTCGATGACATCTCAATAGTTCTAAAATACACTCTTAGTACCAACGATACATTAATAAGAAATTCGTTTCCAAATATATTTCTAAGGTGGTAATTTGATCCAACATTGCGATAGGCAGAGACAATTGTGATTTAAAGTAAAAAAATTGAATGTGTCTCGTATGGGAAGTGCGAGGGAGTGTGGGTGTCGAAATACGAGACAATAGATATATTATGATGTGCCTGATTACCTGAAAGACATCTTCATATATTAATATAAAGTTTTAAAATTAATTTACCTACTGCGAACACTTCTCCTCAACGCATCCTTACTAAGAAACATCCTCACTGAATCTATTTTTGACTTTATCAAATACACAATTTCACTGCTGTACTAGTAGTGGCCGGGCGAAGTAATACAACTTCTCCTCAACAATACAACAATGCAAAAAGCCTTGGAATGCTTAGACCTAGCTTCGTTATCCGCTTGGCGTAAACTTCACAAAGTAGAAAAACAGTATTTTTTTACTAAGAACCACACTTTATGTGGCATTTTAATATAAACTAAATGTAATTCCTCGGACAGCTTTTTTTAAGTGTATTCAGGAACACGAATGTAAATAGTATCATAATGTGTGTAATTGTGTAAGGGGCCGTCCATAAATTACGTCATCGCTTTTTGGCCATTTTTGGACCCCCCCTCCCTAAAATCATCCTACCATCATAATTTGTCTGACCCCCCCCCTCACGGAAAAATGACGTCATTTTTAACAAACCTCCGTTTTAAGTAAAACTAATGCTTTTTAAACGCTATCTGATAAACAAACAAAAATGACCAATCAAATCTGAATTACCTTTAGAAATAAAGCCAAAATGACTTTCTCAATGGAAAATTAAACTATAAAAAATAGACCTAAAAATAGACTAATGTATTTATAGATAATTATTTTATAATAGTTGAGTTGTGTTAGAATTTATCATTGTTTTACTGTCAAAATTTGATATAAAACATCATAATTTAAAATGACGTCATATCAAAGCTGATCCCCCCCTTGCACATCACCCTACCGTCATTATCTAGATGGTCAAAACTGGACCTTCCCCCCCTATTTTCAGATGACGTAATTTATGGACGACTCCGAATGCAAATTTTACATGAATGCAAAAGGTAAGGAAAATATGTATAAAAAAGATTTAAGTCAATGAGAGCTATTTAAATATGAAGTTACGGTGTAAAAGATAGCGCCAAAACATGCTACTGAAAAAGGAAACTAGCGACCATTTTAGGTTTTTTGACAGCATCCGCTTATGTTGTTTCCTTTAACTACTTTGTATGATACAAGTTTGTAGTTTTATTTGCCAGATACCAAGGCACTTAAACAATTTTATGAATGCGTTGAAATGGGATGATCTGGGTGAGTCGGTAGCGTAGTGGTTAGCGCGCCCGACTTCGGGACCATGGCAGCGATGCCGTGGGTTCGGATCCACGTTCTGCTTTTCATCACCATTCACCTTGTACTGTAGCGGCTCGCCCCTTACTTCGTCTAATACGATCTAAGCACAGTTCAATAGTCTATGTGGACAGGGCAAAGTAAGGCAAAAAGAGGTCCGTCAACCTCTTTATATATATATATATATATATATATATATATATATATATATATATATATATATATATATATATATATATATATATATATATTTAAACACCCGATAATGATACTACGAGTAACATCATAGATACATTATTAAAACAAATTCAAACACGTTGCTTAGTCAAGTCTTAAAAGTACAGGCTTTACTTTAAATTACAGGTTCTTGACCAATGAGAGCTCAGCATTCGACCAAAGTAGTATAGATTACTAATATAGATTACGAAATTGGTAAATCAGCTGATGGCTCCATTAAGATTTATGTTTTAGTTTCTTCATATATCTAACCTCAACAATTTTAATCATATATCTTAGGGAAAACGAAGATTAGGACAAGCCAAATCTTCGTGGCTACGTTTAAGATGGGTGATCGCCTATAACAAGTAAGTTTGTGACATGTTTATTACAGTGATTTACCTAATTTAAGTTGGCTCTGGCTTCGCTCATGTTCTTAAGCCTACTTGTCACTCGTGATTTATAATATAATCATTGCATAAACTATTATGAAAGATGGATGTATAATGGTTGATGTACAATGAAGTGTATAATGAGTGAGATGCCTTGTTTAACTTTTTTACTTTCTAAGACCATCTGATTTTTTAAATAAGATAATTAACTACTATTCTAGTAGAGACAAAACTGTCCTCTTTTACTGTTCCTGATAGGCTAAACAATGGTTTTGAAAACTTGTGTCATGGTCTGAAATTTTGTTTAACCAATTCAAATTCTTAATTGAAAATATCTCTTCAACAAAAGTTCACTAGTTTTGGTGACTTAACATAGTCTAAAAAGTGATAAAAATGTTGGCGTGGATTGGAAAACTTCCATATTTTTAGTGGTCTTTCTGAAACATATGCCAGTCGATTTGCAGGACCGCCTAAAAGGAAAGAAACAGTAAAAGAAGTAATAAAAGTACAAATCATGCTCTTGAGAACTATTAGAGTTGTCCTATTAGAGTTGTCCTCGTAGAATGAAATCTAAAATATAAACCTAAATAAAAATCCAATTTTGTTTTAGTTTTGAATTTTAATAGTAAAAAATTTTGAAATGGTGTAGTTGAGCAGATAAAAAATCTTAAAAATTTTAAAACCTTTCTTCCTGCCTTCATCATAAATAATTTTAAGCTCTATATTGCAACTAGGTATGTATAGTTACTTAAAAGTAGTCTGTTTACCAGAATGTTCTGGGAAATGTTAAAAATGTTCTTAAAGGTTTTGTTAAGGAGTGTTGCATACGATCCCTAAGCGTATGCCAAATTTGGTTATTTCGCACATTTTTCAAAGGTTTTTGATGTTTCAAGAATTATATATTCCAAATAACATAGTTTTAAGAAGTATATTTTTAGGCTATTTTGCTTGCTTCCACTATCAACGGTTTTGTCGGAAAATACGTGTTTTCATATAAGAATAATAATATTCATTTCCATAAGAAGCAAATACATACAACCTTATGTAATGGTTTTGACACTTTTACGAAGGTATTTCTCAACCGGTTTGAGTATGCATTGATATTGTAATTGACATTTCCACTCCTGACATAAAATATTCTAAGAGATTTATAAACAAACAAGGATCTTAAAGGCAAAATATTGAGTTGTTTGAACAGTGATGAAGAAGGTTCCGTTTTATTCTTTCGCAAAATTACCCCAACAATTTTTTTTAACCGTCACTGTTGGTTTTAGTGTTGTCAAGTATGTACCACCTCAAAATGTAATACCATATTGTAGCCGAGAATGCACTAGTGAAAAATACTGACATCGTAAAACTTCAATTGGACATCAATAACGCGAGAATTTGCGTAGACTTGATAATAATTCACTCTGCAGTTTTGATACGAGATTTTTACATGTAATATTTTCATAAAAAACAACGCCCAAACATTTAACTGTGCAACTTTGTTTAACAATCAAGCATTGATCACAGTCAGAGTTGTTTGCAGTATGGTTGCAACTTTAACAATAATATTTAAGATCTTACTGAAATATTATTTTACCTGAGATTAAAAATTGTATATGTAGTCTTGTCACGCAATAGTATTTTGTTCTTGTTGAACCAATATTTGAGTTTGTCCAGATCTTCTTGCAAAGAATTTTTAAGCATAGGTGCACTATCTGAAATGTATGTTAATGCTGTGTCGGCTGCGAAAGCTGTTAGACTGCCTTTAAATGCTCCACTACATAAGTCATTGATATAAATCAAGAAAAGAACAGATCCCAATACAGAGCCTTGTGGAACACACTGTTTTATTATTAATGGATTACTCAATGTACCATTGATTTTGGCTTGTTGCAATATTTCTGATAAATAACTTTGGGACAATTTATTAACTATTCACTTAACTCCAGCTGATTCTAATTTATTTAACAGAATTTCGTGATCCACGCAGTCAGAAGCCTTTGTAATATCTATAAACAATACAGCAACATTTTTAATTCGATTGATTCCATCATAAATTTCACATGAAACTTTGTTTAATGCATCCTCCATACTTTTGCCCTGCATGAACCCGAATTGTTTACGATGAAGGGTGCAGAGAAAGAACGATTGATGTCACAAAAACTAAATTTTACAGGAAAGGCATTTTAAACTTTAAAACCTTATAAAATGACCAGGAATAACAATAAATAATTAAAAGCTAATGTTTTCTAATCTACAACTAATCCTTCATTAATTTAAAATGAAGTTGTTTTATTAAAAACAATAAAACATCTTTTATTAATAAATAAAAAATTACTTGCTTGGACAACGAGCGTTTTTTCTCTGTAAATTAGGACAATAAAAACTGTTGCAAATGAAAGCTTGTTATATAATTAGAAATTTCACAAAGATATTAGGTTTAAACTTTTATTAATGCTATATATACATATATATATATATATATATATATATATATAAGGAAAAAATATATATATACATATTAGCGAATTTCCCTATAGGAAATACGCTATTACGGTAGTAGCCATGGTAAGACCTTAGCCTGGTGCCATGTTTCTTTTTCATTTAGAGGTCCCCAGAAGACAAAAATTCAATTCGTTTTCATATATATGTATTATATATACATATGTATACATAATATATACATATATTAATAAGTATTGTCAACTTTTGACAGGGATCTCCGATTTTGATGAAATTTGGCATGAAGGTGTAGGACTAGGTCTATTTTAATGAATTCGTGAACCAGCATAATCGGGTCATGGGAACGGGGTTTTTTGGGGTTTCAAAAGGGCCAAAAATGTGATTTTGGAATTTTTGGACAAATTTTTTTTAATTCAACAATTTCAACTAAAATCATTTAAAAGGGCTTTAAAACAAACAATTTAGTATCCTGAAGTTTTAACTTCGCTTATCAGGTTGCAGATAAAATCCAAAAATAGGTCTTCCATGTTATTTTTATGGGGAATTAACAAAACCCTCTATCTCACATATTGACATAACTTGATCAAATTTGGAAAGTACTAGGTAGGTTTCAACTTATATTTATTTAAAACAGCCATATGGCGGCAAACCTACATCCTCGTTCCCATGGTTTTTATGGGGGAAGTTAAAAAAATCAAATCATGTAGGATATTCGCTGAGTACGCAGGTCTGCTAATAGTGCCATACTATTACCTTTTCTTGATAGAACCAGCACTCACATTCAAGTTCGACACATCATTGCCATCATTATCACCATATTACTCATTGTAATATTAAATACCCCCACGCAGCAGACCTGCGTACTCAGCGAATTTCCAATGGAATTTCAGATTATTTACTTGCCCCATAAAAACACCATAGGATTGAGTATGTAGGTTTTCTGCCATTGGGTGTTGTTAGAAAATCTAAGTTAATCAATAATTGGTGAATGTAAACACAAAATTGTATCAAACTCTGGCAATTTTTTATTTTCCCCATAAACCCCATGGGGGTGAGTATGTAGGTTTGCCGCCATATGGGTTTTGAAAGCAAGTATAAGTTACACCTTATATAGATAATTTACATACCAAATTTGATTAAGTTATGTCAATAAATAAACAAGATATAGGGTATTCTTGATTTCCCATAAGAATAGCATGGAAAACACGTTTTTTGGATTTTCCCCGTAACCAGTTATGCTATGATAAAAATTCAAAATACCAAATTGTTTGTTTTTTTAAGCTCTTTTAAATGGTTTTAGTTAAAATTGATGCATTTTAAAAATTAAGGTCCAAAAATGCCAAAAACCCATTTTTTACCCTTTTGAAACCCCATAAAACCCCGTTCCCATGGTCCGATCATTCTGGTTCGCGAACTCAACCAAGTTTCATCAAAATCGGAGGTTCCGTTCAAAAGTTATCGTGTTAACGGACACATATATATATATATATATATATATATATATATATATATATATATATATATACATATATATCAATTTGAACGAACAGTGTTTTTGGCTTCTAGTGACCTCAAAACAAAAAAGTTTCATGGTCCCAGTCTTAGGTCTCACCGTGACTACTACCGTAATAGCGTATTCCCTATAGGGAAATTCGCTAAAAATAAACTTTAAAACACAATTAAGTTGAAGAGCACCGTTGTAGGCTGGCTGGCGTAACAGTCAGAGACTGGCGCAAGACACAGCGTGCATGCGCTTCAGAGTGCGCCGGCACGCTTAGTGGACTACATCCAAGCGTTTCTTCGCTGTTCGCGAGGGACAACAAGCACTAGTTCTCTGTATACCAAATCTTTTTTGTTGATTTTTAAGGACCCCGATCATTATTTTGCTGTAATGAAAGCACGTGGTTGTAGAACTCATATATCCCTACACAATGGTGGTATTAGTTAAATTTTGAATATTTTTGGACATTAAGCGTTTTTTCTCTGTGCCCTTTATAAGTATTTATTCTTTTCAAAAAAGGATAGTAATCTTGACTTAAAAATTTTTCTAGTAGTTTTGATATTATCGGTAATAACGAAATTGGACGGTAGTTATTTGTCTGCTTCCGGTCACCCTTTATGAAGATTTGGACAACTACTGCCCTTTTTAACTTTGATGGGAAAACACCTTGTTCGAGGCTTAGGTTAAAAATATGTGTTAGTACCGGGGAAATGTAGAAGTTTATTTTTTTTAGTAACTCTGAGGACCAGTTGTCAATACCTGCTGCTTTATTATTCTTTAGACCGTTTATATTGTTTTGAATTACTTCACGACAAGTAGAGATGCAAATCATTGAATCTCTTGGTGGCAAGTTATCAGGGAAAACGTCATTGGTCTCCCCTGTCAGGTTACTAAACATTCTTCCTTCAGTTATTCTCTGGATAATGTTTATAAAATGTTCATTAAACTTTTGGCTATTTTGGTCGAATATGTAATAATAAATATAATGTAGGCCTTCAAATATTTACGTTTTTAATAGACTTATTTATTGATTAATTACTTTGTAAGACAATTTTAATGCCAGGGTTAATGAATGATGAGTGTATAATGGGTGAGATGCCTTTGTGTTACAGTCTAAGACCAGCTGATTCTTTAGAACAATCATAATCCTTACTCTAGAAATAATGGGAAGTTGATTAACCTTACGGTATGACAAGCATATTTCAAGATATGGTTGTATGGAGATCAATATTAAAACTAAAGAATCAAAGCGTGTTATTGATGAATATTTGAGCACTTTCAAACGAAACACATTTACATTTATATGCAGGAATCTTTCCTATTAGATCAATTCATGTTTTCCATAAATGAAACTCTTCTTGATTGTCATTTAAAGTAAAACAACCCATTAGGTTAAGGCTTGGTGATTTTATTTCAAAGCATTTTTTTTCATTGTTGCTATTCAACTGAAAATTTTAATACCTGTCGCGACTGCAATAATTAACTTCAAGCCAATAGCCATTGGTCAATCCATTGTTGGTGTTTAGTGGGAGGTCAGGCACACACTAGTATATCACAATTATGTTAATAATTGTGTAGAGATTAATTGAGTCTATGTTTATCTCATTCTGTTGATCAGGCGCTGATGGTATTTGTTGTCATTCTGGTTGATCTTTCACAGTTAATCTTGTCAGCACAAACCTATATTTTTTATTTTGCTGTATCTTGGCTACTAGATAACACACGCTTAGTATGAGTAGTGGGATTTGGCCACTTTTAAAACCGGCCACGTGCCCCCCGAGCCACGTGACTTGGCAGCTGGCGCCAGCTGCCATGTCACATAGCTTCCGGTGGGGGTTAGAGGGTATATATGAGATGCTGTAGTTATATGTTATGGCATATAGGTTGGGGTGGAGATGGCGATAGTGTTGGCGTTAGGGTGAAGTGAATTTGCGCATAAAATTAAAAGTTAGTTTAAAATTGAAATTCGTCGGTGTTAAAGAAACTCTAACAGTTGAAGAAAAATTAAGAGTTAGTTCAAAATTGAAATTCAAACTTATAACTGGGATGTGGAAAATATGTCAAGGTCATCCAGAGTAAGTTTTTAAAAATCCTATCCAACTATCACCAGAAATAGTTTTAAGTTGAAGTAGTTGGTGATAGCGGGATAATTGATTCGTGCCATGGGAGAGGTGTTTATCGTTTGAAAGTTGGCGATCGAATGAGAAGCGCCGCCTAGGGAGAGAGCTTATAAAATGGCAACCTTCCCCCACCACCCCTTCCCCCACTCCTTTAGACCAATAACCGGTCGCCGACTCTATGTGGCGAAATTGAACCAGACATGGCGGCCGCCATGGATAATTCTAACCTCAAAGCTTAGTTTTGCATTGGTGAGCATGCGCCACCCCCACTCCTTTACCTTTCTTTTATATTTTTAAAACCGAACAGATGTCCGGGCAGCTGCCCCTACGGGCAGATGTTCGGGCAAGTGTTGGGGGCAGAGATGTTGAAATATTGGGGTGGAGATGGCGATAGCGTTGGTGGTCGGTTGAACTGAATTTGCGAATAAAGTAACTAGGGTTGAACTAAAAGTGCACATAAATTAAAAGTTAGTTGAAAACTGAAATTTGATGGTGTTAACAAAACTCTTAATAGTTGAACAAAATTAAAAGTTAGTTTAAAACTGAAATTCAAATTTATAAATGGGATCTGGAAAGTATGTCAAGGTCATCCAGAGTAAGTTTTAAAAAAGCCTACCCAACTACCACCAGAAATAGTTCTAAGTTGAACTAGTTGGTGATAGTAGGATAGGTTGAAGTAACTTTTGTATTTTATTAGTGAACATACAATTAATGTGCAACAGCAGAGTTTAAACAAGTTGAACTTTTGTGATGAATTACAGAGTTGTAAATGCAAACACCGACGACGATGAGAAGGTAAATGCAGAGTCCCCAGATGATGTATTTGAAAAGCTTAAACAAATGTAACATTTCGAGTTGGTTTTCCCGTTCCATTTCCAATCGTTTAATTTCTAATTTCAATTTATCCTCTTCCATTCTAGTTACGAAGGGAACTTCATCCATCATATCCATCATGATTGTGTTAGTGTTTGAAATTTTAAAACAAGTGATGTTGATAGTTCAGAAGTCGAAGACGGAATGAGAAGTAAAAGGGAGAAATGTTAGTTAAATAAAGAAGTGGTGGGGGGAAGGATGAATTACAAAGAAGTGGTGGGGGAAAGACGTTGCTCTTCATTATTACCATCAGTAGTGTCAGATGGTGCAGGAGTTAGATTTAGTAAACTGTCTTCGTCTAAACTTTCAACCTTATCACAAATAGGACAATCGTATGTTATTTCCAAATTCATTTTGATGGTTGTAAAATTATCTACAAGTTCTTGTAAAATATTAAAAATGTCTTGTAACTCTTCTTTAGAGTTTATTTCAAAACTAGAATTCATTCGGGCCAATGGAGAGTTGTTCATTGTTGGAGAGTCGGTGATGGAATGAGGATCGGCGCATAGGGAGGGGGCTTATATAATGGTGACCTTGAGCAGGCGTCTAGGGAGGGGGGCTGTCTAGGGAGGGGGCTTTTATATGGGGAACCTTGAGCTTATGATTGAATAAAACGTTTAGTTCTTCTTCTTCGTCTTTTAATTCAATTATTTGAACCGAAGTAGTTGTTTCATCTTCTTCACTCGATGAAGAAAACAATTCACCAGGATTTAAATATTGAACTACAATTCTGAACCATCTTATAGGATATTCGTCAATGACAGAAAGTAAGTTTTGAAACAATTCTTCCATCTCCTCCCTCTCAGTTATTATATGTTCAAACTTGATAAATTTTGCTTCCATGTTGTTAGTTAGAATGTTGGAAGTGAAATGATTTAAAGTTGAATTTAATATTATATAAAAATTACAACCGGTAGTGGGGGAAATCTCAAGGTCATCCAATTGAAGTTTTAAAAAAGAATGTAAAACTGAAATTACACATTTGATGGTTCTACAGGATCGAAATACCAATCTGATCTGTATTTACATCTTTTTATCATATGTGTACAAAAATCATCTTGATGAGACTTGGTGCGTTGACAATGAGCAAGATCTAGAGGGTGAAATTTGAAACATCTTTGAGGACAACATGTATGAAAATATCTTGATTTGTAAAATTTGAAAGTTCACAATTCCGGTGGCGGTAGTTGTTTTGTTTTGCATTTGCAATAACAAGATCCGAAGAATTCACATTTAGTACAAGCTAACCCATCCACCATCATTGGTCCTAAATCTGTACATTGATGTTCACAACAGTAACGAGGTTTGTACTTGTATTTTTGCTCTTCCATGTTGATGCTGCGGAGTCCAGTGAAAGAATAAGAGTGTATAGTGTTGAATAGCGAGTTTTATGTTCTGTGAAAAGTGGTGGGGGTAATTTCAAGGTCATCCAAATGGAGTTTTAAAAAATTATACCTTACTAATGTAAGGAATGTTGATACTTAAGAAGTTTGTTTCTCTTTGTTTTCTTCAGACTTTTTATCTTTCTCAGCTTTAGCCATAGCAACTAGTTCTTCTATTGATAGCGGATGTACTTCAGGAAATTTCAAAATTAATTTAGCTTGGTATCCTTCTTTAGCTAATACATCTATATCTTTAGTCATTTGTTCAACAGTGTTGTAATCTTTTCCATAGATTTTTCCATCAAGTTGAATCATCATTCTGTACAACATTTTCTTAAATAGGTCTTGTCGTGGTGAGAGCTGAGAAGCAAATGATTATTTATTCAAGTATCCCATCCTTTTTATAAACTCACATTCAACACGTGATTCTTTAGTTGTAGTTTTGTTTGTCAAAAGTTATTCAACATTGGTAATATTTTTGGAACTTGATGTTATGTTGACCAGTAGGCGATGAAGAAGTTGTAGGTTGTGTAGAAATAAATATTTCATCATCGCAATATTTTGTTTTAGTGAACATCCTTGTATTAGTAGCACTAACATCAACAGTTAAGTGATAACCACCGGTAAGTAAAACTCGCATTTCGTTGGTTAAATCTTCGAGTTGTTCAAAAGTTGTAATGGTGTTGGTATCGTAAGATGCACACTTGACTTTGAGAGACATATTTAGTTTTTTATATTAAGCAATAGAGTGAGCGAGATGTGTACGGTACGAAAGGTAGTCGTAGACTGATGAACTTCACAAGTAGATTTCTGCTTTTATCATCACACAAAATTGGGTCAAGGTCATTCCGTGGAATTTTTAAAAAAGCAACATATTGTAATGTACAAAGACATTACAATATGTTGCTTTTTATTTTTTTGTTTTATATCATATTTATTGAGAAACAATTACAAACAAATATTTACAATGTTATGTACAAACTAATCAATAGTAGGTGTTACATGAATTGTAAGTTCAGTAGAGTTATTTCTACTTGGTCCGTGCGAAACCAAATAGAGTGCGCCGGGTTGAACTACACGAAGATCTTCATTTTGAAGAAGTTGTACAAAACGTGTAGGTAGGAAGATTTGAAACTTCGGTTCGTCACCAACTGTATACGGTGCCTCGCTCAATGTGCAATTAATAGCATCACCTACTGAAGTTTCAATTTTCTTGATCGTATGAATGATGTAATGTTTTTCTTCTTTTAGTTCAGAACATTTCTTCGTAGGTAGAATTGATGATTTAGAATGAGCGTTGAACTGATCGACCAAATTTTGAAGTAAGTTCTGCGATGCCATCTTGATGTTATTGTTAATTTTCTTGTAAATAAGAATGTCCGTTGGAGATGTTGTCTCTTCGGAGGTTCGAGTAATACTCATGCTGCGTCATGGTAGCGCTCTCACTTTTATAATCGACACTACCCCCACCACTTTTTTGAAGGAAACTATTCAAGCGGTAGGCATTCTTTAAAGCGCACTGCGACCTTCGATGTTTAAAACTTTTTGATGAAATACAAAGTTCGTTGAAGTAGCATTGGAAATCTTTATCAATTATTGCATTAATCACTTCGTTTCTTGTAAATGATTGTATCCAATTTGCTTTTTCCAATCCTCTTGTGTAGATAATTTTAAACTCTTTGCAATAATGATTCATAATGTGCGGCATCATGTTATAATTAATGAAACCTTTATCCCATCTTAAGTTGTGAAAATGTTTGTTCAACCATTTGTTTGTAACTTTCGCTTTAGTTGTTAGTCTATTAAATGGTACTGGAGGTTTGAACAAATAATGATAAACTACTGATGTGTTCATGTCCAAGATTACTAATTCTTTAATAATAAAATTACCATCATTTCCTTGGAAAGCTTGAAATTCAATTATACCTCTTTTAACTTCCATTATGTGTGGTGCATTAGAAAACGAAACCCGTTTATTCATGATGAAGTCTTATTAACAACTGACTTAAAAATTGAATGAGCCGACGTTTATAACAGACAGGATTGTTCTTCTTCTTTCACTTCTTGTGCCACTTCATCGATATTAAAATTGGTGTGATAGTTGTTTAATTGTCTCCACATTTCAACTTCTTGAGGTATTCTATTAAAGATTGAAGTATCCACGGGACCGTATAAAATTGGAACAAAAGGTTGTTTGTCCAATGTATCAATTAGATAGTCTTTAATTATTGCACTTGAAAATATTAGTTGTTTCAAATATCTGGTGACGGGACCGGTAGTACAACTTAAAGTGTAAAATTCTTCTTTAGTAAAATATAATTTAACATTGTGGGTAGTTAAATCTCTGAAGCGAACAATTTGTCCTCCACGATGTTTTACTATATCAACTTCAATATTTGATTCCAATAAACTTAACCTTGTTCTTCTTCCAAATGTGTTGTTACTTAAATAGCACTCCAAAAGATGTAAATGTTTCATGAGAGATTCCCAAGTAGTTTCACTGAAAGTAACCATTTTGTTTCCATGATTTAAAATAACAATTGGTGAATAATCCATTGATTTTAAAATTCCAACTGATATACTTTTTGTCATGCATGAAGAAATTGGGTAGATAATCCGAAGAAATACTTCTGTTAAAATATTGGTTGTAATGTTAACTTCAACCTTCTTCCTTTTTACTTCTTTTTCAGTTTCTTCTTCTTCTCTCTTCTTATGTTTGTTAAACTTTAGGAACTCGTCCATTTCTCGTTCAACTTGTTTTTCTATATCTGAACTATTATCATCCATTAGAGGTGTATTTTCTTCTCCGTTAGTAGAATTCATCTTGCGAATGATGTTTCCCATACGACGGTTGAAGATAGAATGAAGTTTCCACTAATTATTTTCTCGCTTTTATATTTTTCGTAAAATCCTTGAAATTTATACAATTACATAATTGTTTGTTTTCAACTTGTCTTTCACAAATGAATTTCTAACCTCAAAAATTGAAGCAGATAATTCTAACCTCAAAAATTTGCAGTCGTTGTACAATTCTTCTTAAAGTACATTCTTCACAATTCCGGTCAGCGGTGTGTAAGTAACTATTTTATCATGTAGAATTAGACAGTATGCCGAAGTTCCATCCGCTACTGGTTCTTCAAATTCCATTTCAATTTTTATATCCACACTTGATGATTTTACCGATTCATTTTGTTTTGCACAATCGATTACAATTATTGGAGCCTTGGAATAATACTGGTCAGGTGATAATAGTGGTGTATTAGTTTTTCCATAATATGACGATTGAAATCTTGTATACATATCGTATAAAATGGAAAAACGTTTTTTGCTGAACATGACATTCAAATTGTCATAGGGAAAGAATTGAGAGTTTAGGAAAACTTTACAATTCTTTATTTTACAGTGATCAAATTGACCAGCATTTGCAGTAATAACATCTTTTCGCTTAGTTTGAAAACCGAGTATTATGTACCTTGCTCGTTCCAAGTAAGTTGATGTCTTGACGGTCCATGTTTGTCGTTCTGTCTGAGGTAGTGTAGGGTATTCATGAAATTCCCAACTTCGGAATGGCATCACAATATCACGGTCAGATTTCAACTTTCTCAATAATAGGATTCTATGTTCATCAGCCAATCTTACATGAGGTACTCTCCAAACAACTTTATCCAACTGTAGTTGCCATTCCAGTTTATCTTCCGTAGTTGCAGGGTCTGCAAGTATCAAGTCATTATTAGTTGAAGATCTGAGTAATACTAATTCTTGTTTGACATTTATTATTACCCGTTTGTAATCTTCAGCGAATCCCAAAATCAATCGTAAAGGTACATGAAAATCAAAGTGACCGTTGGAAGCTGGTGTTATAGTGTCTTTATCGGGGGCAACCCATCCGGCGGTGACTATTGAATTCTTCTCATGCGGTGTTAATGATGTTAATCCTTTCAATGTCGTTGTTAAACCAACCTTTTTTGTTGAATCAACCGTCACCCCTGATATTTCATATCTTATTTCATCAAAAAGATATGCCATCGGGTTATTTATAAAAGGAACTGTTGAAGCAGTTTTTCCATCCAATTTTAATACCCGTCCTTCGATGTACAAGTAACTTTCACACGGTAAAGTGTAAATATCTTGTTGTTGAATGGGGATCCTTATTTCATCGTTATTGTTTAATTTTGATGAAGTGTAAGGGTTGTGCGTGTGATATTCCTTCTCCCATAGTGTTTCGTCGAACGTTGGTCCTTGAGATATATCCAGGATATCCATCGCTGTTAAGTTTCAATCCAATCTTCTGTAGAAAACGAATGTTGTCCGATGTTAACTCTTCCAATGTCGAGGAGCTACTGAGCTCCCGACTCTTCCGTTGCGGTTTAAATGATAATCCCATGTTGACTTTTATGTTGCTGCTCTGATGTGTATCCGTATAGTAATTGTTTCTCCTCTAAAGTCAACACTATGACCGTCTTGATCCAATATGTTCAGTACGATGTCTGAAATGAAACTGGTGTTTAACGGTAGGTATATCAAGTTTTGTGGCTTCTCAACAATTTTAAAACCGGGAGCCACTGTTGGATAAAATGTATGTAAAATATGTTGATTAACTCCATCTCTATACGATCCGTGTATAATGTTGCACGTGACATCGATACTATTTACTTTCAATATTGTTACAGTTGAATCACCTGAATGAGTAGTTCCAGGAGTTAAGATTTTCTTTTTTGTATCTGTAAATCCAAGTAAACTGCCAATCGACTGTTCCAAGCTGACATCAATATAATATTTCGAAGTTATTTCTGCTTTTAAAGTATTATTGTTTCCTTTAACGGTGATATTGTCTTCTCCGAGTTGTTTCTGTAATAATTGGTTTATATCATCGATTTCATAAGCTCCAGTAGGAAATGTAATTATTTTCAATTCTGAGTATTTTCCTGCAGCATCCTTAGTTTCATAATAATGTAGTAAATTGTTCTTCCCTTCCGTAACATTGGGAATTGAGTTGTAGGTAGTCAAATCAAGTAATGCCGCTTCCCATAATCGTTCCTTGGATAGACGCAATGCTGGGAACAGCGTACTTTTCAATGTGGATGAATTTCCACCCAATGACACTGTATACGATGACATCTTAAAGCTGACTGACACTTTTCGCTAGAAACTCCAAACATAAATGCCCACATATTTCAGTATTGTTAGGTTGTTCTCTTTTGTAATTGTAAAAAATGTTTTTGGAGTTTCGAAAATAATGTTGAAGTTCTTTTGGCGGTGGTAGATTGCCAAAACTGTCAAAGTAGTAAACGGTTTGTCCGAGCTTTTTATAGCATACCCAATGAGTGCCTGGACCATAGGTGGAATCCAAATTTACTATTCCAGTTTCATTTTTCCATATTTTAGTTGGTAATGCATCTTTCATAAAAACTCCTCGAAAGAATGGTATTTTCAAACATTTTACATAATCATTTAACTGATGATTTGTTAAGGCTTTATTTGGAATTATCAATTGATTCTTCTTATTTAGTACACACGGTATGGTCTTAGGTATAAACCTGCTCCGTTTTTTACCATTTGCCAAACAGAAGTCTTCTTTACACTTGCCTTATGAGTTCTACGACGTCCTTTTTTAATGTTTCCACCTCTTTTGGGAGCGCCTCTCTTTGCAGGTCTTCCTCTGCGACGTCTTCCACCACCTAACTTTGCTTTTGTCTTCATGGCTGTAGTTACTGCCCAAGCCGATGCTTTTTCTGCAATACTTGCGTCACTTGATTTTACTCTTTGCCAAGCTTTTTCCGCTAGAATTTTATCTGCTATTGATCTATTTGTTGAATCTTTATACTTTGAATATGCTATATCGTGTTCTTTGCAAGCTTGATCTAATTTATTAATTCCAGGATCTCCTCTTGCTAAACGTTTTGCCAACTTAGTTCCAGGTCCACAATATTGATAACCTCCAGGAATATGTAATTCGTATGGTAGAGCGTCTATCGCTCGATTTACAACAGCACCAACAGGTATCCGTTTAAGCAGGGATAACGCAGCTGAAGTTATACCACGTCCTCTCTTGTTGCTGTCTTGATGATGACTGAGTGATACAGCCTTCATTATGTAGTCTTATATAAACTGGTGTGTTTACTCCACAAGATACTTTACATAAATGAATAAGTTATGTATAATTTTTTATATTTAAACACTTAGTTATTCAAATTAATGATATACTGATTTATAATTCTATTTTTAATCCAAGCTTCCCGTTCATCGGGTTGAATTATCACATGACTCGTTGTACTAGCTATATGATTATGGGTATCAATAAGTAAATTGCCCACTATTCTTATTAAACAATCTAAATTTACAGCATCTTTTGGATGTTGAGGATCATGTAATTGCATAATACGTTTATCATTACATGTGTAAGCTGTTGAATCACTTTTTGATGTTTTTATGACTTGTCCAATAGTAGCAGCATCATTTGAATCTTCACCTGGTAAAATATTAATTATTTTCTTCATCTTTGCATCATATTTGGTCCCAAAGTGTTTATCCCAAGTTATTGTTTGTTTCATTGTAACACAATCATTTTCTTCGTAACCAGGATAAATATCTTTTATTCTTCTATTACGACCATTGTATGTACCTAATGTACCACCACTCGCAATTAATGTTTGTACCATTAGAGGTACATCTGAATCTTTTATACCAAATCTTCCATTTGTTATTGTTTTATGTCCTGCATCCCATTCATCATTATTTCCTTGCATTAAATTAAACTTTTCATTTCCATGTATAAATTTATCTCCCCGCTTTAAAACGGCATCTTCATGTTTTACAAAATTGGATGTTTCCTTTTTTAATTCTTTAGATAATTGTTCCATAGTAACAGCATCTTTTGGTTGAGAACCAAACTTTACATTTGTCAATGTTTTACCATGACAATCGATTTCATTAACATCTTGTAAAATACAGTTGTCCTTGATGTATTTTAGGTTTACAGCATCACCGTCTTCCTTTGGGTATCCAATGTCATTTATAATAAATTTATAAAAAGAATATCCATGTTTAGTTTTTTCCGGTATTATAGAATGTAAATATTCTTTATTAACTGAATCTTTATTATTTTTGGGATTTCCCACGTTGGTTATTCTATAATTTCCAGCATCATATGTTTGTCCATCTTTTAAGTTGTTACCCCATTGCAATTTTAAAGTATTTGAAAGTTCAGATGATAAGTACTCTTTAGTAATTGCATCAGAACCTTCAGTTGGTTTACCAACATTAATTAATCTATGTGATTTAACATCATAAGTATTCTTATGTAATTTCAATGATGTTGAAGTAGCTTCTTTTACTGTCTTTAAATTTGCTCCATCAGTATCTTCTTCTGGATCTTTAACTAATTTTAAACGTTTATTACTTATGTTATAGTCACCTTCAGGTGTTTGCGAAAATCCGCTTCTTTTTCTGTCTTCTCCAACTTGCACTCCTAATGCGGAGTAGCGTCCGAACTTGTCGACGCTCATGTTAGAACTGACACATTATACGCCTGCAACTCTTATATATCCGCGGGAAATTATACAATTATGCCGCGATTCCTGAGTTCGTCAATCAGAGCTACCCATTCATTATTTAAACCTGTATGACCAGCTTCCATGGCTTCATGCAATAGTCTCATTCTATCAACCAATTTATTGATGTCGTTGTAGTAAATCACATTTGTATTGTATAGATTTTTCATCAATCCTTTACCAGATGTTGAAGTATCTCCTTTACTCTTTTTACCATGTTGTTCAAGAAGTGAAAAATCCATAAGTGATAAAGATTTTCTTTTCAGTGGTTGTCTCACCACTGGTGCAGTACGTAATGTTGGCAATTTTCGTGGAGGAAACAACTTTTTTATAACGATGTTATATTTTGTTGCACGTGAACGATTAATCATTGCATCCTTTGAGTAGTTTCTTTTATGAGCGTTAGTATTTTGTAGAATCTCCTTAAAAACACTTAAATCTTTGGATGAATATCTTAGTGGTATGTTTTTAAAAATCAATTCATATAATCCTTTTGTTCCTTTATATCTATGCTCACCAATATTGATGTAATCGTCTTGTGTTATTTCAAGCTTTGAATCGCCGATCTTCAATTCATTCCCATCAATTCTTGCTCCATATACATGTGATCTACTCAAATTTGGGTTTGATTTCATGTCATGTAGCATTTTCATTATATATTTTCTTCCAAGAGGTCCATGTTGTAATATATCGCTACTCAATTGAGTTAAATTTGGAATAGATTGTTCAGCTTCAGGTATTGGCTGTTCTTCTTCCTTTTCAACAATTGGTTCTTCTTCTTTTGTTTCTTCTTGCTCACTAGCACTTGTATATGAATCATCATCTTCTTCTTTTTTTAATGCTTGTACTTCTTGTTTAGAAACTGGTAGTAAAACATCTCCTTCATAACGAGGTTTACCAATAGTTTCTGATATCTGTTTTAAAGGTTCCGTAATAGGTTTAAATGTAGTCTCTAGAAATTCTTCTCTTTCACTTAAACCCATCCTCAATGCACGATTCTTCATCCTAATAGAATCACTGAGTGATTTTATTTCTTTCAATAGTTTTTCTTGATTCACCATGTTTACACTGTGAGGTTCAACATGTAACTAGATGTAGCATTGGTAGTTCAACGCATAAATACAAATTTATCCAACCCTATACGATATCTACCATTTTTAATATCTTCTTCCTTCATAATAACGAGAAAGTTATATTTCTCATTCCATGCTTTGCCACACATCTCTTTAAATTTTTCAAATGGCATATCCGCATTTACATGATCATTATATATATGCTTTAAATTTGTTTCATCTTGCTTGAAGATGATCAACATATTTGCATTGTCTCTTATAAGTTGTTTTGGAATTTTACTGTATGTTTGACCAATATAAATGCTATCAATATTATGATGTCTTCCCATAGCAAAATAATTCCTTATTGTGTCATGATTTTCACAAGAAACATCGTCAAATATAAAAATAGAAAATGGTTTTGCTTCATTTGGTTGCATAATTGTTTCACTGGCATTAAACTTGTAAAAATTCACTTCAGGTACACTTGCAAGTATTTTATCCAATAATTGATATTTTGGTTGTTGCAATGATTTTGAAAAAATGTATATATTATTAAAACGCAATCCTTTAGGATTAGTTATAAGGTTAAAAACAACATTAGTTTTTCCACAATTTGAAGGACCAGTTATTAGACATCTTATCGTATTTGGTAGTAATTCACCATGTTTTCCATGATTTAACTTATCATTGTCAACTGTCAATTCATCAATGTTATTGATATTAAATCGGTCTTTTTGTTGTACAATCTCCATCTTGTATAAAGGTTAAACACACAATGAGCTATTAAACAACTATACTAAGTCTTTTGAAGGAATCCAAGAGTCTTCACTTTTATCAAACCCTAACCACCGGACTTTAACCATATCCTTTTTCCTTTGTAAAATCTTCTCGACAAGATATACATCACCAACTGTTGATTTCAACAATTCGTGTCCGTAGAATCCACCTTGAAGTAATTCACCCTTGTTATCCTTTAATAAATAGGTTTCAGGTATAGTTGGTTGCACTTTATAAATTGTAAATACTTCATTAGTCCAATTTGGTAGATATCTTTTACTAAATACACCTTTGTATTTGCTTATACGAACTTTATCGTTGACCTTTAACTTCTTTGGTTGCAATTTTTTCAATTTCGGTGTTGTATTATTTTTAATGCGTTGTAATACAATTTTCGCATTAGCACTGTTTACCTGGATAGGTTTCATTCCAATGGTACGATGATATTTGTTGTTATACTGTTTTATAAGTTGTGGTAATATGTCATACCACACGTATGATCCTCGTTTTGAAAATTGTTTATACATCGCACCTTTCAATGTTCTATTGAATCTTTCAATTATTGAAGCTTTAACTTCAGAATTTGTAGAATAATGATTTATTTGATATTTCTTCATCAAAGCTCTAAAGTCTTTATTAAAATATTCTTTTCCATCATCGGTCTGTAGATGTTTAATTTTAAATTTATTTCTTTGTATTGTGGTTTCCATAGCTTTTGTAACACTTTTACCAGTCTTATCCTTCAATGGTAAAGCGTCAGCTATTTTAGTAAAACAGTCTATAATTGTTAAAATATATTTAAATCCTTTGTTTAATTTACTGTGCGGTATCATTTCAATGAGATCAGCTTGATAAAGATCATTCATTCCTTTAATGATTGTACTTCTTCTTGGAAATCTTCTTCTTGCTGGTTTATGTAGTTCATTTACAATCTTGTCCTTCACACTTTCCATCTTCAGATGTTGCTTGTACACCGCATGTAAAAATACTGATCCATAGAATAGTTTATTCTCATTTATATAGTTTGAATATAGGTCAAGGCCATTTCATATTAGTGTAAAAAAGAGGGAACATGGCATTGGGCTTGCCATGTCCCCTCTTCTTTACGGAAAGGAAAAAGGAAGAAGGTAGAGGACGAAGAATAGGTTTACTGGTCGATAGGGTTTAGAGAGTAGTGGCCGAATGGTAAAGTATTAATTTTATCTTCTAAAATATGGCGCTTGTCATCTTTGTAGCTTAATGCCCACTTTGTTTGTTTGACACTAAATAGTTGATGATTATAACTTCTAATAGTGTTAAACGTTGCAGTTGTTTCAACATTTTCAAACAAACATCTTTTATAATGTTCAAACTGTACGTTCTTCTTAAGAAAAGAAGTTTTTATTCCTTTGGCCTTCTTCGTGACTTGATGTTCGTTCCTCTCATTTATGTACAGTTGAAACGAATACAGTTTGGACATTAATGCTACAATTTCCATCATTGGCACACCATTCGTTTCATCTTTAAATTTTCCCAATACTTTCTTGTTTCTGTCATAGTCGTAACTTGGATGATCCCTAGGATAATCGGAAAAGTCGAAATCATCTTTATATATAAAGGTGCGTAGATCTTCATACATGTCATTTGTTTTAATCCAGTAAATTAGTGCATCCGTATCCATATATGCAAAACCAATGTTCTCTCTTCCATAATAGTTAACCATCTTCTTATAATGAAACTCGTACATATGTGTTTTTGAAATATCCAAGATTGACATTCCAAGATACAAAGGACGATCCATTTCAACTGACTTCTTGTTCATGGAAATAACAACTAGATTTTCATTAATAATTACAGATGAAACAAAGTTTGGTTGTTGCACCAATTTATGCAATTTTACTGGATCAGTTACCAATTTGATATCCTTATGTTTCCTTTTGTTTTCCAAAGTCTTGCCAAGTACTGCGTTATTCATTAATTTGAAAAAATCTTTTTGAAAACTTGATGTAGCGGTGGCTCTTCTTCTTGTGTTGTTGTCGATGTAATTTTTTAACCAACAAGATTGAGAAAATTGTAGTACTCGATTAATTTTTGTAATTCTCAATCCTAAGTCTAAAGCTTGTTGTATCATCCAGTAGTGTCCAACATATCGAGACTTGTCGGTTAAAGTCATCATTAATTTCGGCCATCTTCTAGTAGGGGAAATTTCAGTCTTTGGAAGAAGTGGTAAATCGTAATGATGATCGTGAAGATGTTCAGGATATTCAAAATCAACATCAAAAATGTAACCAGTTTCACCATGCTTTGGTAAATCCATAATGTTTCCAATCGATTCTGGATCTATCCATTTAAAATTATCATATGGAAGGGGATTTGACATTGCCCATCCGTATAAGTTATTTGCATCAAAGTAACCTAGGAATGTTGTTGGTTTTGATGCATCATAATCGGGCAGATACTTGTTATTTGCCTTAACATGTTTGGTTACACTTTGTGTCAATCCCCCTCGAACTCCTGATTCTAACATCAAAACCATATCTACATCAGTAAGAAGTTGTAATTTACAATTTGTTTCTTTCAACATGGCTTGCCATGCTAGTCCAGGTGAAGTGTATGAATGAAGAGGGTCCAATCCATATGCTGCAAAACACGTATTTCTAAATTCTTCCATTATATCACATAATAAAGTGACATCTAATTTAACATAAAAATCTGAATATTCTCCCAATGTTGTAAATCCTAATTCATTCCATACTTTACATGCATGATCATAATCCTCTTGAGATATGTCCATGTTGTATAATTTACTTTTGAATTCTTCTTTTGGCGGAAGTGATGTTTCATTAAATTTTTCTAAACTGTCTATATAATCATATGGGAAAACACCTTTCCGAAGTACGAGATCCAGTTTGTCGTTACTTACAATCTTCTTTGTTTCAATAAAATCTTTCTTCCTTAAATTTTCAGAAAGTTTAGACAAACTCGATGGCATAAATCGGTAGGAGTCTAAGAATCTTAATTTGACATTTCCAACTGTTTTAGAGAAACTTATAAATTTTTCTGAAGTTTCAGCCAACACATCTATTGAACCATTGTCTCTTCCTAATTCAGGTATTATAAAATGAGCATCATACCCACTGAGGTTATGCAGAACCACAGGAATAAATAGTGGTAAACGATAGCTCAAATTGCATTTATTACAAGCAGCACCCCTGTAATAACCTGTAAGGTGGTCATGATCTTTAACTTTATAATTGTCAATGGTAAATTCATTTTTACATAAGAAACAATGAGTTGCATTTTCATGTTGAATTTCCTCTTCTTCCTCCATCGGTTTCATTGGTATGATATTCGTATATAATCTTTGTACATTTTCAGCTATTAAATATAAATGGTCAAGAAATATTGTTTCCACATTTTCACCACGATATACTAAAGGTTCTGAAGTTAATCCATATTGGTTTAAATGTTCTTCTGATAATGTTGATTTAACCATTAAACAAAAACTATTTTTTTTGTGCATTTGATATTTGACACTTTTTCTAGCTTCACAATTTTCATCTTCTATAGGAATTAGTGTTGATTCAAAGTCCGCATATACAACTATAGGGATACGGTATTGATGATGAACCTTTTGAAATGTAACAAATGCTCTGTTTTCCGAAGGTAAATTAATCTTTGCTTCATAATTATTGTTACATAGCCTTTTGTGCTCTTGTAACCATTCTCTTCCTTGTCTTCCTTCTCGTTGAAAATTAAAACATCTCTTGCAAATTATCTTTCTGTGTCGATCTTTAGAAAGCTGCTTGTTAACAAGAGAGTCGAATTTCTTTATGTACACATAGTGAGACACATCTCCTCGCGTTAGTAGTAGTAAATCCGTATGATCTGGTAGCTCTTCTTTCACAACACGTAAAGGAAACACTTTGTTTGAACTATCTAATGCAAAAACATTGATAGATGTACCAGGATTTTTATTCTCAAATTTTGATATATCTTTCAGTGATACAGGGTAAGTAATTCCTTGAAAATTGTACCTATGTCTTTGATTTTCATAGTGTTGGATAGGTTTATCGAAATGATTTGGTACAAACTTAGATGTCATCGCATATCTAAAACATTCATTATCTTGATTTTTCACATTAATACATGATCTTGTATCCTTAATTCTTTTAAGCAAAGGAATGTAACTAGATCCCATTAGTCCATATCCATGTTTATGAACTCTTATATCTAATACTTCAATACTTGTAAGACTCCATCCGGATCCTCTTCCTTCGTGTTCCTGAATTTTTGTTAATATTTCTTCTATACAGTTTTCTACTATTGAATCAATGTTTGAACTTTCCATAATGGTTCGGTTTTTTGTTATGAATCCTCTTGGTGATAATTCTTCTTGTATATTTATAAACATAGCTTCTAGTAGTAAACCAAATTTAAGAAAGTTCAATCTTTTCAATTCTTCTTTTAAAGTTTTACTTACGATTGGTTTTGCTTCTCTAATAAATTCTTCTAGCTTCAAGTTTTCATTTTGAATCTTATGATGCATTACTACTTTACCAGGTAATGCAAATACTTGTAGATTCGGTAAAGTAGTTGAAGATGTTGCTGTTATTTCATCTTGTTCATCTTGTTCTTCTTGTTCTTCTTGTTCTTCTTGTTCTTGTTCTTGTTCTTGTTGTTCTTTTTTTTCTTCTGGGTTGTTGTGAATTAGTTCTTTATGACAGTCTAATAGAATTTCATCGTGAAACGATTCCGAACATTTATCGCAACTATACATGTTGAGATGTTTACTCTTCCAAATTTCGCCAAGAAATGAAATGGGCTCTCATGTTCCTCCTTTTATAACGGTTCCCCCACCACTATTTCATCTTCTTCACTATCCAAGGAAATCAAACGTTTTGAACAAAAATATTAACCTTCTACAAACTAATTGTTCATTCGTGTTCTTTATTCCCATTGGAGTTTTAGTATATACTTCTTTATATTCAAGCTTTAACGAACTTTCCCCCACCCAACTAATTCTAGTTACTTTTAGGTAGAAATGGCTAGAGCACAGACACTTGGTTAAACTAAATTTGTGCATAAATTAACTAGAGTTGCATAATCGATGAGATGTGTGGTCCGTCGGGCGACACTTTTTTGGAGAGACGTTGCAGGAGCGCTTTCGGCTTCTAGCCATTCTCAACTGCGACTGACAAAATAAATAAATAAAACGAAGTCTTCAGCCCTGCACTTTTTCGAGATCGGTCGACTTCACCGACGGCGGCCCAGCAACGGCGTCAACAGACTACCTCAACACTGGATTCACAGGTGGGATCAAAATTACATAGTTGATCGGACCACCAAATAAAATTTTTATACTGGATCTGACATATGAGGCGTTCCCAAATCTTACCTCCCATGACATCGTAAATTTCAAACTTCTAGCTGCTAATAGCTCTGAAATTAAGACATATGGGATGTTAACACTATACCTTGACCTTGAACTTTGGTGCTCCTTTATTTGGAATTTTTTGTAACCTATGTTAACATCCCTATCCTAGGTTCGGATTTCCTCGCACACATCGCTTTGCTTCCTGACTGTTGTAATCAGCGACTTATTGACAGTGTAACTAATTTAACCATTCCATGTCTACTAGTAACCACGACGCACTGTAGTGTCAAAACCGTTGCTCCAGATCCTCTAAAGGTATCGTTGGTGCACCTCGAGTTCTAAAACATTCTACTGTTCATTACATAAACACTACAACAGGGCCCCAGTTTCAAACAGCCTTAGATGCCTTGCCTCCGAACTACTGGCCCTTGCAAAACCCAAATTCAACTAGATGGTTTGTGGAGGAACGACAAGCCCCTCAGATGGTCCTTAATCCTGTCTTGTACACATGGTTCCAAAGAAAGATAACGGGTAAGAAAGTCGCATATATGGCGACTACCGCGTACTTAATGACCTATTCCTGACATACATACCGTCCACCACATCCATGACTTTTCATATCGCTGTGACGGTTTTGCAATGTTGTTTTTAACAATTTAAACACTTGATTAAAGTGTTTTAAATCATAAAATAGTTTCACCGCGGACCACCCTTGAGTCCGCGTTTATGGTAAGGCGGAGACCATTTTTTTCGACTTTATTTTCTTGGATATTCATGATATAATTTTCCTTTTCAATCTATATTTTTAAGATTCTTTATTCGCTGATTTCTTATATAATTCTATTTATTGTTTATGTAATCAAATAAAATTTAATAATTTTCCAGTTATCTGTTTAATCAATTACATTAATACTTGAGATCAACAACTACCCTTTATGCTAGACTTAATTTTTACACGGATGTTATTTGATTAAATATTAAAAGGAACTTATTTAGACCATAATCATCTCCTTGTTCTTTTATATGTTTGAGTAGTTACTGTAATAGTAAATCTTATTAAACTTCCATTAGTCCTTTCATTTGTTTTTTGATTATATGGTACCTCTCACTCGCACTCCTATAATTATATTAGTTCTATTGCTTAAAGTAAACGATCCCATTTTGAGTGGTCAAAACCACTCGTGACATCGCCTTCCTGGATGCATGATATTTTCTGTCATCGATATAGTTATTTGATGCATTCAGATTCTTGTGAACGCCGAGGACATTCCAAAAACGGCCGTAAAAACTCATTTTGGTTTCTCTGAGTTTCGGTTCATGTCCTTTTATTTACTAAACAACAGCCAGGCATTTAAACTCTTCATAGGTGATGTAGTGGCTTGACTTCTGTTTTACATATTTAGATGATGTAGGTTTTTTTATGTTTATGTTTTTCCATATATAGATGATATTTTAGTTTTCTCTAAGGATGTGGTTGAGCATGAAAATCATCTTATAACACTTTTAAAACGTTTCTCTGACTTTGAGACCCTTGTAAACACCACTGTGCTCAATTCTCCTATTGTGACATTTCTTGGGTATGAAGTTTTCGCTGCTCTCACTCAAACTCTTCCAAACTACGTCGAGGCTCTCCGAGGATTTTACCTTCCTGCCTCAGGCAAAGGCCTGCGTAGTTTTCTTTGAATGTTAAATTTATATAACAGTTTTATTCATACCGCAGTACCAGGCTCTCCTCCACAGAGCCTTGGCCGAGATTCGTGGTAATTAACCCATGAATTAAACCCTGCCCTTGACCAAGCCTCCACTG
The DNA here is from genome assembly GCA_030545055.2 of Neoaliturus tenellus. Lineage (NCBI taxonomy): Eukaryota > Metazoa > Arthropoda > Insecta > Hemiptera > Cicadellidae > Neoaliturus > Neoaliturus tenellus. The sequence goes on along the minus strand of CM061535.1, from coordinate 70,951,338 downwards.
CCTGCAAGAAACACCTTTGACAGCTACACAGCTCTCTCAAACTCAACATAATGCCCAGCTATGGTTGATGTTCACCAACGCCTCGAGTTTTGCAATTGGTGCTGTTCTCCAACAACTTGACAATGGTTCCACCTGGGAACCCCTCTTATGCTTTTTTCAGATACTACCCCAAACAAATCTCTACGGCCAGCTTACTACCAATCGTTTCAATCTTCAAGTCGTTTCAATCTTCCAAAATAAGCCATTTCCGTCATATTCCCTAATCGAATGGCTGCATTGTTTTCACTGATCAAACGCCGATAACTTTTGCTTTCAGTAAAAAAACGTGACAAATCTCCTCCATTAAAACAAAATCCACTCACTTTCCTCTCCCAATTCCTAACTGACACATGTTGCAGGATCAGCTAACATTGCTGCTGATACTTCCTCTCGTGAGGAATTTCCGTCAAGCGATCCCTCCAATGTAGTGGACACCAATGCTTTAGCACAATTTTAAGAAAATTACCCTGAAATTCTACAATTTTAAAATGCTGATAATAATGAGTCATCACTCCGTTTGACCCTTTTCCGAAATCCCTGGAACAGACCACAAAATATACTGCGACATCACAACCTCCATTTGTTCCCGAACCACTTTGATGTAAAATCTTAGATTCACTGCACAACCTTAGCCACCTTGGTACTAAAGCTTCCACAATCTGTAACGTACGTGTGACCTCCTAGCAAGATTGTCGTAACTGAACTCGAGCGTGTCTACAATTCCTGCAATCTAAGGTCACAAGACTTGTTCATCCTCCTCTGGGGGATTTCCACTTCCTTTGATTCGATTCGAACACACGCATGTTGATATCAATGGATCACTCCCTCCAGCTGGACCATAAAATACCGCCTTACCGCCATTGACCGATTCACTAGATGGTCTGAAGTTCATCCTCTTCAGCAAACACCCGACGAAGTAGCAGAATCTCTTTTGATCTGTTTGCTCTTCCACTTCGGCTCGCCTGCACGCATCAGAACAAATCAGGGTTGCCAGTTCAAGCCTATGTTATTCAGTTCTCTTGGCAATACATTTGGTTCAGAGCGAATCTGAACTTGCAGCTACTACTGCTGTGCTAAATCCATGATCGAAAGGTTCCATAATCAACTTAAAACTGTCATCATGTGCAAGCCTGGATCATTATGGCTTGAAACTCTCCCAGTCGTCCATCCAGGAATCCAAAAAGCCTTCCACAAAAACCTGAAAGCTTCAATAAAAAAAAAAACAAAAAAAAAAACTTGTCTATGGCCACCAAATGCGATTACCAGGAGAATTTTTCATTCCTTCAGAGGACCCATCACGTCAGAAGGACCTCTCAAGCTATATGCTATCCGCCTGCCAAACCACATGTAGTCCTTTTGTAATGTGCCTGCAACTCTTCACTCCTCCAAAACATGTTTTTTACACCACAGTCTCGACTAGTGTACCCAGGTGATTCAGCAGGATTATTAAATATGACGGCCTCTCCAACCATCGACATGGTATCATACACAAGTCATCCGCCATGATGAGAAGACTCTGACAACATCACAACGTGCAGTCAATGTTCGAGCGAGCTCGGACAGAATCAATACGGTATTTTCCATGACTGAGGTTCAAACTTCTCCTTCGACAACAAAACTGTCAGGATCACATCCACCTCCCGATGGAGCGAAGCCATACGCAATACGATCTGGTAGTGTCGTCAGGATTAGAGATCTCTGACTTCCTATGTTTCCGTGGGTTGCTCCCTTAGAATCGGATGTTTAATATTCTAATGAACTTTCAAATTGCTATTAGCAACCGTTTGATTTGTTTACTGAATCTTTGTTTACAAAAGACTAGACCAGACTAGGAGAAGCTTCTTATTAATCTGGGTAGCTTACCACCATAACATTACAATTACAAGTTATTATACAATTTAAATATATTATTCGAGTTATTTATCTTCAACTGAAACTGCAAAAAACCTCATTGTGTCATTAATGACAATATTAATAAATAATTTATTTTTACAATCTATTTTACTAAATACTTTATGTTCCCTTAAAATTAAAATTCACAATCGATAGTTTTGTATATTGTAGGATTGTTTTAGTAATGACAATGAACACTGTCTCCTGATACCGTTATACAGAAGATGTTAGAGGGATGGTTCGGTTGGAGAAGTATGTGCACTGTGCACTTCGGATAGGAACATTTTAGAAGAAAAGGAGAGGTCTAGATGCTTAAATAATTGACCAAAGAAGTAAGTGGCATAACCAGAGGTGTAACTTATGCCGAATCTAATAAAATGATCCAGAAAAAACCTTTTAATTTGATTGTATACTTTTTTTATAATTTAGGTTGTATTAGAATGACTATAATTTAACCATATCCTATCCCATAATGTGCATACACAAAAGCGTTAACCCCTTACTTTATGGAAATTAAAAATAGATCATAACTTAAATGAAATAATCATTTGGTGAGTGTTACGGTGGGATGGATGCTTTAATTCACGCGATGCTTTAATAAGAAGTTTTTTACTTTGATTTGTAGAAATCAGATCCTCTTAGGCATATACAACTTTCAATTAACTCTGTTGTAATTTATTACCTATGCACTTTTACTAAGCTACTATGCTAGATGGATATTTTTTGTTTTAATACCAATTTAAAGTGCGGTAGTTGATAGTTTGTCGACAATTACCATAAAACGGTACATATAGATTTTTAAGTTTGTGTTGTGCATTGAAAGTTATTTTTCTTGGATTGCCAAAAACAAGTTTTTAGTGGGTGCTAGATTTAACAAATGACGTATTGTTGGTCTTCTCATTTATATCATGTTTCATATTTTCTCATTTTTATCATGTTTCATAAGTTTTCTTATGTTTCATGTTCTATCATGTTTCATGGTCTTCTCATATATCATGTTTTCTTGAGATATAAAAAAAATAAATTGTAAGTTGTAGTTGTTGGTTATCAAAAAATTAGATGGCTGAATTGAAGTTTGTTTCAAGTTTTTATGATTTTTATTATTTCTAAACACTATGGATACTATTCTTTCTTAATCAACTACTTTTTAACTAGGGGCTTTAGTTGAATGATGGTGTAACTATTTACTCAGTACATTGAACTTAACTTTACATTCTATTTGCCGGACGGGAAAAGATAACAACTTAACTGAGAATACAGAGAAATCTAGTTTTTCTTCTCTAACAAGAGAACCTTATGAAATGGCATGAAAAATAATTTAATCGATTAACTTTTCCTTGCTCATAAAACACGTGAACTGGTTCTGAGGGACTGAGGGATATTAGCTGAGCAGTAAAAGTATTAGCTATGGTAAGCGATCCGATGAGCAACATTTTCCAAGATTGGGGTAGGTTAAGAAGATCAGTAAACAGAAGCCGGTGAACCTTAAACTTCGAATCCTGGTAGATCCCAAAGTAGACCACAGATTGATTCCTTAAATGTTTTTCACGAATGTCTCGAATCCTTACCAACGAGGCTTATACTAGTTTCGTTCCCCATGAAAATGATTTGAACAGATTTGATTAAAGATAATCAGACTCGAGAAGATTAGAGCAAGTTTGAACAAAATTGATCAACTTTAATCGGAGAAGTTGATTAGGCCTGGTCAGGCGGACTTGAACCTGATCAGAAATGATCAGGCCTGATCAGGTATGATCAGGTCTGGTCAGATATAATCAGGCCTGAATAAAGTTGGTCAAATACCTTAATCAGTACTGATTATCTTCAGGCCTGACCAAAATTTATCAGGGCTTAATGTAGTCCGATTTGATCAAATATCTTGAATCAGGGTTGATCAAATTTGTTCGGGCCTAATTAACTTAGAATGTCATCTTTTTCAGCCTATTTAATCATTAAGATGGAATCTTAATATTTTTTAATAAAGATTATAATTTGTTGAGTATTTGTAAATTACATTTATTGCATAGTTAGAAGAAAATAGTAAAATGGATCATACGTTATGGTAGGCAATCTTCTTTAAAGACATAAATCAAAATATGTCTGTAAATAAAATAATAGCTTTAATAACTACAACACGGATCAAATTACCATTATAAAATGCAAACCACAATGCACAACGCAACCAAGGAAATTAACATGACGTAAATTTAATTATTACCATAGTTAAAATTATAATTTTCCAACCAAAAAATATGAACGTAGTTAGGCTGTACTTTACCAACAAGAATTCAGTGATAAAATTATGACACTAACATTAAATTACTAACAAGAAATGTTGAAAACTACATGCTGGGTTTTAGTTGGGAATATAACTGTCATTATTGTATAAATAAATACACATTAATAACAATTATTTATCACTTCCACAATGTCATTAGAACGAATGTAGGCTAGTAGACGTTCCTTAAAGAATCAGTTTCCAACGGCGTTGTGTGCTTGTCTATCAGTCGGTAGAGCGGCGGCCTTCGAGTCTTATGTTATGAGTTTGAATCCCTCGGCTAACCACAAATTTTATTTGAAAATATCAACTTTTGTACTCTAATTTACTCTGTTATATAGCTGTTAATGCGTTTCTATTAATTAAAATTTCTTTTAAGTTTATATTTAATTTTTTTGTGATTCAAATTTAATTAGGTTTATTCAGGGGCTGTGATCAGCTTTGATCGAATAATATGTTCAGATTTGTTCATTTCTGCACTAATCCCTGATCAAATTTGATCAGGGAACTTCCCATGATTCATACAAATCTGATCAACTTTGATCAGGATCTGATATTCTTTTTTGATAAAATCTGGACAACTATTTCCATGGGGGTTTGTTCGTTGACAAGATGACGTTGGAAACAAAATTATGTAGCTTATCAATACGATGATAAAATTTTGCTTTTTAATGAAAGTGAATAGGAAGACAGCAAGTTATAGCAAGACAGTACCTAAAAAAATAGGTTCAAGTGTTTTAAATCACGATTGGAGTATAAATTTGAAAAATATATTGCGCTGGGAACAGTATTATTTAGTTTATGGTAGTTATTAGTATGATTCAATCAATCAATTAAAAATAATGGTGTTCCAAGATTCGATAGTACTAATCGAAAACATCACTAGTGAAACCTTTCCGTAGATTAATAAGAAAAAAAGTAATGATCGGCTGATATTTAAAAATAAATAACTCTCTATGTTTTCCTTTTAAAAATTTTGGTTCCCCTAAACTTAATTTCAATGTGCACTTCAAACTTTAATTATACTCTTTGTAAAAACAGTCTCCTCTTGCACTAAAAACTTTGTTAATAGTAAAAACATCATAGTTATTTATGAGATATATTTAAACGGTAATCCTTATGTATTCGTCATTATCATTTGTCTCTTGCGAAACCCTATGCATGTTTCTAAGAAAACATTGGGGATATACGTATTCCAGGTTGGGAACTATTGATATTAATCATAAAACCATTATAAATAAAAACTCGTTTAAGCCATATATATCGTAAGACATATAGGCTTACACTACAAAGTCATACTTCAACTGTGAGAAACCCTGCTTGGCTTTTGCCGACCACTCCCGTGACTGGACAAGTAATTTTATTTAAAAACAAATGTAAAATAAATAGAATTGTGAAAAAATTAAATTGTTTTTCCCAAATGTAGGATGTAATATAATTAAACACCATAAATACTGTTTCAGTTGGTCCTAACAAAGGCGACCTTGGGATCATTGTTTGATAGTGTTGTTTTGTTTTAGGTAGGAAAAATTATTTTTGTTTTTAAAGTTATTAAACACAAAAAGAAGTATGATTATTTTTGTAAAATTGTATAATTTTTATCCTGACTTATGATGTTTATGTTAGGTGAGTAAATGGCGTAGTGCATAGAGTGCCGGACTTCAGGACCATGGCAGTGATGTTGTGGATCGAATCCGCGTTGTACCAGTGAATCTTATCAGTACCATTCACTTGTAATGTAGAAGCTAATTCTCTACTTTGTCTAACACGATCCACGCACAGATCAATAGTCTATGTGGTCTATGTAGAGTATGGCAAAAAGAGGTCTGCCTACTTCTAAAAAAACATATATTAATATAAATGACTTCCTTTCTTTCTTTTACTAAGTCCATAAGACGGGTCGTCGTTGCTTACTATGTTTAAATAGTAAGAGTTTGGAGTATAGGAGATACGTTTAAAAATGTGTGACCCGGCAGACCCATAAGGTTGAAAAAGGTTTACTAAGAGACAAATTTTTTCTTAATAACAATGGTAGATATATGGCACACCGTAACCACTTACATTATTTGGCCGGTACTACAATAATTAAAGCTATGCAATAGATTGCCTCGTCATGAAAGATACGTTTTCAAAATAAATGGAAGTGGTACTATTGAAGTACACCACAGCTCATCAAATGTCTAAAGACTTCATTGAGAACTTGATTTTAATATATTCAGCACCCAACGCGAAAACTAGGGACAACGGAACCTAGTATGCATAAGAAGTATTCAAAGTGTTAACAAGTACATGAAAGACGAAACACCAGTTTACGGAGCCTTAAAGTGAATGAAGAAACCCAACCAATCGAGCAAATCGAGAAATAAAACTAATGATTGCTCAACTAATCAACTCGACCTAGACTATACCCTTTCTTTGTTGGCTTATAGGTGATAACTAAATATTCCCTACAGAGAGTGTGGTGTGGAAGCTTGTGGCTTGTTCGCTTTGCATGACACGTTCTACATGTTTTCTTTTTAGTAGGGGCGTAAAGAAAAAATTTCACCAGCTCCAGTCACCGCAGAAATGTTGCAGCATCTCGAGCCATGGGTGGGCCTGAATATGACCAAATCATCTGGATGTGGTTACAGTTGCTCAAAGAAAGTAACAAAATCTCAGATGCACTAAAAGGCGTCATTTCTAGATTCGTTATTTTTTTCATTCACCTGGAAAAACAGAACTATATACTTGTGTGCAAACAAATAGAATAGCCAAGGTCCTTGAAGTGGTGACATTTCTTGTGAAGCTCAACCTCATATTGGGTTACTGGGCGTTGTTCGGAGCCAACATAACTGAAAGGAGAAACACCACCTGCAACTAGTTAAACTGGAGCCACAAGAAGGAGGCTCTATACAACAGCACTGTCAACTGTTCTACTTTCTCATACTACAAGCCAAGGTACGCAATATTAATTTCCAACCAGAGGTCTGTTATCTCAAAAATGTGCTCCAAGATGGATTCAAATCCACCATGCGTTGAATGTGGGGCATTTGTGTGCTTTTTCATTGAAATTATAATTCAATATGAGAACATTTATTACTCGTTGCATGCTTTTCACTCGAAAAGCATCGAAAGACTATCGAAGGGACATGTTATAGGTGTTGTAAATGATAAGATACAAGAAGAAAAGAAGTACTTTAGATACTTTATTTGAAACACCGACGCACTCTGTGGTGCGTATTTTAAGGTGAGTATGACTGGAAAGTAGTGACCAGGGAGAATATATCGTTACCCCTATAGAATATATATCAAGTGGATTCGGAAGTAAAGATAGTGAAGGTGAAGAGACATCCTAGTCTTTAGAGTCAGTGATGAAATCCTTATACCTAGCACTGCATCCAGAAAAGCAACAAAGAGCGGATTCCAATGGAGAAGTTAGTGGTCCCGGCTCTACCTCTCAAATTATGTATTTATATTAATTATTGTTTGATGAAGGGGATTCAAAATTATAAATTTGTAAGGGTCTAAATTGAAGCGAGCGTTCGGGCGATTTGAATTCGCGCGCCACCGGGGATCAGCTGATCTGGCCGTCCAGTTGGAATCAGCTGTTCTGACTTTTACTTGGTGACCGCGCCGCGCATGCGCGGCGGTGGTGGGGAGAGAGCCGTCGTCCCCACTCCAAGGAGAGCGGCCGTCAGTCCTCCGTCAGGCGAGTAGCCGACAAGGTCCACCACCAGTCCACGGCCTGGCGAACAGCCCGCCGCATCCTCTACCGCTGCTCATCAGCGAATATAATAAATACACGTCGGGCGTCCGACAAAGCGTTATTGCTCAGGTACGGTCCTAGTAATAGTATAAGTCAGCGTAGTGCATTATAATTCAGACTTGTTATTATAATTTTGCTTTTATTTAAGTTAATTAAATAACTTGTATAAGGAATTGTTTTACGTCCTCTTGACTAGTTCTTGGTTAGCCGGTACACCGCGTGGTGGACCGGAACGAGTACAACATTTGATTTCCTTTCAAATCGATTTCCAGTCCATTGTAGGCTCAGGGTGAACTAACCCTGGGAATAAAATAATTTGTTAATTAAATAAAAACTTGTCTTTTATCAGCGTTAGGCCCGGGGCGAAACAGCTCCCGGAAAACCCTTTGGACTTTTAGTGATTAAATTGAATATTGTATTTGTGATTTAAATTAATTAAATAGAAGCCTGATATTATTAATTGGCGATAACTTGACGGTGAAATCCTGATAGGCTTACTTGCGTTTTAGTTGAAGAATTCGTTCATTTCATTTTGCCGCGTGGCTTATTTTAGTTTTTATTGTTTAATCAGAATTTCACCGGGGAATCTAAATTTACTTTTTCCAAATTCAAGGGCTGTGATGATCTAAGGATTTGCTTTGAGAACTATATGTTCATTTGACCTTGCGTCTGAGCCCTCTAATAAATTAAATTAATTAGCCAAAACCAATTTAGAACCCTGGACATTAACCCGATTGAGCGATTCCGTGGCTGTATCGTGCAATTTTAACACCACCGCGAATTGAACCGTTACAAATGGCGCTGCCGAACAGGGACTGAATAAATTGTGTAGGGCTTAGGGACTTGTAAATTTCAAGAAGAAATCATCGTTAAAGCGTTGACTGTTGATTACCACCTGGAATAAGGTAGCTTGCTATCTGAAATAAGATAGTTTTATATTATCTCTCTTTATTTTCTGCCATTGTGGCTGGCGCCCGAAAACTTGGATTTAATTGCAATTAATTGTTTTTGAAATGGGACTCTTTAGATTATTTCTTAGACTTTGGTTGCGGCTCTTATGTAGCACATTTTACGTTGCTTCTCCGGCGCGAAACAAAGGGGAAAAAGGAACAAAATCAGACAAAACTAGCGTAACAACTGGTGTAACAACTAGTTCAACTGGTGAAACAACTATTTCCGTTATGACTACTAGCGTAGGTACGATCCCGAAAACGACGGTTTTTAGGCCAATACCAGCGACTGATAGTACAGTAGTGACAACAATACCCTCGACTGTCGAACTGAGCCTACCACTGGACACTCAGTCATTTTCACGGAAATCACCCTCCGAGGACGATCCTAGGACTAGTTGGATTAGGACGTTAACTAAAGATGAACTTAAGTTGGAGATGAATAAATATGGATTAGATACGTCTGGAACAATGGACGAGTTAAGGCGGCGTTTTGCGAAATTTTGGAAGGATGGTATTCCCCGCGAAAAATCCAAGCAAACTCCGACGAGCGAGGGAGCTATGTCCGTCGCCGGAAATCCATGGTCTTTCGAAAATCCGGATAATCAATTTAAAACCTATTCGTTACCTCCTCAGGAACAGGCCGAAACTCAGGGTTTGGGAAAACTTGTTCAATTGTTGGGTATGCCGCCCCAAGTGTCAGTAGACGATGTTTGCCGAAGAGTAGCGGATTTTGCGATCAAGGCCCGGGCAAGCGAAAATATTCCGCTCGCAGATAGCCGTGAAAATATTTTCCCGAGTTTGCCTCTTCCCGGCGATGGAGTTGTGTATAGTAAGCTGCATAAGCCTATCACAACCGCGTTTCAATCCGAACGTAATCACGAATCAACGGGCATACAACACAATGACTCAGCATCATTGTGTACGCTAGTACGGAAATGGAATGTTAAGTTTGACGGCAACAAAGACCCGATTTCGTTCTTAGAACGTGTTGAGGAATTAAAAGAAGCGTATTCCCTTGATAACGAGCTTATTCTTCAAGTTTTGCCTGAATTGTTGCACGGTGCGGCATTGTTATGGTACCGCAACAATAAGGATTTTTGGCTTTCATATGATGATTTTCGTCGCAGTTTTGACTTGTATTATTTACCTCCGGGTTACAACAGGAACCTTGGTGAGGAAATTAGGCGTAGGACCCAAGGCGAAAATGAGCCATTTCGTAATTTTGTTGTCGCTATCACGACTTTAATGCGGAGGCGTGGAGGCTACTCAATGAAAGAGAAACTCGACGTTATTTATAACAACATGAGGCCAGATTATAAATTAACCATGAGTCGAGACGAAATAGTCTCGCTGGACGAGATGCTAAAAAAAGCAGAGCACGTTGAGAGTTACTGGCGTGAAAAGGCGTTGTACCGACCTCCCCCTCACCCCTCCGAGGCATTGGTAGCGGAAACAGCCTACCAAGGAAAGCGGAAGTCAGACAATAAGCCGTATGGGCACCGTGGTGTCAATACTTTAGGAAACAATGAGAGCTTCACTGATAAAAATGTTGTAAATGACAAACACATGGGTTATAAAAATAATAATCCAATTAAAAACGGCAAATACAAAGGCGACTATAGCCAGCGGTGGAATAACCGCGCTGCAGCTTATCAATCGCGAGATAAGCAATCTAGGTATGTGCCGGCCGACAACAAAGATGGACAGATGAAACAATCTGTTCGCTCCCCGGTGACATGTTATAATTGCGATAAACCTGGACACGTTTATCGGGATTGTAGGCTGCCGAAGACAATTAAATGTTTTAATTGTTAAACCGTAGGCATGAGGACAAATGATTGTAAATGCCCGTCGAGAATCGCGTCGCGTAACCGGAGGACTGTCGAGTCCAAAATACAACCTGAATCCTCCGAATGGCAACAATGTATTGAGCCAACAAAATTAGTTCCTGAAGGTTTTGGAGCTTTAACTGACGTGCAGGATAATAGGCCGTATGTAAATATCAAAATTTATGAGAAGGAGTTCTTGGCACTGTTAGATAGTGGCTCGGCACTTACTTTAATTAGCTCAAAGGTTGCACAGCATCTAGAAAACCAGAGAATTTGTGCTAATAAAGTTTCAACGGTTGTACAGCTCGCGGATGGTACGTGCACTAGGCAAAATTATGTGTACGAATTTGAAGGTATTTTAGGTGGCCAGATAAGTCAATTTAAAGCGGTATGTTTGCCCACGTTGACTTGTGACGTGATTTTGGGAATGGATACCCTTGAGCGATTGAAACTAATTACTTTTAATGTTGAAATTGGTCATTTGGAACAAAGTGATCAAGACAGTAGTACAGATTATTTGGAACAAAATGATCCAGGGAGTAGTGGAGGTCAACCTCAATTGGTAGACGCGGTTTCATCCAAGGAGAATGACGACCGCGACACCGCGTTATGCCCGATTGGAGCAGAGAACTCGAGCCCTACTGACGGTTCGGTCGAAATAGACCAACCTCCGCCGGACAGGTGGTACCAGCGTGTAGTGGACCAAGTTAGGAAAAATCCTAGGTCCAATCCAAATTTTGTTATACGGAATGACAAATCATACAAATTTGATCGGAAAAGATCGAAAAACGGGGATCAACGAGGAAACTGGAAACTTTGCGTTCCTCGGGAAGAGCGGCCCACTGTTTTGCGTGAGAACCATGACTCGCCCACCGCGGGGCATTTTGGTTTCAGAAAGACGTCCAACCGTGTTGGCAATAATTGCTTTTGGCCGGGATGGCGACGCGATGTAAAAGCCCCCGTTCAAAACTGTCCTACTGGCCAAAGGTTTGAGGTCGGAACAGACCAAACCCGCAGGACAGATGCATTACCACCCATTCGACGCCGGGTACGAAACCGAGGTGAGCAAGTTGCGCAAACGCCACTTCTGTCTCCACCTACGCCCGAGACTCGACTGATAGCGTGTGACGCCTCTACGCGCCCAGAAAACGGCATGGGCAGACGTGGCCGACCGACAAACAAGTACAATACCATCCGAAGGTGGAACGAGGATGGGACCTTCTTCCGCGTCAAAGTTCGGAAACCCCAACCGCAAGCTAAGCTTACCTAAAGTAAGGGAGGAAGCAAAAGCATTTTTTTTCTTTTCGGTTCTTTTTTTTCACCCCGAACTAAGTAGGGGGTGTAAGGGTCTAAATTGAAGCGAGCGTTCGGGCGATTTGAATTCGCGCGCCACCGGGGATCAGCTGATCTGGCCGTCCAGTTGGAATCAGCTGTTCTGACTTTTACTTGGTGACCGCGCCGTGCATGCGCGGCGGTGGTGGGGAGAGAGCCGTCGTCCCCACTCCAAGGAGAGCGGCCGTCAGTCCTCCGTCAGGCGAGTAGCCGACAAGGTCCACCACCAGTCCACGGCCTGGCGAACAGCCCGCCGCATCGTCTACCGCTGCTCATCAGCGAATATAATAAATACACGTCGGGCGTCCGACAAAGCGTTATTGCTCAGGTACGGTCCTAGTAATAGTATAAGTCAGCGTAGTGCATTATGATTCAGACTCGTTATTATAATTTTGCTTTTATTTAAGTTAATTAAATAACTTGTATAAGGAATTGTTTTACGTCCTCTTGACTAGTTCTTGGTTAGCCGGTACACCGCGTGGTGGACCGGAGCGAGTACAACATTTGATTTCCTTTCAAATCGATTTCCAATCCATTGTAGGCTCAGGGTGAACTAACCCTGGGAATAAAATAATTTGTTAATTAAATAAAAACTTGTCTTTTATCAGCGTTAGGCCCGGGGCGAAACAGCTCCCGGAAAACCCTTTGGACTTTTAGTGATTAAATTGAATATTGTATTTGTGATTTAAATTAATTAAATAGAAGCCTGATATTATTAATTGGCGATAACTTGACGGTGAAATCCTGATAGGCTTACTTGCGTTTTAGTTGAAGAATTCGTTCATTTCATTTTGCCGCGTGGCTTATTTTAGTTTTTATTATTTTAATCAGAATTTCACCGGGGAATCTAAATTTACTTTTTCCAAATTCAAAGGCTGTGATGATCTAAGGATTTGCTTTGAGAACTATATGTTCGTTTGACCTTGCGTCTGAGCCCGCTAATAAATTAAATTAATTAGCCAAAACCAATTTAGAACCCTGGACATTAACCCGATTGAGCGATTCCGTGGCTGTATCGTGCAATTTTAACACCACCGCGAATTGAACCGTTACAAATTAATTGGTCTGAAAAGTAAAAGTAATAGAAAAAACAGAAAAAATAAAAAAGTAGAAAAGTTTTTTTTTTTTTTAATTGTACATTATACTAGTATTAATATGATTTTATTTGACACTATTGTTGTACCACTCTTGTACATTGATGTATAAAGAATTTTTTTATTTGAATTTGAATATAGTGGGATGTATTTCGAAATTCATGTAGTTGTTTATTTTTTACAAAAAAAAGTTAGGCAGTCCAAAATATATAAACCTGGGAAAGTTGATACATTTTGGAGGGTTTTGGTTTTTGGAAGGTTTTTATTGCATATTTTTTCTATGTGAGAAGAAAATTTTGATGGAAGTCAATAACCAAACCCAAAAAATCTCTTTGATGAGTGGACTATATATCAGTGTAACCAAAGATTAAACTAACTTCTGAAAGGTCTTCATTGAGATGTTTCAGTTTGAAATCTATGAACTTTGTCTTATCTGTGTTTACTCTAAGATGATTTTCACTGAAGCACTGCAACAGTTGACAACATTTGTTGAAGACATCTACTTCTAAAGAGTTTCTGACTTATTGGACCTAAGAGAAGTGTCGTCTGCGAAAAGACACAGGTCAACTCCAGGGACACTGCAGGAGATATCATTAATAAATAACAAAAAAAGAATAAATTGGTCCAACGACCGAATTGGTCCAACGACCGGATTGGTCCAATGACCGAATTGGTCCAACGCCAGAGTTAACACATATGTCGTGAGAATTAGTGATGGTCGAATCCAGGAATTTCGAATCTCGAATCCGAATCCGAATCCTAAAAAATCAAATCTCGAATCTCGAATCTCGAGTCCCGAAACAAGGATTAAATTTACAGATTTATTCTCTCTCTATAATGTCAATGTCAAGCTTATTCTTAAAGTTAACAAATAAGAGTCGTTATTAAGAAATAATATTTAAAAGCCAAAGTACATGGGAGTAATATCTTTTTAAGTATGATGTATGTATTAAAGGAGTGTATGTCGGAAAAGTCAATAAAAGTTTAAAGTTATGAACCTCAAAATCTAATAAATATGTTTTTAATGTTTAATTTTAAAAGATATATTTAATGTGATTTGAAGTTTTTCATTTAAAAATTATATTAAATTATAATAAGATGCTTTTAACATTATAAAACAGTAATTCAATTAAAGATTGATTTATTTTACAATACAATGCCAGTTTCCCTTTGATTGGAAAGTCACACAACTTTGGTTGAAATTTTGTTAAATTTGTAAGAATTAGACGAATCAAACGAGCCATCCCTTAGTTTTCTATGACAATTGGTTCAGAAAATAGCACTTGGTACTAGGAGCAAAAAACACCCCTCTTGAATAAATTACTGCCCGAGGTCGGACAATAGATAAGCTGAACAATAGATCGTCTCGAGCTCTGTGGAATGTGACCGCGTGTATTTGTGCCGTTCCTCATTAGCGAGACCGCCGGCCGCGATCGCCGACCGAGATCGCCGGCCGAGAACGCCAGCCGCGATCGCCGACCGAGAACGCCAGCCGCGATCGCGGCCGCCGCGCCGTTCGGCAGTTCCCGACCCGATAAATTCCCGAGTAAAATGAAAATCCCACCCGATGATCGGGAGAAATTTTCTCCCAAAATTTCGGGTCTCGTCCATCCCTAATTATTACTCAGACACAGTGCGTCGGCAGCTCGGCGCCGCGCCGTGATGGCGTAATCTGTCGGCGGACTCGAGATTCGATTCTCGAATCTCGTTCATCGAATCTCGAATCCGAATCTTTTCTTAGGATTCGGTAGATTCGAGATTCGAGATTCGGATTCGACACATCCCTAGTGAGAATGATGCTTAGATAAACTCCCTCGCTCATCTATGTAGGAGATCTCAACAGATTGCTTCCTCCCAAAGAGAAAAGAAGATATCTATTCATGTGCCTTTCCTCTAATCCCAAAAGTGTGGATTTTTTGTATAAGAAGCTTGTGGTTCACCATATCGAATGCCTTACTGATGTCAATGAAAATTCCAAAAACACTTTCTTTGTCATCCAGAGTCCTGGAGACATTATCGATGAAACTAAACATGGTATATACGGTTGAATAATCTTTCCTAAAGCCAAATTGCTTGACAAAGAGAATATTGTTTGACGATAAAAAAGAGAAGAGACGATTCAAAAAATGTTCTTTAGTTTTTTTTTTTTAATTTTTTAAAGAATATGTTAAAGATATTGGCCTATAGTTGTTAAGAAGAGCAATAATCAGCGCTGGCCGATCTCGTCACCACCATGGGCCAAAGACTCCTGCAGAAGGCAAAAATTAAGGTCGGTTGGTTCAGTGGTCTGCTGGGTAAGTGTCCGATTAGAGGTCACACGCTTTTTTATACACCTTCGAAAAAAGTGAAACGGGCGAGACTGCAGCGAAGCATGTTGGAATTGCGGAGGTGCTGGTCACATGTTCTCCTCTTGTGACAAAGCAGCCTCTTGCAAATTTAGCAAAAAAAGCAACTGACCGGATAACCTCAGACCATGTGGGCTACAAGGTTCTGGAGGTTGCAGCTCCAGAAGGTCTCTAAAGAAGCTCCTTTAGAGACCTTCTGGCCTCAAAAAGTAACAATATTAAAGGATAATTCAGGGAAAGTTCAATGTTAATTTTCCGTAAATTTTAGTATCCCAAGATACCATGAACTCAATATTTAGCTATGAATATTGATAAACAACATATTCATACATGGAAGAACTATAATATGTTTGATTGACACTGGACATTTTTGCTATTGATTGATAGCACTCAATAAGCGGAGCGAGCACAAGCTTAAAATGTGTTAAGAACGTATCACTTTAATCATTATGTGCTTATGTGGACATGGGCACATAAGTGTACTCGAACTTTAGTATCAAGTTAAGGTTTTATAAGGTTAAAAGTCAAGGATGAAGTGATTTAGAACATTTCCGGTATGGTACGTGCATCCTGGCTGGTGACTTTAATGCAAGAGCGAGAGAGTGGGGAATGCCACACACAGTTACTCAAGGAAGGTTACTGTTAGAGACAATGAATGAAGAGAACACACCAACTTATCAGAGGCCTGGGTTTGAGAAATCAATTACTGATAACTCTTGCCTTCGAAGGTCTGACTCCCGGAATTGTTGTTTGGGGGGCGATGAGTGATTAGTGATGACTCAGGAAGTTAAACGAACACGGAGAGCGGTAGCTCACTGAGCTACAGGAGCGGTATCTCAGTGGTAGAGTTCTGGCCTCACAAGCCAGAGGTCCCCGTTCGATCCCGGGTGACTACATTACACACACAAACATGAGCGGTTACCTCTAGCTAGCCTATATGTGACTTAATGCCGTGACCGTACTTTGCTGTCTTTAGATCACCGCACAGTCCTATTGGCCCATGGTGACGATCAGTGGAGGTTTAAAAAAAAAAAAAAAAAAAAAAAAAAAAAAAAAAAAAAACATCATGCCATCCAACAAACACCGGCACCTGATGGGCTTTAATCTGGCCAATTAAGCGCAGTCGTTCTAAAAAAACACTAGTCTGAATACATTTGGTATTTTTTATTATTTTTAAATGTTTTTATTTTGATGGGAATAAAATGTAAATAGAATTTAAGTTGCTTATAATATCATTAAATATACAAGCATTGAAAAATCTAAAAATAGACAAAAAAGGTCGTGTTAACAATTAAAATCCTTTGTAAACACCACTCAGGTTTTTCTTTTTTGGTTTTCGACAAATTAAGATTGCGGAAGAACTACAACTCACTGTAATGAAAAGGGGTGAGCACTGTAATGTTTATACAATGAGCTACATAATATTGACATGGTGAGGGGGGGGGGGGTTAAGGAGTAAACAATTCCAACATTGTATTTATCACCTTTGCTCTTAATAGTCAGTAGCTAAAGTTGCTCTCCAATCTACAACTAGGCTCTCTCTCACTATCACAATTATCAATAAGGTAAACACAATAAAGGTGAAGGTACACATTACAGTAGCGATTTATGTGGTCTATAAACTGATAGTACTCTTAATAGGTAAATCAGTAGCAGTAGGCCCCAAAGACGGAGGTTTGACCCATTTAAATTGCATTGTAAGTACAATCAACGTATTCTTAGGAGTTAGTACTAGAGCATGACATTACAATAGTTCCTTCCTTTTAGCGGTTGGTTCGGTTCATCGTTGGAAGTGTCTATATTCGTCTCTGTGATATTTATTTTAAGGACTTTATTTGTGGGTAAGTAGAAGATGCTCTTGATTTTGTTTAAAATATTTTACGGTTCTAATTTTTTTTTATATAACTTAGTATTCTTAAAGGTTAAAATAATAAAATGCTAAATTCAGTTTGAATCATACATGTTGATAAAGGAAAAAATCCTTTGTTGGTGTCTTAAATTGACAAACAAAAAAATTTAACAATTGATTCGAATATTGAACAGTCAACATCATTTGTTAAGAGTAGCCTAATGCTATCCATGAGTAACAGTGATTTTTCCTCTCTAAAGATATTCAATCAACGATGAATATACAGGCTTAAATAAATATGCAGGTTGTATTTGTTGAATATTTTTTAATGTTTTGTAAACTGAAAGACAAATGTAATACAATTCCCCTGTTTAAAGTAATAATACGTTAAAGTGAAACTTCAATATAAAATGCAATGTTTTGTTTTAAAGAATGTGCAGTAATAGAGCACATTAAGGAGATAATCAAGAACTACTCTTAGACAAATTGAAATTTAATGGTACATTGTTTACCATTAGCAAATTAGTTGTCACAATCTAAAATTTAAAGTATGGTTAATCCATGTGATCCTCAATTAAATTTTTTATTGTGAATTTGTTACTTTTTAACAAAATATTAATTTATAAGATTTAGAGACGTAATTTTAAATTCTATTAGCGAAATTTTAGCGTTTTATATTATTAAATATTAATTAATGTTCTTACTTGCATTCCATTTTATAAGTGAGTGGTCAAAACTCTTAAAGCTAACTCAAGTATTTTACTGTTTCTTTAGGAGAGCTGTAGAACTAAAAACTAAACTCCACTAACAGTAGTGATAGTCCTCAGCGAGGAGACGTTTACGGCACTGTGCGGATAGATTAGGTCGCAACTAATGCCGTGTTTAATACACCTTCTCTAATGTTGCTTTTTCATATGTTCTAGTTCACGATTCGTGAAAATGGTTGTTTTACGTTTAACATTTCTGATACATTAATAAATCTGTGGCTGTAAAACCACGATATTTTGATGTTGGCAATAACAATTGAAAAATAGCATCTACTTAAAGGGTTATAATGAAGTTTATAAGAGGTTATAATGGCTATACTTACAATGAGTTAAGGGATTTAGGTTTCTCACGTTTCCTATTGACTTTGGATGTGTATTTCAGATAAGATGGGTTATTTAGTCATCATTCTCTCTGCTCTGGTGGGTGCTTCACTGGCCACGCATCGCGGGGGCAGTTCGGGGTGTTCCAAAGTCGACACCATCGACAGGAGCTTAAGAGACGTAAGTTACCGTAGTCCTACTACACGTGCTAAATGCAATTTTACATTTTTAAAGTCAGATTTTTAAGTATCAAAGGACAACGTTAAATATAAAAAGTGTGCTCCTTTAAATATTGAACATATGTATTTAAGAATGATCATTAGTTTAATTCCATCACTTTCTTATTAATGCAATAATAAGATTATATATTATTCCTTCATAAATTAAGATCACTAATTAAATAAAGCTTGATAAAGCCGAATCAAAACAGCTTAATTTAAATACAAATATGTGTTTTACTATATAAATGGGTTTTTGACATAAAAACATGTCTTAAATAATCTAAAAGTTACGAAAATTTATCAATCTATGACTTCAGAAAGAATAAATAAATTATGATATATTGTGTTATTTATTTATGAGATAATTGTATATTGGTTTTTATGTAAGTGGTTTGATTGGCCCATTAAAAATTATATGTGTGTCCGTCCATTATGGCATGTAGAATATTTTGGTCTTCTAATTGACGTATTGTAGTCGACGATAACGAATATTTTTAAGTTGAGAATAAATTCTACAATTGCCCAATAAATATTACTTTGAATAAATATAAAACTAAAGTCCAAACCTAAAATTGAGTCTCGTATATATTTAGGACTTTTTTTAACAAGTGACGTTTTTTTTATAAACCTAAAAAGTAACTTTGCTTTGTAGTTTTTCATGAAATCCTACAGATCAAACTACTATTCTTCTTATCTGTCATTAAATATAAGGCAATATTTCCACAAATTTTCCATTAGGACCGGCCGCCAGACGTTACAGCCCTTGCATGCCTTTTCTCCGGCATTGACATTTTTTATATCATGGGTAGATGATGAAATTGGTCGATCAATTTATGTGTAATAATCTTGATTTAAATTTGCCTTTTATATCTTGTCATTTTCGTTAAAAAAAGAACCATTTGCCAAAAAAAGTTCATTTGCTGGTTATTTTTTTGTAAACCCATACCACATTCTGCTTCTAGAAAACCTAAAGAAAACATCATAATGCTGTCCATAATGTATGAGATTACCGAGAATAGACGTTGACGACTTGCAAGGTTTGTTAGTAAAAGTAGCAGGTCACCATAATATCGTTCTGTAGAATCTCGCCTTGCAAAATGGTGGGTGTTGTAAATAAAACATTTAACAATGTACATTAAATGGCAGATTTTTACAAATCTATGTAGACTAACGTTAACAATCAGGCTTTTGTGTTTAAATAAAACTGACATACGTTTACGCGTGTGATTGATACACCAATCCCGTACTTTCTTTAAATAATAATATGTTCTGTTTTATCGTAAAATAGGTTCAATAGCACAATTTCTAACTAAAATGTTTAGACCCTCGTTATTCTATTTGGTTTTAATTTTTCCGTCGCACTGTATAAAATGTAAATAATGCACAATTTAGTATTCGGTTAGGCATAATATGATCTATATTATCTTTCTTGATCACTTATTATAATATAAACCTAATGGTTTCTGTAAGCTGTTTTCAAAATAATTTAGGAATAAAAAATAATACCTTACATTTGTTTTTGTTTTTATGCAGTTAAAAGACAATTAATTCCAGTAAGCTAACAGTTGCTCGGTATCTTTATAACACTTTTCAATACAGTTTTAGTTACTATAGACTACCTAATATTCCTTTTATTACATAGATCATGTAAGTTTAATAACCTTAAAAATATTTTTTATTAAAAATAATAAAATTTTAAGTAATTATCAAATAGATTTTTTAAGTAAAATCTTAAAGTTCTACCTTTTTAAATTAATTTGTTATACTGTCCAATGAGTATACTTTATTCGCCGTAAAATACTTTAGTTTTAACAGATATGAAATATTCACTAAACTTTGATAATTTGAAATGTTTGGACAGCTTTTTCTCAATGTACAAACGCCGGAAAAAATTACACTGGCGTGGACATGAAGGAAAGAGAGAATAACATTCAGCGAGTGCGCCTGACAATAAAGATGGGGAAACAAGTACAAGTTATCCGATTTAAAAATTCATATGTATTACAAATTTTGTACAGTACTAAATGTATTACAGATGTACATAAGGTATTATACTCAAATGTAAAATTAAATTTGGCTGAGTCCGTGGCGTCAGCGTTAGCGGACTGGTCTTCAGGGCCGTGGCAGAGGTCCTACGTTCGGATCCGAGATCTACAAGGAAGTTATTATCAGTACCATTCCCATCTATTGTATCGGCTCACCCCTTACTTTCTCTAAAGCGATCAATAGTCTATTTGGACGGCGCAGTAAGGCAAAAAGACCACCTAAATCTTAATAAAATTAACACGATTCAAATGTCACTTAATGTTTTCAAATTTGATTAGAAAAATATTCTAAATACCACAATGTTAACAAAGCCTACTTCTTACAACCAAATACCTCTATGATTAACCTTATATTAAACGATATAATCGTAACCTCTTGACTCTTATCCATCTTTTTTGTTCTTTGAGTTCATTAATACTCCTATACTGAGAAGCTTAAATTGACTATCATGATCAAACTCAAAACATAAGGGGAGCAGTCAGTACACTGATACATTGTAATTGATTGATAGCACTCGGGTCTTTTTTATAATGTCCCCGCATTTTTAAACAATTTTCTATTGAGTTCCAAGTGGGAAGTTATTTTATCGTGATCGTTATCAGTAAGATTATCTTTGGGTCCTTCACCTGCTTATCGGTAGGCTGATAAAAGGTTGCGCGCTCGTCTTACATATTCAGGCGTCATCATGTTTCTAGTTTATAATTTTATCCTGCAGTACATTCCTTAGACATGTTGAAGGCAATAGAAAATTGTTTAAAAATGCGGGTACATTCCAACCTAACCTAACCTAACCTAACCTAACTGCCCCCCGGCTCTCCCGGCGGGTCAGTCGCGGGATAGCTGTGGGACGGCCTAGATTAGGTTAGGTTAGGTGTCTTAACCATTTCCACTATGTGGGAACTCAATAGAAAATTGTTTTAAAATGCGGGGAAATTCCAAACAAGACCCTAGCACTCAACTATTGCGGAGCAAACATAATTTTAAAATGTGTTAACAACGTATTATCAACGTCAAAATTATTGCATGTGTTCCGGTTTTGTTGACTCCAACTAAATATACGCTTGCATACAAAACATAAGTAGTTTTCAATATCAATTCAATTCATCTAACTTGTAACATAATACTTATAAAGTCAACAGCAAAAATATGGCTTTATATTTAATGACGGTATACCATCACCTTTAAATTATATTTAAGTAGTTATATAAATTTTTCTTGTCTTGTAATTTGATGTTTTACTAATATTTCACAATTTACTTCATATTAACAAACTTTATTAATTATTTTTAGGAAAGGGATTTAAGTCATAATATCAGTGACTAAATGATCATTAGGTTCAACTTTTAAAAATTCGATTGCAATTTGATAAAATAGCTGGTAGAACATAAAAGGGGAAATAAAATAGTAAGCGAATGTAAATAATTAAGTTTTAATTGCGCTATGTTAATAGCTAGAGCTAATTTTGAAAGTCACTTCAAACAGCCAGGGTATCTTCGTTCTTCACTTTTATGTTACCACAAGGATATGTTTCAGATATACCGACAATGAAAATTATCCGTTGATAAAACAAATTTATAATCTTGCACAAAAAATCTTTCAATGTCCTTGTATTCTATCTCAATGTATCTATTAGTGTTAACCTTCTTTTTTTATAATTTCAATGATTTAAGAACCGATTGACCGTAAGATAAAAACATATAACAAATTATATGGAAATGATCACCTCAATAGTCACCCTTCAAAGCAATTAAAACTTTCATCCCAATGGAGATGCCAGATTCATCTTCAGAGTACTTTGACCCATAATGTATGCAAAAATAATCGAATTTTCTTTTACTGTGGTACTTTTTCAAGCTTTAACCTATTTTTCCAACTGACCATGGTATCTCACTATACCTTATTCTATTTGTATACGTGGGAATGTTTTGCCCTATAATGAACACAGATTATTTTTCATTCCTTATTATAAAGCATAGAAACTGGCATTCCTATCACGGCTTAGGATTGTTTTGCATTTATATGATTTCTGGATATTACGAAAAATGTTTTGTAAACATTATTGGACCTTTAAAACAGTTATGAATATCCTGAGTAATTTTACAAATTCATCCCATTTTATATGAGTCCAATATGGTTCCCTTTGTTAAAACTATATCTATCGATTCTTTGTTTATAGTTCATTGTTGGTGATGGTGAGTTAATGTTATTGTTTAGTAAATTGTTGTGGAAATTTTCCATCAATGATTAGTAAACAAAATTCACGACGTTTCGTGATCTGGAATCTGATCCCGTCTTCAGGTGGAAGAAGTACCTAGGACATAACAAAGTTAGTAAAAACACGCCAGGCAAACCTGGAGAAGTCCATAGCCAAACCTGAAAACAGAAAAAGCACTCACAAAAATTAAATAAAACACTAATAAATTGAAAAAGCTCAAACAGTAAACTGTGAAAGCAGTAAAAAAAAAAAAAAAAAAAAAACAAAACAAACAATTGAATTGGGAAAATATACAGCAATACGTGGACGACATTGCAAGTGTGTGGTTGGCTCCCCTGTGCTGTCTCCTGGTGCTGTATATTTATCCAATTCAATTGTTTGTGTTTTGTTTTTTGACTGCTTCCACAGTTTACTGTTTGAGATTATTCAATTCATTAGTGTTTCATTTAATTTTGGTGACTGTCTTTTCTGTTTTCAGGTTTGGCTATGGACTTCTCCAGGTTCGCGTGGCGTGTTTTTACTAACTTTGTTATGTTCTAGGTATTCTATCTGAAGACGGGAACAGATTTCAGATCCCAAAACGTAGTGAATCTTGTTTACTAATCAGTGATGGAAAATGTACGCAACAATTTACTAGACAATTACATATATCTATCGATGTTAAACTCTGATCCTCTTGAAGGACAAATGTTACTGCACATACAGTATGTTCTTTGATGTCTGAGAGTGTACTGTGGAGGTACCTACTATGAAACGTCATTGATAATTTTTAAAATCCATTGAAATTGAAAGTCCAATAATTTTTATTCTCAAAAGCACTATAATCAGTATTTTGTAAATACGTTTCCTTCGATTCAATAACTTGAGTTTAATAATAACTTTTGAGTTTTATCAAGACTTATAGTTCGTTTTCCCATAAACGGAGCCAACGCACTCAACGCCATAAATATTGTTTATACTAGTAGCTTTCTCCGTATGCGCGGTACTTTATCATTTTTATTTGCATGTTTTACTGCTCATGTGATTTGTTATGTATGTTATCGACACAATAAAAAGCTGTGCTGCCGTTTCTTTGTAGAACAATTATATATTTATACAAATTATTTTATTTTATATTTTCGGTAACGCAATCTGTATTTACATCTTATTAATCTATGTATTAATTCATGAATAAACTATTTGTGACATCAAATTGATTTATCGTTTGTGTATATAAATAAAAGATAAAAACTATACAAAATTGGTTTAAAAAATATGGCTTTAAAACGGTATATACCTAAATAATAATATTGACGTTTCAAGATTATATTCATGAGTAACCAAAATAAAAATAAACTATCAAATATTTTATAATAATATATATCGAATGCATCTATGAAATACATCCAAATTAAGGCTAAAAACTCATTGACGATGACATAAAACATACAGGATTCATAGGGTTTGGAGTTTCATCACCAAAAACTGTGTTCAGAATATCATACATAGGCTAGGAAGAGAAGTTAAATTTTTTTACTCATTTGTACCTATGAATCAAATATAATATTTAACGATAACTATAAGTTTTTAACATTTCATGACAAACATCACATGTTTAACACAACTTGCAAATATTGCAATGTGTTTTCAAATTAATCAAACATTTCTTACATTTCATTAACAAAACTACAATGAGAGCAATTGACTAGAGCCAAGAACTAGGAATATAACTACATATTAACTCAAATTCAAGATATAGGTTTAAGGATAGTAACAGGTGGTTAATTTATTAACTACTAACTTTAATCTTTATATTAATTCAATCCATATAACATTGATAGAAAGTTTTACGATATTAAATATCTTTAACACTATTTGAACCGAAACTTTGGTCACAACAAAGACTAAAATCTGGGTTAAATGTTTCCAAAGTGAAAATTAAGGTAAATATCAACTTTTAAGACAAATCCTAAATTAATTAACATTATTGGCAAGCTAGTTATACGAGGCCAAAATCGAAATGGACATCGAAATGGAATAATTAATTTCCAAATGTATTGTTGAGCGTAAGCATCTGTAGGAAAACGAATTCATCCGTTCTCTACCCATATCAAACGTCATATCAATCATTTTCGCAGCTAAAAGTAATATCAATGGATTAATTTTTTATTTATAGAAAAATAACTGATACTCCACCGATGCGCAACATTGTTGTCGATGTAATCATATTGACATGAGACCATCATGTTCGTGTGCAGGCCTACTGCGAACAGCCGCTGTTCGTGACTTTCCTCCCCAAGTCGGACGAGTCCCAACTCCTGGACAACGTCTGCTACACCTACTTCCCTCTACCCGACGACCCGGATACCTTCCAGGTCTACGTCTCCAGAGTCTTGTAAGTACAAAAACACATCTCCAGATACAACAATTTCAAATACAAACATTAGGTATGAATCCGAGCTTCAATGAGTTACAAGGTTAAAAAAACAATATTATGTTACTGGTAGAGTATATCTTGAAATCTGAAATTTGATGCAAATAAATGTGTAGTATTAAATCTACTATATCAAAACTTACAAATATTTTAAAATTCAAATGAATCGAACATGTAATATGTCTTAAAAATTGTGTCATAAAACAATAACCAAGTTATGAATAAATTACACAAAAATTCCTTATTTTGTTTATTTTCTTTGATAGATTAGGCTATAAATTACACATGGTAACATCACATGTTATTATGCTTTATTTTAAACTCAATCATCTGTATTTTGTAACTCAAACATTTTTATCCACATGCGCGGTGAAATTCATATTGAGTGTTTACGAGAAGCCAAATGTCTTCTAATTAATTCTATCTAACAAATAATTAAGGATCATGTTCACTTTAATCAGAAAGCACTAAAAACAAACTATTTTTTGATAGGAGAAAGAAATGTATATCATACAATGAATACATGTATGAATACAATGAGGTATTTCCATTTATTTTTATTTATCTCAGGATACTTTTAAATGTACTATGTTAGTTCATTCTGTGCATTTTGAAGAAATTGAAACAGCATTCTCTCAAACAAAGCCAAAGATTTATTAGATCGATTAAAGATCGATTTGATTGGTGGATTTGGAAAAGCGAATCAAATTTATTTATTCATTTATTCATGTAAACTGATAATTAATTTACATTACATCTAAATACATAACACGAGGTGGTTCTATAAGTAAATATTCTACCCATACAAATTTTGGTACTGACAACAATAAATATA
Source organism: Neoaliturus tenellus (assembly GCA_030545055.2). Classification (NCBI taxonomy): domain Eukaryota; kingdom Metazoa; phylum Arthropoda; class Insecta; order Hemiptera; family Cicadellidae; genus Neoaliturus; species Neoaliturus tenellus. The sequence goes on along the minus strand of CM061535.1, from coordinate 70,925,163 downwards.
GACAAGCATTACAATACTATAACAAATTAATAGGCTAAATAAAATATATACAAAATCATTTTGCAATTAATTACATGGGACAAAGCAATTCCAATAAACGTGCTGAAAATTATTAAGAAAATAGGATGTGAGACATGAAAAAATAATTTTCAGACAGACATGCATTATACCTACCAAACTTCTCCTTCGCTCAAATTAATGAAAGGAAATAGTATATTGTTGCAGAATGTATGAGAACAACGAATATTCAGAAGATTACTAAAATTTAAATAAACGCCAGAGTTCTTGGCTAAAGATAGCACCAGAATGTCGAAGACTATGTGCGTTTTTCTTTAAATACCATACTTTTCTCCGTTCTTTACTTTTATTTATAAAGACTGTTGGTTATATCTCGCCCTAAACTCATCATATATAAGTATTCAGAAAACACATTTGATATTGTTGGCGTCAGAAAAAATTAATACTAATAGTTCCTTAAAATGTTATATCAAATCTTGCATAGGCCAGTATGTTGTAAGAAAGCTATACTCGAAATAGGTACGCGTTTAGAAGTTTGTTAACGAACTTCAAGTTTCCATATTTTTTCAATTGAAAGACGACGTTAAAGATCGATTTAAAGTGATCAACATCAAAATCACCACAACCATGTTTTTGCTCTTGTTTGAACTTCGTTTTGTTTTCGACACTCGAAATTGCTCCAATTCCCCAAGTTTTATTTTAAACCTTAAGCTTTTGTATATACATTATTTTATCTCAGTTCATCACACATCTTGGAATATTTGGATCTCATAGGGTTTTTGGTTCCATGAATTTTCATCTAATGTACCTAAGTGAATGATAAATTTCTATTTAAAAAAATATATATAATTGCTGGTACATGATAGTACACGTTGCACCAGCTTTACTCTAACAAACTGACATTGTCTTGCCCTGAAACATTATCAAGCCAGGGGAAGATAAGTTTTGACCACTCCCTCTAAGGTATTAAAATACTTAACATAAAAAAATTATAAATAACAAGGCCACATTTAAGAAATATATTAACTTTATGTCCATAAAGATTGTGATGAGCTGTTATAAAATTAGCATTCGAAATAAAATGTTTTCTACCCTTAAATCAATAGTACTGTATGCCTTCACTAGAAGGCATACAGTACTACAAAAAAAAGTGAGATTTGTGTACTAACACAAATCTTAAATCTGCTTATTATAACGTAATCCTATTAACATTCGATGTTTACTTAATATTTCAATTAATCAAATAAACTATATATAAATAACTTTTTTTAAACATTCTGACCAAATATTCTTAATAAACTTTTCTTACCCAGGTTTACCATTGTAAAAGCGTAAAATTCATTCCTATTAGTGTTAAAATATGGCACAAGATGTAGATCAGTCTCATACTTTTAAAAAGGTCTAAAAATGGGTTAGGCCTACGCATTTTAACAGTCACAGCTGCTTTAACTTCCGGCATAAACCTTTTTTATGAATTTGGGTACCATGTTTTAGGAAACTCATTAAACGAAGAAGTAACGTGATCTAACTTTCATTTTTATGTATGAGGTAAGGTTGGTTACGCAAGCATACGTAGGTAACAAAACAACAAGCGTTCAAATTAATTAAATAGTATTGTCAAACAAATACCTTAAATAGTTTAGTTTAAAATAATATCATGATTTTGCAAAACTGGGTGGTTTATAAGTTTTGACTAAAGAATAATGCTTACACTATAGCATTCATCTTTAATACCCACTTAAAATGAAAGCCATTCTCATTCAAGTATTATGAGTTCGACTGTTATAATAAAAAAAATTACTGTAAAACTGACTCAAAGTTTACATACTAATATTACGACAGATTACTGCGACAAACATTTTTAAGCTGACACCTAACTCAATTTTCCAACCCCTAATGTTTCACATTCAAAACATACGCACATTTTTTGTAGTACGAACACATTTGAACTGATGTCGGACTGGCAATGAAAATCCATTGAAAATGTAATTCAAGCTCAAACACATGTTACAAAAAAAGGTTAACCTCACAATATAAGCCTGATCATTGTTTCGCCCCTTCAGTACTCAAAGTTCATCGAAGTTTTCATAGTTATTTTTCCTAGAGTAATCATATTCAGTTACACTTGACAAGGGGAGCGTAATTTTCTCACCAATCTAAATCTTACTGACATTCAAAAATCTACTTAAGTTTTTTATGTAATTTTTATATATTGTAAGTTTTATAAATATTTATTATAAAAGCTAGTGATTTATTTGTTTATAATGAATTTTTTCCTGGGTTAATCCCACAAAAAGCTTTCATCGGAGTGTTCTTAGTGCACTGCATTTTTATAGAATACTGACTAAATCTAAAAATTTAAAGTAGAGGAAACCTAACCTATTGGTAACTGTCGATGGCTTACCCGTTCAGCTTGATTAAATACTGTAATAATATTGTTCATTTGAACAATAGCCAGCTAGAAAGTAAAAGGAGTATTCTTAATTTTGTAAACTATTAGAAACAAAACAAATTAGTTTAAATTTAGCATTTAACATTCAGTACAATACCATCTAATTTGAATGAAAATAATAAGCATGTTCTCCCGGAACTGTCAATATTTAAAAAGTTAGATCTATTTGTTAACAAAGTTCCCTATGAGTAAAAGTTGTGTTCTATGATCCAGTTCAAAAAATTACATAATAATTTATTGACATTTTTTGTATATTTTAAAACAAATTTATGTACCGCATCATAACGAGAATCAAATAATGTTACATGCATTTAACAATGGTTATCTTTTACAGCTGTGACGGCTCAAATGACATTACCTCATTCATTGGCACTCAAATTGAGTTGGGTACCAGCAGGAAGGCAAGTGAGTATTTTGGATTTTCATTGTCAGTTACATTTTTACATTATATTACTGTTAATTGTAGTGTAATCTAAATGTAAAATATATCGCCGTTCATGTACAATAAATTTGGTAAAACCTGTTCAATCTCGAAAAGTCTCCAAATATCCTAAAAAAAAAAAAAAAAAAAAAAAAAAAAAAAAAAAAAAACATTAAATACAAAAAATACAACACTCGTGCATGTTATGTAAGGAGTATGTAGTTAAATGCGCAAAATAAATTCTAAAACAAAAGAGCTTCTTACTAATACATCAGTCAGTTTTATTATGCAGTGTTTCTTACTACTCAATACACATGTGTACTTTAATATGACATCTAAAAGATAAAGTACCTAATAAGTACCATTTAACTAATTAATATTTTAACAATACACTGGCATTATGTTGTGTTTTTTTTATATAAGTTTGGAATTCGACTACTCATAGCAATTCTACGAATCCGGGTGATCCCAACTGGTAGCTAAAGCAAATTTTAAGTGACATTATAGATATTCTGCAGCCCAAATCTAAGCGACAGAAAGGTTCTGATCTGGGTTCTGATAAGGACTCAGTCTAAGGAGTACTGACTCTGTACAAGTGGCATATCGGGTGTCCCAGACCAACCGTACACCCCTTTTAAAATCCACACGATCAATTATTTACTGAAGCAAATAAATGAAATTCTTGGTAAACCGGGTGCGCTCTATTTATTGGTGATAATTTAAATGTACAGGGTGTACTAGAAGTAACCTACCCAGACCGGAAGTCATTAATTTTAAATACGAACCCTCACTTTTTTTACATTTTTGGATTCTACACACAATTTAAATATAACTTTACAATTTAATGTGAATCCCTAATCTTACCGGTTTGGGAGATAATGGAGGTAGAAATTTGATTTTTCCCATAAGAATAACATGGGGATAAATTTCTAATTGACTATGTCCGTAGGTTTCCAGCTAAACAAAAAGGCATAGCATAAAAATGCATTAGCTTCTTCTTTTAAACATATTAGCATCATAAATTATTAAGTTTTGTTATAAATTCTTCTATATTTCAATAATTTTTTCAATATGGCGGAGACTACTTTAAATGTGTAGAAAATTAAAATTAATTACGTGATAATCAGTATTTTATTATATAAAATTAAGGAAATATTATTAAAAATTAGGTTATAAGATATTTTTGAGCTTAAACAGTTATGTTAAATGTAAAAGTTTCAGTGTTAATGGATATGAAAATTTTTTTCATGTTATTCTTATGGGAAAAAGCAACATTTCCACCACCAATATCTCCCAAACCGGTAAGATTACGGGTATACATTAAATTGTAAAGTAGTCTTAAAATTATGTCTAGAACCCAAAAATACCATAAAAAGTGGGAGTTCGTATTTAAAATTAATAACTTCTGGTCTGGATAGGTTACTCCTGGTACATCCTGTACATTTAAATTTTAATCAATGGATAGAGCGCAACCGGTTTACCAATAATGGCACAATTTGTTTGAGTTAAAAATTAATTTTTTAGATTTTAAAATGGGTGTACGGATGGTCTGGGACACCCGGTATACGGTGTGGTTGAAAAGTCCCGGAACGGTGAAATATATTTTTTACCATTATAGATAAAGTTACAATAGTTAACTTGGTATATCAATAATGGCCATAAATGTCTACTCTGTTAAGCTATTATCACTTTTTTACCCCTTAAGGGGGATGGCCCACAAGGAGTCAGACAAAATTCTTAAATAGCAGCATAGGTCAAGTTTGGTATCAAATTAAAGGTCCCAATTAGCAGAGTACAGTGCCTCAAACTAGACTTGAAATAGATGACCGAGACGGAAATGGCAAGCAAACAAAGTTTCCATTAAAATGATAGGTATAAATAAAACTTAAAAATGCAATAACTTTCTTTATACTCAACCTGTTGACGTCGAGTTCGTGGCTTTTTACTCCAAATTCAAAGACGTTTAAAACTATGTATGATGTGACAGAGGCCAGACAAGTTTTAATTTAAACACCCTCTATGGGATGTCCCCCTTGAAAGTCTTACAGAAATCTGCTGTATCCTTTGTCAAATCATACATCATCTTAAACGTCTTTGCAACAAGACGTTAAAAGGTTGGGTATAAAGAAAGTTATTGCATTTTAAAGTTTTACCCATATATTTTAATGGAAACTTTGTTTGCCTGCCATTTTCGTTTCGGTCATCCATTTGAAGTCTAGTTTGCGGCATTGTACTCTTCTATGTGTGACCTTTAATTTGATACCAAACTCGACCTATGCTGCTATTTAAAAATTTTGTCTGACTCCTTGTGGGCCGTCTTTTCTTGGTTTTCTGGAATATGCTGTAATTTGAAATTTCCCTAATTTCTCTAAAGTGGTACTTTGGACACACAGCCATCATAAAACATGTTTAATTTATTAAAGTAACAGTGTAGGTATCTCTTTCATTGTGTTAACTTTGTGGTTACTTGAATGATATAATTTGAGGTAGGCCTATTCAGAATGCGTAATTTGTATGGCACGAAATGCCATTGAATGTAAATTTGAATTTTCCCAAATAGCTTATACAAAGTAATTGTTTTGAAGTCCCATTGCAGCTGCTTTTCAAGATAACTGGTTCGATTTCACTGATACATACTTATTTTGCAGATCCGTTCTGCACACTGAGTGACAGCGTCTTCGGCTACGCCGGCTGTGACACCTACCTGGTCTACAGGTGCTACAACCACGGAGGTGAGTGACGTAGATTACCTCCTGGCTTCTCCGGGATCACAAACAAGTTCAGAATTATTAATTGTTGGCCTTTTTGATTTTTTAGCATTGTGTCTATCATTCTGAAAACGAAATGACCGTAATGACGAAATGACTTTTGAACGCACTTGTTATTAAAATTAAGAATTGTTGTTATTAAGAATTATGATAAGTTTGCACGTATCAACATTTTATTCTCTTGTAAAAATGGTGATGCCGTTGAAAATTGAATAAATAAATAAAAATATAGATATTAAAAACCTCTATATTGGGGGGGGGGATGAAAATTTAACTACAACTGAAATACTTCTAAGAAGACTAATTTTGTATTCATTTTTTTATCACAGAGTTAAAGCTTTTTAATCCACCAGGGTAAAATTTAAATTCTAGGAGAAACACTTCACAGTGTATTAAAATACCCCGGATTTAGTTTAAGGAATAAAACTTTGTACATGTATAAAAGCTTTTAAAACTTTTTTTATCAGACATTTATAGCATTTTTCCCTTTTAAGGAATGGCCCATAGGGGGTAAGAAGAACATCTTAAATGTAAGCATAGGTCAACATGTACATCGTGTTTAAGGTTAATAAAGAACAATGCCATAAACCTGAGCGTAAAAGGATGATCAAGTAAAAAATTGCAGGAGGTCAAATTTTAAATTAAAACCTCATTATATTGCCGAAAACAAAAGTTGTAACAACTCCAAACATTCGAACTTTTTCGAACATTGAGGTAGTTTTTGTGGCAAATTGCTCAGAATGCGAAGTTTAACTATCGTATGGCGTAGGCCAATGCAGTTTCCTTTATGACTTCCAATAGGGACAACCATAATGGGTATTTTGGGAAAAACCTCATTGGAGTACGTCACAGTTTTAAAGGGGCTTTGCATTCTAAGCAATTTAATAATGAGGTCCTTTAATTTTATGTACGTAACGACCTATGGATGTGTACATCCCAATCTTATATTTAATATTTTTACACCGTATGGGTCTGAAAAAGTGACAACTTTTTAAAATCTTTTTAATGTCTAACCCAAATGTAACTGAATGCTATATAATCAAACTCAAACCATAATGTTAGCCCAAACCGAAATTTGCTGTAACGGTTTTCGTATACAGGAACTTTCTTTCATTCATACCTTCTTTTGTTCATAAAGACTATTACAGAAGGACTGCATTCGATTTGAATTCAAAGCTTATTAATTTTATCTTGTACTCGTTACACATTTTTTTACTTTTTCTACACATTTTTCTTATATTTTACTATTATGATTTTTAATAATGAAAAGCTGTCGTACTATGGACTAGTCTCTTAATATTCATTATTTAAATATTATAATATATAATCGTCAAAGGGTGTTTCCAAGTAGCATACGTCAAACGCACTTAATTTCAAATTAGCTAATCAGAGTAAGTCTTTAAAAATACACAACCATCCTGTTTTGAATTTGAAAAATATTCACGAATTCCTCTTTGTCTAAAAAACGCAGTAGTAATGCATTTTCCGGCTAACAAAAGTGGTGCAAGTGTAAATATTTTAAACAAAATCCTCTTCAAGTTTCCTACTTCGTCTAAAAATATATGTTTCGACCCCTGTATCATTTCGTAAAATGACATTAACTTTGATGTTTGGTCTAAGAAAAAGCTGATAAAACAAAGATATATATATATATATATATATATATATATATATATATATATTTTGGGGGGAGGGGGGTTAAAACTTATAATTTCCAACAAAAACCACAAAGAATTTTTTTATAAGAGAATTGCTGATTGGATTTTGAAAGCATTACAAAAAAAGTGAATGCATAAAAAACCAATGACGAACTTTGATCTAATAATATGGATAAAGCCTGAAGAATTCAAGAAATTTATAAGTAATTTTATTGTCAAATGAAGAAACGCAATTTAAACCCCTAGAAATATTAAACAACATTATGTAAATTTTTATTTCGCTCATAACTCTGCCTAATTTTGTTCATATTTATAATTTATAATAAAATTTCACACTTAATATGTTAATACATATTATGTTACAAGATATTATAAAACAGAAGATTTCATATGAAATTTGTGATGGTTTGAGTTAACAAAATCAAGCAAAACATTTTAAATGAAATGAAATTGTAAATAAGATCGTGAAGTAGCTAAAAAAGTTTTAGTTTGCGTAATATTCTGTATTTATTAAATTTGTTTTGTATAATGGAATGTCTAAACAAATGTTGAAATTAGCCATTTAGCCTCCCTATTTAGGGAATTATCATTTGGGTTGATAAAACACTAATATTCTCACGCGGACTACTTCTGCTTAAACAAGAGGAGTAGTATATTTTAAAATTATAAATTCTTTAATCTACCGGAGAGCCTATAAAGTTCAAATTTATGAAAATCTTTTTGCACTGGCCTTCAGGGACTTTTCTAGATATTAACACTTTGGTTGTTGTATCAACTTTAATGGTTAAGGGTTTTCAGGAAGTCTGTAATCTTTTACGGTTTATATTATTTAGTCTGAGATACTTCTCAAGTTATTCCGTCGGAAACCCGAGTGGGGCAGAACCGCCCCGTTCCCACCTCCATTCTTAGCACGTCTGTGACACATGGAAAATCTTTTTCTTCGGCCACTTTATTTTTTCCTGGAATATTCTGTTAACATTTAGGGCGGCGACACACTACCGGACTTTAAACCGGACCGTACATCGGACCGAGCAACGAACCGGACAAATCCATAGAGCTAGGCGAAGGAAGTTTAGAAAGAGAGGGAGAGCGTGAGTCAGAGCGCTAGACGGTGTGGAGGGGAGGGGAGGGGCTTTCCACCCCGAGCGTTCGGGGCGACACTCGGTACGGCGTTCGAAGCAAAATTGACCCTGACACACTGCCGTACATTGGACATATCTTTTCTTTAATGTTTCGCCAGAAAACCGCCTCCAGAGCGCTCGGTACGATGCTCGGTCCGGTGAAAGGTCCTGTAGTGTGTCGCCACATTTAACCTAAAAGCGCTATTTTCCAGGGGTATAGGGATTCTTGGAATTCCTTCCTCCTTGGTCGTTTCACTTCGGTGACTCACTGGCTCGTCACCCGTACCTCTGTTGCAGACTGCGGCAGGTACAGCAGCAGCTCCGGCGAGGTCCTTGGGTTCTCCGCCCAGTGCCGCACCATTGGACTGTCCTGCCTCCGCAAGGTGGAGGAGATCGTCCGTGACAACTGTCTCCCCGATCAGGACTACTACGTCCTCCCTATGAAGCTGCCCAACCGCTGCGTCACCCAGCAGTTGTGCTTGCAGCCGCCCAACCCCTTCTACGGCCAGCTCGTCGAGCCCATCAATCCCTACGTCGGTTTAGTTTAGTTTAATTGTTAATTAATTTTAACACGTAAATATATTTCAGCATTGAACATCAGCGATCACACTGCATTTCATTATCCCCTTTTGATCATTGCTATGTATTTATGTAATAAATTTGTAATACTAAAAAAGTGTCGTTTTTTAATGTCCAAATCGCTTATGTCGAATCCTATAACATAAAATAACACACCTGAAATGTCCTCTGTATTGTTTTCTTCCACATGTACATAATCTTCTTAAATTTGTTTATTTGTTATATTTTTCCTACTCCCCGAGTCATTCGAATTACTGGACTCTTTAGAGCGAAATTACCGCTACTTTTCAGTAAATATTTTTAAAGGATGAAACTGTTTTCTGAGGAAAAAAGTTGGGTTCACAAAATGTATACAGAATATTAAAATTATCAAAAATGTATATATTTTCTACATACAAAACAATATTGAAATCAGAAATGACTATCGAAGATTAGTTTACTGCCATTGCCAAAATCGTTGGCACAACTCATACGGTGGCTAAACGTATATTCAAATCTTATTAATTTTTTCGGGAAACTAAATCAAACAAAAAAGCGTTGGTAAAATATCAAATTAATTTTTTAATTGAAAAATTGGAATTAAAAACAATTCTTTAACTTACAGATGTTGGAAATACATATACTACGTTGTCGAAAACTTATTTTTATGATATTGGAAGAATAAGGTAAAAAATATATTAATGTTTTCTCTTATTTTTCTGATTAGTGAATATTGTGATTTTAAATTACGCTACGATACTGTTACGAATCTTAAGCAAGTTCAAATGACCATAACTTTTACTATTTCAATGCTATGAGATACCTTAAATCTTAAAGAATAAGGCAGGCAATCAAAATGAAAAGAAGAACAATCACTAACGATCCAAAACATGTATTACTGCCCCAAACTTTCGATGTTGGAGGACCATCAACGAAAACTATGAGACTAATAAATAGTTCAACTGCGATTGTATTTTATGTTCATGTCTGAAACTTAACAAAACATTAAATAATTTAGAGAAGAGACATTAGCAGATTCAAAAGAGACAACACTTCACTGATTAAAAATTAAAAATACTTTGCAATGCTGCTGACAATGATTTGAAAAAATTAATTAAATACATTTTCAAAAATTAATATATTCTCTATTATAGCAAATTATAGCAATGATTATTGTTCTAGTAGGACACCAGCTGCTTCAAGGTTGGAAATTTCACTTTAACAACCAATTTTTCTGTCATATATTTCTTTACATATTTATTTTTTATTGTGTTGCTTTAAGGAGGCGAAAGTGATCCTCTCAGAACATCATGCAGTGCTTCGCCTACTCCCATTTTATGCCTATATTTGAAGTCTGATAAAAAGAGAGAGTTTTGAATACAAGACTACAGCTATTTGATTCGTGTCTGGATTTTTTATACTTTGAATCCATGCTAAGTTATATTGGTTTATCAACTTTCGATCTACATTAAACCATCATTGCAATATGGATTTAAAATGTAAAAATAAAAAAATCAAATCCAATAGCAACACTCTTTATCTTATATTTAAAACTTCTCTCATTTTTATCGGACTTTAAATAAAGGCGACAAATGGGAGCAGGTGAATGCACTGCACAATGAACTTTTTGCCCGCAAGACCTCAAAAATTGTCGTACAACAATGAGAAACGTAGGCCTATTCCGGTAGTTACCGCAAAGGCCGCTTGACTGCGTACGCTTACACTTTAACCCTCTCTAAACAATAAGAATTGGATTGGTTTAGGTTAATTAAATAAACTCACAAACGAACACAAAATAACGTAGCCGACACCAGCACGATCCGTCAAGTAGGACAGTTATCAATTAGGATTTAGACCTCCTTCTTGTCAGTATTGATCTCTTGTCAGGTTATCGTCACCCAGCAAGACTGAAAGTAATCAAAAGAATGAAAGTATATTTAGATTTCAAAGGAGAAATAATATCTTTCATCGACGACTGTTGCAATAGGTGCCAATAACATCACAAGTAACCTCTTAAAAACGTAACATATTAAACTAAATTCAAACCAGTTGCTTGATGATGTGTTAAACGTACAGGTTTTTACATATAAGACAGGTGCTAGACCAGTGAGGGCTCAGCATTTGACGAAAGTAGTGTTTTATTAAAAATTATGCAATTCCCATCAGCTGATTGTACCATTACGATTCGTGTTTTAGTTTCTTTATGTCCTTAAAAGAGTTTGCTATGTGAGCGAAAACGACGGTTAGGTCAAGCGACATGTGTGTGGCTACGTTTTTGATGGGTGACCACCTAAGCTACATTTTCAACATGTTTACTACAGTAATTTACAAATTTTAAGTTGGTCGTAGATAATGTAGTGTATGCAACGATTTTATTAGGCACCAAACCACTCGTGAGATATTTAGAACACTCACGTCGCTCGATATTCACTTGATCTCACTTTTTTAAGGGAATTCATAATACAATCGTTGCATAAACTACTGTTATTATATATTTTAATATGAACACGGTGAAGATATCTAATAATAAACCGTATCAGATAACTGACACATACTTTCTCCCAACAATATAAAAAGTGTCAAAAGCCTCCAAACAACAACATCTTGGTGGCTCAGTTAGATAGCCACCAGCTGAGCAGCACGAGTTTGATTCTGTGCATCTGTGGCGTTTTACAACGTAGTGCGTATACTGCTAAACGAAAATTGAATTTTCTCCGCAACCACTTGACGTAGAGCAATAATTTAACATACTGGATTATTAAATTTTCGAGTCAGATTTAATAAAGATAAGTAATATTTATTTCAAAATAACATTATTTTAAATCTAAAAATAGATTTTTGATCTGTATCTTTTGAACGCAAATTTTCTTGGAGATGCGGATGGTGTAATTTTATTCAGTATTTAAATCTTAACAAATCACTAAATTTTATCCAAAACCGTTTTAGTCATTTTTTATTTTTCACGTTTTTTGAGAGTTTTGGGGGTTAGATCCCCTTAAAAATAAAAAATGGAAAATGCCTGGAATCGACATGGATTTGGATCTATATAATAAATTTCATCAAAATCGGATAATTGGGGCCTTCTCTAGCTCTGTTAACATACAGACACACACCCCCACACACACTTACACACAGACAGACATCACTCCGAAAACCACGTTTTTGGACTCAGGGGACACCAAAATAAATAAATCCACCAACAACTCGAATTCGGAAGTTTTGACAAAAACAATACTTTCTCCTTATACTATTGTATAGGGGGAGAAAGTAAAAGTGAATAGTCAATAAATTTTACTAAGTAAATACAAGCTGCAGTGTCGCGCCTAGATCTGTTTGCTGATTTGATAGGGACTGTTCAAACAAGTTGCCTCAATGTGAGGCCTGGGACTGTGAGCTTCGGTCCTACATTATCTTATTTTTTGGATTTTATTTAACTGGATCAAGGTAAGATATTTATTAAAACTAGTTAATATTTTAACAATTAAAATATCTCATTTCTTCTCAAATTTTACCATCGATTTATTACATTACTAACGAGTTAGTTTATGTTTCTAGATACTTTACATAAAAAGTAAATAAATCACTTAATAACCTTCATCTTGATAAAAATTACACGTATTTAGTTTATAGTTCAAAAATTTTAAATGTTATAATATCTAATATTATCGAAATAAAATTGACTGATTAGTTTATTTCTTATCCAAACGGTAAAGCTTTTTGACTATGAATAAAATTAATTGTGATAAATTCAGAATAATGTTTAGTTATCACTTATTTTCAATCCATCTATTATATAGTTATGTCCCTGAAATATTTGTAAAATTTACCAGAGTAACAAATTAATGATAAATCACATAACCTTTAATAATAAAATTTTAATTTCTAAATTAAATTTAATAAAAAATCTTGCTTATTTCGAGGTAATATAACAGATCAATGACTAAAAATATAGAATAACGTTTCTCGAGAAGAATATGACAACGTAAAAATAATAATGTAAATATTTTTCGCCCTATAGTAATTTTAGGAGAACCTAAATTTAAAAATATAAACCATATGACATGTCCACAATATAGTATTTTGTTTATATATCCTTTTATAAGAGTGATTTGTTGAGAAGCTGCTATCAAAACATACAAACAACATATAGGCCTAAATCGTGTTGATTAAAATTGAAAACACGAATTCAAACCCAAAGAATTGTTTGATTAACAAATAAAATTAAAATAGAGCTTCGACTACACCAATTATACCACCTAGAATTAAACATTGTTATTATTGGTTTCACATATTTTACTTTTATAAGTTAGTTTTATCTTAACATACTAAAATATGAAAAAAGTATCCTTTGATATCTTAATGGTTCGAAGTAAATATATATTGAACCAAAGTATATAAATATTCTTATTATTAATTATGTAATTTAGCTAATATTTAATGAGATTTCTTTGAATAATATGATCGGATTATTGAGTAAGTAAATATTTCTCACAAATCATAATTGTAAATATAGCTACCGGAATTGAATGATAATACTCTTCAACTAAACTAAAATTTCTACAGAATAGTTGTTTCTAACACAGTTAAATGTTTTGCTGGATTTTTTAATAATATTTTTAACTTACGATTTTTTTATTTCTATAAAGATTAACTCTTCCACATTTTTATGTGAATATTATCTCATAATTAAAGTTAATGCAAACTACAATATAAATTTAAATACCTATCGAAATTATAAAATACGAACTCAACTTAAGTTCTTTAACATCAATCAAACCTTGAAGGCTTGCTACATAGTGTATAAGGGAGGGGGGCGGTCTGTACACGCGAAACAAACGTTTATGTCCAAGTTGGGGAAGGTTTATTTATTTATTTATTTTTATAAATAAAAAAAGTTTATCTATTGTAAAGGAATTTTCAAAAAATACTAGGACTTCTATCACTTAATATACTTGAGTGGGGTTGTTTCAAAAATTTTCTGTAACTACAATTTCAGCTTTTCAACCATTGCAATTTTCAGTTGAAAAAATTTCAGCTTAATCCGAGTGGACATTTTTACGCAATTATGATTGCACACCCCTTCTTTGTGCAGCGGAGTCATTGGTCAGTAAAAAAATACAAGAAACAAATTGAAAAGTATTTTAGAATTTTTTATAACTTGTAATTTTGAACTATAATTCATTGGCAAAATAAAAAAATAAAAATAGCGATTCTCCCTGTCAGTAGACCTACCCTTGAAAGAAAGGACGAACATAAAGTATACGATTAATACCTCGTTTGGGCCTATTTGACCATGCGTTTACTTAGTAGTAAATGCATCTTTTTTTAGCGGCCCAATGTCAATGTTAACCTATTGTAGAATACATTCGTGGGGTTACATTCATGCCGAGATAGAGTCACCTCCGACGTTAGCAGCATTTTTTCAGTCATTTGAGTCTATTAATGATGTAATGTGGTCCCCACTGAGGAATATTATGATCTATAATCTTAGTCAGTAAAAACAGTTAATACAGTCAGTGTAATACAGTTATCCTCCGTTCATATTTTTGCTTCAAAATGCCCTGGAACGGCACTGTGACACTTGGTGAAAACAAGATGTATAGAATGTAATTTATTAATCTTTGACATTTATTTGACTGGAGATAAAAAATATATTCTTTAACTCACCGTCCCCAGCAATCCAAAATTGTTTCAATTAGTGAACAATTGTTTCGCCCTTATTTCCCAAGGGCATCATCAGCACTGAATACTTGAGGTTAAATCATGTTCTTGAATTTATTGTTCTTGTCAAAAGTTAAAATAGCATTTAAAATACATAAAATATCAAGTAAAACACAGCACATTTAACACAAAAACATAGACTGTAGTCTAACCCTACTTATCATTTTTGTCACCATGTATCTGGTCATTCTGATCTGGACTGGTTGACAGGTTTGGTAGCACTAGCCTCCTGTATCAAGCATCTTCGTTGCTGTATTGTACAAGTTGGCCATATATAACGTTGGTAGCGAAGTTTGTCTGTACATTCATAAGTCGGTGAGGATGAAGATTACTGGCATTATATAATTCCATTTCCTCCAGACGATCGATCCTTCTAGATTTAGGGCATACATCCTCCTTCGGGGTACGCGTTGTACTTCAAGGGGTGCTACCCCTAGAACTGGGGGGTATCCACCACCCAATACCAGTCCTAGAACTTGGTGAACGGGCGTGGCCTCCTTTAACATTGAAGTAGGCATTGTCTCTCAGGAACGGAGACTTTGTCGAGCCTTCGCTGTGGTGTGCAGTAATGGCCAAACAGTAAAGGGTGTATGTTGTACTTCAGGGCCTGCACCCTTAGAACTGGGATGTCCACTACCCAATACCAGCTCAAAGTATCGAGCTGGGCGAACGGGCGTGGCTCTTTTTAAAACTGAAAGAGGTCAGCTTCGGCTGTGCCGAGCCCTGACGGAGGTGGCTTTGCCAATCGCGCGCTTACTGGGTTGTCTCAATCCAGCTCCCCCAAAAAGGAGAAAATGAGTCAGGATGTCGGGGATCTGCCAGGGCTTCCGTGACCTTCGGGCGTGGTTGCAGTGTAACCGGCGCCTTTGACGTGCGGGTTTTCAGAGACCTAGTATTCTAGCTTGGGAACTAACTACCCATGGCCCAAGGAAAACCTAAAATGGGAACTTCGGGATCCAGCTCAAGCCTCTGGCTTCGGCCAGTCCGGATAGTGGGTTGGACTTGAGGGGCTAGTGGTTGTCGGCACGCTCGTCACATAGCTTCGGCTATGGGGGCCCTCTAGCCTCATCTGGGGGCGTTGCTCACAAACGAAAGTTGAGAAGTAGTTGGATAGTGCTGCCACTGATACTCACAGTGGTTTGTCGATTTTGGGTTCACTGCCGGTTGAATACCACAGACCTGGTGAATTCCGGGTTTTGTGGGGTCTATTCCGCCTTAATGTGGTTTGGGTTTGGGTTCACTGCTGGTTGAATACCACAGGCCTGGTGAATTCCGTGGTTTGTGGGGGGTTTTGGGGGGGGGGGGGGGTTTTGGACACTCGTTCCATAATTACTCCTGTCGCAAGACAAGTCTGGTATGGCTAACGCTAGGTACAGGCTGCCCGTGAGGGTAGGGGGAACCACCATAAGGCCTCGGCCTTATGGGAGGAGCTAAAACAAAATGGAAATGGAACCCTATCCACTAAAACATTATGTTCTGCACAGAAAGTAGGCCTATTTACATTGGTAATATTGACAAATTCTACCAAGTAACTATAAAAGTAAGTTTATTCTTTAATCAGGTTTGTTTAACATTACTTCTAGTCTAGGTGGAGCCCATACTCAGTTGGTCATTTTGTAGACCATTCCATTTGGGATGACTGAAAAATACGTATTTCTTCTTCCATGTAACGGAGGTTGACGTTTATAAAATATATGAGAATGGAAAGCACCCGGTGCTAATGGCATTCTAGTTTTAAAGTAAACTTTACCAGCTACAAACATAAAAATTAAATCATAATTAGATGAGTTAATAACAACCACGAATCACAATTAATTAAGTTTAAAATAAACCAGGTAACTCGATTATTTCTACAACCTTAAATATTTTTAAGGTTGTACAAGTATGATGTTTCTTAACCTGCCTGGAAATATTTTATGGTTCACCCTTTTCAAAAAATTTAATCGGTATACTGTCAACTCTATCCGATGTGTTTAAGGCTTTGTTAATGAGAGGTTTCCCAATTACACTAAACAAATAACTATTTGTCCAATTTCTAATCTGATTTCCTGCCCTGCAAGTCCACCGTTCTTTTGAAAATAAGTAGGAACACTCGGTTTTTGATCGACAGAAGAAATACAACTAATTTACCACTTCCAGTCCCATGTATATAGATTTGATACACGGTGTTTTATGAGCTCACGCCCATGTGTATCATTTTGATACACCGGTTTGGCCCAGCCAAAAAGTGGTTCATGAATTTCTTATTTAGTAGCCTTCAAATAAGGACTAAATTTGAAATAGCTATATTTTAAAGATATTTTTTTACTGTGAAGCAATGAAATACACATGGGTCATGACTAGGTTTTTCTTCTTATTTTGTTTTTAAAGTGGCCCATTGTTATGATGCAAATTTTGAGATTTGAAACTGTGAGAGGAGGTTTTAATTCTTATTTTGTTTACACAGTGACCCATTTTGTATTTATATGATGCACATTTTTATAATTAGAAACTGTGCATCATTTTTACTCACAACAAAACCCATGCAAAAACATAAGCTAAATCCGCTGAATGGGAAAATCATCCCAGTGGTGCCAATCATCAACCAATAAATTACCCACCTCTGCAATGTGGTCCCAGAGGGCCAAGCAACACATCAAGCCATGCGATTTCAATGTAAATGTGAGTCTGAAAAGTCGTGAGAGAAAAAGATTAAGTCTGCTTCATTTTCTTAAAGCAATAAGTTGTACGACTGAAGGTCCCAGGGTAAAATCAACGAGCGTGAATAATTAAATATTTTGCAGAGTAGGCCTACGACTGAAGGTCCCAGAATTAGTGATGTGACCCTCAGTTGTCCCCTGCAACGCAGGCAGCAGGACAAGAGCCGCGACCCGGTGTGGTGAGGGGGTGGGCGCGGCACTGACAACCCACGACATCTGACGCTGCGGACTCTCGATTCACTGTCACTGTCATGGTGCTCTGGGGCTCCTTCGACCCCAGACATTACAGGTTTCATCGCAAAGCGGTCATTCTATTTCAAAATCATAAAATGAAAGACTGCCTCTTGTGTGAATGCAGTATTTCAGGTACAAAGTTATAAGCGCGAACGTAGGTAGCTCTTTAATTCCTTGTGATAGAAAAAAGTGTTTTGAAACTTACATTTTGAAAACAAAATACCGGACGATTTTAATAGTATGGCTTTCTATGCCATACCATACTTTACACAAATAATGAAAAAAAAGTTAAATTAAAACATTAAGACAATAATGAAATATTCTGGGTAAATGTTCCATTAATTACTATAAGGCAATCTTCATGCTATAAATTTGTATAGCTCTGAGTTAAGGCTAATATAGGATTCATTCAACAAATTTCTAAATTAAGTGGTAAATATTGTAAATAATAGGCCTACTATACCAAACAGTTGCCTAATTACCACTCACAGAAATATAGCCATGACTGGCCTTAACGTAGCACAAGCTAGTACAAGCCTGAGCTAATATATTATCGAATTGGAAAACATGAGGTACAGCTGTTAGATTCGATATGGCCTGAGATTTATTTTTAGTTAAAAGTCATCATCCACTGTTATAAACCAGGTTTGATGACTTCAAATCCTGATAAGAGTGTACGGGTATTAAAATTATTAGTGTTCGTTATCGTAATCATTACAAAAATAAATATACAACAAGAAAACTTATTTTTAGAAATGCTCACTAAGCAGGATAGTAATTAACCGACATTTATAAATAGTGATATTATTAGCTTACATAATATTTACTTTAAAATATAGTCAATACAAAATAAATTAAAATAATAAAACACTTTTAGTTACTGAAAGGTGCAATGGAGGTAAAATAAATCAATACAATTAATGATATGTGCATTTTTATTCATGTTCATTTATTAGACAAAAACGTAAATATTAAGTCAAAAATGCGAAAATCTTGAAGTTTAAATTAAAAAATATATATTTGAAAGAATAAAAGAAATCAGAACTAGTTCATGACAAATATTTATATTCAACATAAATAAATTAATAAAATCAAATATTTCATCTTAAAAAAAACAATGAATTAGATGCTATTATAAAGCAAATAAAAATTAAAAATACAAAAATATTTAATGGAACCAAAACTATAGTAAATAAAAACTGTATTAGATAAAAGTAATTTTGAAGAAGAATACAAATTTGAGAACAAAATAATGAATTAACTAAAACAAAAAGAAAATTGTTTGCCAATACGGTCAAAAAATTTAAAAAGTACATAAAGATTAATTAAACTGAAACACAGAAAAGTGTAGTGAATAAAAGTAATTCCGAAGAATAAAACAATTTTACTACAATGGCAAAATAGTCATAAAATTATGATAATAATTTAAAGAAAACTTCTACAGAAAACGGATATGAGTTCTTGATCTATACCCTAATTAAACCTAATTATTTGGCCAATTTTCTTGAGGAAGGTCTCCATGGTCCGGTTGCCTTGGTTTGCAGAATTTCTTAAGGAGTGTTTGGTGTTCTATAAGGCTCTTCTTTTTTCGAATGTTTTCTCGTTCGCCGCTAAGTAGGTAGACACGTTCAGAAGCCTCATCCTTCCCCATTGCCTCAACAACAGTCCAAATAGATGGGTGTGGATGCCCCACAATAGTATTGAATTTATTATTCCATGCTTCGCAGATGTTATTTGTACGGTGCGAGTTAGCAAGTGTTGCTTCGTGTATACGTTCCACACCATTGGAGGAAAGAACGGGGGCAGCGGCGTACTTCCGGACACTCCACTAACATATGTTGTGTCGAAGAAATGTAAACTTCAAAAAGTTCTACAGGGAATGACCACCACAAGAAATGCATTCCGTCTTTTATTTCCTATACTGGTAGAAAAGCCAAAGGTCAATCATGCTGCTGTACAGCCGTATCTCATCGTCTTCTTTATTTTTCTTTACTAGGCTGAATTGCTGGATGTGCCTCCATGTGCTCTGGCATAGATGGAAGAAGCACCCCTTGATCCCAATTGCATTTCCCAACACACTTGAGACGGCGATCATCGCAGCAGCTTCAAAGTCTACAATTACCTTTTGGGAATCGGGAAGTTGGCCCAAGTCCACTATCTTTCTAAGGACAACTTTTAATAATTCCTTGTTCATGTCGGTAGTTGTCTGTGTCATCAGTGCGTAAACACAAGTCCTCGCACCTTTGTTGTCTTCGCCTCTTATTTCGTTAACTTGTTGACATTATTTTATTACGCCTCTTATTTTGTCAACTTGTTAACAGTTTAGATGACATTTTAAAAGTGCTATTTATAAACCAAGTTTTAGCTTCTGCTAAAAATTTCGATTGATCCGCTGTTGCGAAACCACTAGACGAGAAGATGATCCGGCACCGGAGTCGTGAATTAAAAAATTCTTTGGCGAAGCTCCTACTGTAGTCTTCCATTCTTCAGGTATTTCCCATTCTGCAACATTTTTTGGTAGTGGTGGAAACTTCTTTCCTCTGGCCCTTGAATATCCCTCTTGACCGTTGATAAATGTCCCAACATCATCTTTGCCTCGTCGGACGTGTTGAGAAGAGAAGTGGCGACAACATCCACGGGAACTGCTCTGCTGTCGGCAACCCGCTACTTCATGCTCAGCCGCATCGCCTCAACTTCCAACTCCTCGAACAATATAGTCTTCGGTAAAATTAATAAGTAGCACCGTTTTTAGTTATGAATTATATTCTACACTTGTACCATAGGCTCTTAATTAAATTAATAACATCAATTTGATTGACTAAATAATAATAACTTCATTAATATCAGTTTGTGTACGTACGAGTAAAATGTTAACTTTCAAATTCAATAAGAAGATTTTATAATGTCTGTCCAAACAAACAAACACAATTTCCCATATATTACATTTTATATATTAAAATATCATTATTTCACCCATATATTAATATGCAAATATTTATTTTTGCCACAGTCAGTTGCTCATGAAAGTAAGCAATGTCCCCTGTCATCCCTCGTCAAATTATCTAAATCCCCAAGTGCAGGGGACGACGGAAGGTCCCACTTCGAGCCCTCATTAGCCCTGGGACCTTCAGTCGTGGTCTGAAAAAGAGGTACAAAATTTACAGGTCATTTCTGACCCTGGGACCTTCCGTCGTTCTATCGAAGCGGTATGATACACGCGAGACTGAGCACGAAATATGGTGTGAATCGAATTGATACACATGGGGCCGGGCTCATGCTATTACAAAATGCCGTGGGCTAGGAGAGAAATGGCCTACTTTTTCTTTGGGGCTGAAAGGGTTTTAACTCTATTTGAGTTTTGTAATTTCTTTCGATTACAGAGGTGTATTATTTTATTTTTTATTTCAAGCTTCGTTGAGCAAGATTCTTAGACGGTTGTGTCGAGACAGTCCTATCTGTCTGCCCGTGTCAACGTTGTAAAGAACTGCTCCAGCTAGGGATTTCTCTCTTGGAGTGTGACATTCATCTGTCCTTGGGACACAAATTTTTTCAGCACCGTTGAAACCGTTGGAGGAATGTTGCTTAAAACAAAATTTTAACACGATGTTTAGGAAACCATTTGTTCAGACACAATTAAATTCTCTACTTGGTGATTAAAACCATGGTGGAGGATATTTTGAAAAAAGTACAAAGATCACTTAATAGGGCACTACCTCATTTTCCGTTTGTCTGAGACGCAACGAGAATGTATTACTATATTTTCGCCCTAAAATTTTTAAACTCTATAATCTATTTTAACGTTTATCCTAATTAGTATCTTTTCTCAATGATAAATTTCTATTTACGTCTGGTATTAATACTCACATCCAAAGTACTACGTACGTCTCTCTACTTCTAACAATTCCTATTTAAAGAAAATCCTTCTATACAATAAACACTTCTCCTACCACTGCATGGAAATAATCACATTACCACACCTGTTAACAGCAGTTCATCAAGCAAAACAGTTCATTCCCGCTCTATAGCTGGAATGTTCATTCCTGCAAACAAAATCGAAAGGTTAATTAAGGTCAGCTGTTGTTACAAACCATACCACAGTTGTTAGTCATTGTTTGGTAATTAATGGTTGTTATCTGAATTTTAGGTTATGTTTGATAGTTGTTAGTGTGTTCCAACAGAAAAATCAAACATAACCTAAATTTCTTACAATAAACACTTCTCCTACCACTGCATTCAAATAATCCCATTACCACACCTGTTAACAGCAGTTCATCAAGCAAAACAGTTCATTCCCGCTCTATAGCTGGAATGTTCATTCCTGCAAACAAAATCGAATGGTTAATTAAGGTCAGCTGTTGTTACAAACCATACCACAGTTGTTGGTCATTGTTTGGTAATTAATTGTTGTTTTCTGAATTTTAGGTTATGTTTGATAGTTGTTAGTGTGTTCCAACAGAAAAATCAAACATAACCTAAATTACATTTTGTATAGAATTATTAACAAATTTAATCTGTTGCAATTATGGTGGTAGGAAAAATCTTGTGTGTGTTACGAATACAAATAGTCATTGCCGCTCTCGAAATATCTTAAAGCAAAGATATGTTTTCCGTTCTAATACACAAATAGCTATTTCCTACCATAGCTATTTCCTAGCATGGAAATAATCACATTGCCACATATGTAAACCATACGCAAAACAGTTCATTTCCTGTTCCCGTTTCATTCCTGCTCTAGAGAGTCAATGTTCGTTCCCTCATGATAAATAAAATAGCAATAAGGTCAGCTGTTGTTACAAACCATGCCAAAACCGTTGGTCAATGTTGTCGTTTAGTAATTGCTGCTTTTTTTCGTTTGAGGTTAAGTTTGATAGTTAACAGTGTATTCCGACGAATAAAATGCAACATAAAATAAATGGCATTTTGTATACAATAAAACATTTGATCTGTTCGAATTATGGTGGTAGGAAAAATCGTGATATGTTTAACGAGCACAAAGTCATTGCCGCTCTCGAACGTTTGGCCGCACTCAGCTGACGCATCGTTCGGCCATTTCGAAATGAGAAATTAAAGGAGAATGTTTATTTCCAGGAAGCAAGTATGTACAGTCACAAGGAAAACGTCATGATTAAAAAGATTAACGTAAGACCTGCAACAACCAAGCAGTGAAAAAATATCAACTCGTTGAATAAAAGTTGCTTACCTAACAGCCATGGACCTTTTAAAGAAGATTAACCAATAACAGGATTCCCACGCCTTTTTTTAATTTTGTATCTAGCACAGTTTAAAAGAAAAACATTTGTTACATCATTTCTCCCTCTTGTATTGAGGTAGTGGATGTCACCCCTGACCTCAAGAGTTCCCACCCTTCTTGGTTCTTAAAATTGATTGAAAAACATATAAGTTGACAACTGTCATGATCGACTCTGCTACAAAGATTGGTCTACAATGATCTCAATAGTGAGCACCAGCCATGATGCAAACTGCCTTCTTCTGGAGGAGCAGGACTCTCTCGACTCCAGGATCACGACCCCAGAGCATGAAGCCATAAAGTAAAATACTGTGAAAAAAGCACATGTAGCCGGTTCTGAGCCAGTCCTTAGGTACTCGTTCACTTTAACTCCTCAACAGATAAATGACTCGTGAGAGTTTGCTATAAACGAAACTAATATGACAATTTCAATCAAGCCTAGGATCTAGAAAGATTAATAATAGTTTTACATTGTTCACTTCTTGATTAATCAGTCTAAGACTAAAAACTATCGACTGGGTTTTAGTTTCATTTAAGAAAAGGCTATTAGCCTGGAACCATGCAGAGGCATCATCCAGAGCCAGGGACAACCTTACCCCAAGCTCATCCATTCGTCTCTCCACATCGAAGAGGGTGGTATCATCCGCATACTAAACCACACCATCCCCCAGATGGTGGGGCAGGTCATTGATCATTACATTGAACAGCAGGGGTCCGAGAACAGATCCATGTGGGACGACAATTATCTTACAGTAGAATTCTGACCATTTACCCTGATTACCAGCCCACGTCCTGTCAGATAAGATTCCAAAAAAATCTAGACTTTTATCTCTGAAACTGACGTCTTACTGAGGTCACAAAGTGATGTCATATCAAAGCCATGGCAATCGAAAGCATCATACACATGCCCCGTGTATCTCAACTGCATCAACAGTGCAACGCTCAGGCCTGAAACCGTACTGGAAGGAAGCGAGTAAGGCATTGTTTTCAAGGTAAGGGAAAAGTTGATTCTTGATTACACATTCAGAAATCTTAGAAAAGACTGGCAGTATCGAGATTGGTCTAAAATTCTCAGGTAAATTGATATCCCCTTTCTTATGGATGGGGACAACCCTAGCAGTCTTAAGGACTGATGGAAAAATTCCCTCCTGTATACAAGAATTTATACACAAAGTAAGAGGTAAAACAATACAATCAATGACATTCATAACTAGGTCAACTGGAATATAAAAAATACCTCTATATTTCGAACTTTTAAGCCCTTTTACAATAAAGTGATTGGATTTATGGAAAAAAGTGCACGTGGGAGCTGGCTGACCCAGCAACAGGTCCATGGCAACAGAAGTTGGCGGAATACCAATGGCGCCTCGGGTCTGCTTGACTGAATGCACAAAGAAATTGTTAAGAACCTCAGCTGAGAGATTGGTGGAGGTAATTGACTTAGCAGGGTCACCTTCACGACGCATTCGCCCGTCGAAATTTAGCACGACGAATTAGCCGTAGCTGCATGCCCATGCAGTGACACAAGTTTTTGAGCTCGCTCGATAAATTCTGCATTTGTTTCTGTTTGTCTCCTTCAAACAATGCGGATATTCCTTTCTTAACTCTAAATATCGCTCCTTGGATTCAGGGGATTTGGATTGCCTGTAAAATTCATAGGAAGGAGCATCCACTTCCGTAAGGTTTCAACTGCATCTGTTTCCCTTATGGAGCAGCTTTTTTGGAAAACACTCCTCAAATGACATAAGAAAAACACTAAGAAATTGTCTGAAGCGTCTATCAGTACTCCTTTCAGCCAGCAAAGGGAACCAATCAATCGCATCAAGTGCAGCAATGAAGTTCAAAGTTTGCTCTAGTGGCAATGCTATTCTTTGCGCCCTAATAACACAAATAGCTATTTTCATCACACTACATCAATATATCCTGTTTTCGACCTAACTTTTCCAACGATGCTCTGGAGGTCTGGGGCCGAAAATTTTCGGAAGATATGACAGTATTAAATAAGTTAGCATAACTGCTCTAATTACACGACTGCCTAGTCAAAACGGCGAAGTGGTTGCCTAACAAACGTAAATACAATGCTTCCCGTTAGGATTTACATGTTTTGTTTGATAAGATTAAAAAATAATTACTTTTTCACTTGCATAGTATTTATTGTATAGTGTATTATGATGAAAAATATCGTTCATAACCCTGCCCAAATCGTTTTGCCTACTCTCGATCGTTTCAAATTCTCGACTACGTCCAGAACTCGAAACACGATTACGAGGCCGGCAAAGGCCATTTTCGGCCCATGTCACGAAATATACTATGTCACTAAATATACATTGGCAACCGCTTCCTGGCTGAGTAAAATAAATAAATAAATAATAAAATTAAAAATAAAAACCCTCTTCGTTCTAGGCATACAGTAGTTAAAAAGCACTTCAGGATTCCGATTAATTTGACACAATGCGACCACAAAAAAGTAGTAAAAAAATTCAGAATTAATATTTTTATTTGATGATATGATTTGGAGGCAGGGTTTGAACTCCTCTAGTTTTCGTCTTTATTATCCATTTAAAAAAGGGGGGTTTGCGGCAGTTTTCTACTAAGTATAGGCCTGAGACATTTAATGTTATTAACATATCAACATTTGCTTATTCAGAAAACTTTAATGTCATCTTCAGTTGACCATCGGGCCAAAGTATTAAATGACATATATTAAACGTAAAATAAATATTAAAAAATCACCCATAAATTTAATCTTAAAAGGTTTTTGTAATATATTAAAACATAGAAATAATTTATATTAACAAGACTTTTGGGACTCTTGGTATAGCAATCATGAGTGAACTGAAGCAAATTCGTTCATAAAAAGTGCGTTTTCAATTAATCTCATTTTCAGATCTCCAGTCCGATGATCATCAGGTGCCTCCTACTCGTTGCTCTCTTCAGCTCGACAGCGTTCTCTGAGCCGTCCCCTGACCCCTCTCCAGACCCTTCGCCGGAGCCCGCTCCCTCCCCGGACCCTTCCCCGGACCCTTCACCAGACCCTGATGGGGCGGTGCCGGAACTGCTTGAGGGGGTAGGAGGCCTGGTGACCAACCTGCTACAGGATCTGCTGGGAGGCGGCGGTGGCGGCGGCGGCGGCGGTCGACAACCAAATGTCGACACCATCGATATCAGCCTTGAGTTTGTAAGTTGGGTATTTTTTGGAATGTCCCCGCATTTTCAAACAATTTTCTATTGAGTTCCCATATAATGGAAATGGTTAAGGCACGACTGGTAGTCAAGTGGGAAGTTATTTTCTCGTGATCGTTATCAGTAATATTATCTTTGGGTCCTTCACCTGCTTATCGGTAGGCTGATAAAAGGTTGCGGGCTCGGCTTACATATTCAGTCGTCATCATGTTTCTAGTTTATGATTTTATCTTGCAGTACATTCCTTAGACATGTTGAAGGCAATACAAAATTGTTTTAAAATAAGGGGACATTCCAACTTAACCTAACCTAACTGCCCCGCGGCTCTCACGGCGGGTCAGTCGCGGGATTGTGGGACGGCCTAGGTTAGGTTAGGTTAGGTTAGATAAGGTTATGTTAGGTTAGGTTAGGTTAGGTTAGGTTAGGTTAGGTGTCTTAACCATTTCCATTATGTGGGAACTCAATAGAAAATTGTTTAAAAATGCGGGGACATTCCAAAAAAGACCCTGTAAGTTAAAGTTTACAAACATCCCGTTGAGGTAGAGCTTTACATAAACATTAAAGCTGTTAAAAACAGCTTTAATGTTTATTAAAGCGTATTAAAAATACACTTTAATATTTTGAATTCTATAATGATCCTGGAAATATGTACAACATGGAGATATAAATATGATACAATTGTATCGGGACGAACACGGTTTCGAAAGACTAACCTTCAAGCTTCAGGATGAATTAAGAAAATAACATACATTTTGATTCATGTCTTAGTTTAATTTTTTTATCACATAAACTGCTTGTAAACCTTAAAAACGTTTAAACATTTTTAAGCCGACAAAGTGTAGGTCGATAGGGGTACCGACTGAAGAGAATACACATATTAGGGCAATGTTTAAGTACATTACAAATAGTGTACCCTGAGCTACACTACTATTGCTAATATACTAACCAGCATGGTCGGGTTATGGGAACGGGTTTTATGGTGCTTCAAGGGGTAAAAAATGAGGTTTTGGCATTTTTGGACCTCAATCAAAATTCAAAAACTTTAACTAAAACCATTTAAAAGAGCTAAAAAAATTAGTATTTTAAATTTTTAACTTTGCCTAATGTATAGCGGAGAAAAGCCAAAAATAGGTTTTGCGATGTTAATCTTATGGGAAATCAACAAAACAATCTATATCGATTTTTTATGTAACTTTTTAAAAATGTTTATGTACATTCACTCATTAGGGTTCAACTGATATTTGCTTACAACACCCATAGGCGGCAAACCTACATACTAACCCCCATGGAATGTATGAGGAAAATTAAGAAGTGCCGAATATTGATACAATTTGATTTTTACCTTACCCAACAATTACATTTTCTAACAAGTAACATTTTTACCAAAATACCATGGCAGTAAACCTACATATTCATACCTATGGTGTTTATATCAGAAAAATACAAATTTTAAAATTCCTTTGGAAATTTGCTGAGAATGCAGGTCTGCTGCGACGGGGGTATTTATTTTTAATTTATAACTTAGTGGAGGCAACTAAAAATTCTCACACCTAAATGTGGTTCAACCATTCCCTTAGTTAGGAAGTGGCGCAAAGCTGTTGGTTCACTTGTATGATGATGATAACAAAAAGGGCATGCTTCTCCGGCGAGGAGTCAGCTAGTTGCTGGCCTCTTCCCACAGCTAATATTAGAATATTTACAGATATAGTTCAAGTGTTACAACACATAAATATTTAAAACGAGTGTTCTATGTGTAATTCAACTGACTGGAAGGATATCAACTTCAGTAATAGGTGTTAACTACAAGGATTTTATTTTTAATAAATTCAATATCGGATTTGTTAAGAGAAAATGACACCGAAATAGTCTGTTTTCCATGTGTTGTTGTATAAAGCAATAATTATAGGATTACCTGTATATAAATTATATTGTCAATGCTTCACCTCCAATGATTAATTTACAGCATCGACTTCTAGATGATATATAGATATTATTTTTACTGCCCAAAACACCTTTTAATAAAGTGTTTAAGCCTTTATTTAATCGTTGATGCAAGTGAAAATACTCAGGAGACTTGTAATTTTTTCTCCTTCCAATTTCCTGTTATTTAAATTACGCTTATCGAAAAAGTTAGAAAAATGCAGGAAACATATATGAAACCAAATTATTATGTAGTTTATATTTGTTAGGAGCGTTTTTTTCTAAATAGCTATATTTTTATTCTTTAAGTAAAAAATACATTTTCTTAAAATATTTTGCTACAAATCACTCCTAAATTAAATTGAATAGTCATATTTAATAATACATTACGATCCACTATCTATTTATTCTTTTATTCATTTATGAACCGCGAATTATTCATAACATCAGAATCTAGAAAAATAAATTATAAATTTAATTTTAAAACAGTTACGTATATTTTGCAGAACTACTGTAGTCAACCACTTTTCGTGACGTTCTTGACCAAAACAGATGCCCATTGCCTGATTGACAACATCTGCTTCACCTACTTCCCTCTGCCCGACGACCCCTTCACCTACAACGTCTACAGTTCTACTGTATTGTAAGTATGCTGTGTGTGTTTTATTATATTATAAAAATCAATCATACAACAGTAGCAAGTTTGAATAAAAGATAAGTTGCTACCAGGGTTTTTTAAGGGGTGGTATTTTATATCTGCAGTAAAAATCACTAGAAATATTTCATTTCTGGCAGTTACTCTTTTTATGTCAACAAGATATAAAATTCGCCCCATGTATATAAATGTACGCGATATGAAAATTAGCGTACTGTAATTTGAAATAAGATCTAGCCATTTAACGGTAGCTTGGTTAATAAATCAACTTAATTAAAACATAAAATCAGTTTTTTGTCGCTTCTCAAGGCTAAAAATTTTAAATTGGGTAAATGAAATATTGTACGTAGTTATGATGTAACAAAATATATAATATTGCTCATTTCGTGAACATTTTAATGGTTGCTTTTTACAATCAATTGTAACATAAAAATAATGACAATAATTTCACGATAAAATTACGTATGATATAACCATAGCCCATTGAAAAATATTAAAACCCATTTCGTGGCCCCTAAATGAGTCTGCTGCCCGTCCCAGGATATCCATGTCGCAATGATAGGCCTGCCAGCATTTTTATGTAACTGTTCGTGTGCGTACGTGTCTAAATGTTCTATTTTTGTTTGTGTAAATATGATTTTTGACACTACGTGTGCATTGAAAATGTTGTATTAACAACGAAACGCAGCCTCCCGCCTCAGAAATGTCCTGTCCGTATCCCGATATGTGTAGCCACCCCATCAGAATTTTGTCCATGTCCTTTCCGTATCCTTTCGTGATATGTGTAGCCGAACCTTTATCCTGGCAGTGTTTCAGGAAATAAATTATTACTATATACACTTGAAGAAGTAGGCCTACATTCAGAAATGGTATTACCTTAAGGAACAGTTATATGCCGTTTTAGGTAGTAGAATAATGAGTACTTTTAACATAAACAATTAATTACTGGGCTCAGAATAGCTTGTAAATACAATTAGGACATTAAAAGATTAAATTATTAAACAAAGACAACATATTATAATCGTTTGGCAAAGGAAGCTTCAAGTTACGTCATAGCAAGTTTTTCTCTAAACTGAAAATTATATTAATTAAGCATAGGTACTGTAAATTAATTATAAGAAAAAATATCCGTGATTCGGATTAATCAATATACTTATATTGCAGCAAGCCTGTCAGAATAAACACTCTTCTTTAAGCCGTCTACCCAATTAAGTACAAAACTTGACAAACTAGGCCTAGAATTTCGGTATGTTTATTCAGTGTGGGAGGTTTGATTTATGCTCATTTGAATGGAAGTTACGTTTTAATTTTCTTGAACTAAAACTTAAACCACATTAAAGTCAACAGATAAAAGAGAATCTCATCTTAAAAGTCTGTAAAAATCCCCAAAAATTGTCGCACCACGAGGAGACGATGAGGGCACGTCTTCTTAGCTCGCAAACTCCAACAGGAAAACGACGCATCATGTCGTCGCGGGTGATTCATGCAGCGTCAGCTGATCGGTTAAAGATTCACTCTCCATTAAATGCAGTTAAGGCCTTTAGGGTAGCGCCGGCAAATGCAGTGACGCAACATCTCAGACTCCACGCATCACATACTGAGGGTTTGGGGCAATTACGGGCGCGCTTCCGCAATTGAAAAAGTCCACAAATGAGTTGATCAGGCTCGTTTTCCTAGAGGCCTCAATAAATGACTTTGGGATGTTACAACGTAGGAATACATAGCTTGTATCAGTGGATGATTGAACAACGTGAGATTACCATTAATCGTGAGAAATATTGTTATCATTTTTTTTTATTTATCGGAGATTCTAGACTATGCATTAGATATAAGTATTGCAAAATATTATTAAACTGTTCGTCGTTGCAGTTTAAACCGTCAATAGAAACCCACTTACAAAACCAGACAAAATTTTAAATTACTAGAATTAGAATTTTACTTGTAACTTATCGATTTCATATATGTTACGTATTGTCTTAATATTAGACAATTCAAAAATCATGGTACCTGTGCTACACACTTTAATCTGCTGAAATACGTCTGAACACTATTGGAACGGCTATGAGGACATCAATCTTATCCCGTCTACGTCGTAAAATCTTGCAAAGAAACAAACAACACATAGTCTAAAGAAATTTACTACTTTTGTTAAGTAGCCAAGAATATTAAAATACCCCCGTCGCAGCAAACCTGCGTACTCAGCGAATTTCCAAAGAATTATTGTTTCAACATCAAAGAACTTTTTGGCTATCTTATATAATTAATAATCTTTACAAGGAAATATAATATATTCAATAGCATTATATTTCTGAGTAAATTATTTTTATTTATTAATTTATATATTAATATTTATATTGCAATAAATGACTTTTTTAACAGTAATAAAAGTGGACATCTAAAGCTTCAATGCAAAAGGAATGATTTGTTTACAAATAACAAAACATAAACGTTTCAAATTTGACAAATATGCAGAAGATAGCTGATCAGCTGATTAGGAACAGATACCTTATTATCTTCATATCTCTTGCTCCCATTATACACTTATTTTCCATGAGACTACCATGGGATTTAGCATGTAGGTTTGCTGCCATGTGAGTTTTTCATCAAATCTTAATTACTCACCACCTAGTGAAGGTTCATACACATTTTTATTAAGATATGTTGATAAAAAAAGCAATATATAACTTTATTAAAGATTTACCCATAAGAATAACATGGGAAACTTGATTTGAATTTTCTCTATAACCAGTTAAGCTATTTTAAAGATTCAAAATACTACATTGTTTGTTTTTTTTAGCTCTGTTAAATGGTTTTCGTTAAAGTTGATGAATTTTGAAAATTTAGGTCAAAAAATGCCAAAAACCCATTAAATCCCCCATAAAACCCCGTTCCCATAACCCGACAATGCTGGTTCTCGAACTCATGAAAATAGACCTGGTCTTACACCTTCATACCAAATTTCATCAAAATCGGAGGTTCCCTTCAAAAGTTATCAGTACCACGGACACACACACACACACACACACACACACACACACATATATATATATATATATATATATATATATATATATATATATATATGAAAACGAACGAATGGTGTTTTTGGCTTCTGGGGACCTCAAAATGAAAAAGTAAAGTGGTCCCGGGCTTAGGTCTTACCATGGCTACTACGGTAATAGCGTATTCCCTATAGGGAAATTCGCTAAAATTATTTTTTGCATGACTTTTCATATGTTGGCTTCTTTAAGAGTCACACCAATCCAGTCAATTACACTGGATTTTAACATAACAAGAAATCATGAAAATACATAAATCTTTATCTCCTTCCATTTATGTCTCAATGGAGCAATTCAATTCTTCAGTAGTACGATGCATATGCACTCTATAAGTAATTATAATTAGGTAAAGAAAAATTGTTAAGAGTCATCTTCACCCCCGTGCCGGTAGCACATTGTTGCGCAGTCGGCAATGTTAACCATACGGCTTTTAATGCAAAACATGATATCGCATTCCCCTGTTTCGGACGCCGTTTTTCAACCCATTTTCTTTAAACTTGGTAAGTGTTTAGTTGAATAGTTATACTATGTCGCTCATACCTCGGAATTTTGAAAATTTAACAAATATTCCTAAGGAAAATCGAGTTATTTTGTGACGTCTCAAAGAGTAATATTTGTTAAATTTTCAAAATTCCGAGGTATGAGCGACATAGTATAACTATTCAACTAAACACTTACCAAGTTTAAAACCAATCGGTTGAAAAACGGCGTCCGAAACAGGGGAATGCGATACGATGTTTTGCATTAAAAGCCGTATGGTTAACATTGCCGACTGCGCAACAATGGGCTAATGGCCCAGGGGTGAAGATGACTCTTAAGTTCCTAACATTTCGTTTTGAAGGTTTGGCGGAAAGCCGTCCACGATCTTAGCTGCACGTATGCAGTTCCTAGCTTTGTAGCAGATGTGATAATCAGGTGGGCGATAGCTGGAGTCACCGGGAACCCGTTGGCTTAAGCTGGGTTTAACCCAACGATAAATTAAGACGGTACGTTTTGTCGGATATCGGACGTTCGTTTACACGTAACGATTAAACGTAACGATTTGTCTGAACGATATGATGGTGCAAGCACACATTTCCGTACAAGTCAGTCGGTGTTTTCCCCTCATGTGTTTTTTTTTATTTCTCTCAGGATAAGCTTCACTTAGAATTTTCCATAAGCAAGGAAAGTTTTTGTACAGTTCTACAAACTCTATGAGGAACTCCCTAAAGCTTTCACGCAGGTCTGACATTTGTGTTCCTTCACCAAAATAAACTTTACAAAACTGGTAAGCAACAAAACTTCAAAACTTAAACGACAAATGGAACTTACACAGTAATCACTCAAAATACGAGACGATATATGAGACGACGACGAAAAACTGCGGTCGAGACAGGGTGTATCCGTTTACACGCTACGACTTGTCTATGCCAACTTACCAAGCAACGACTTGTCGTTGTAAACCCATGAGATTTGTTCAATTTTCCACAAACCTTCCGATCTGGCTCCAACTCAGACAATTTCTAACGAATTGCGGTTTACACGTTCCGTCTTGCATGCAACATCATATCGTTGCAAACCCATGAGATTTGTGCAATTTTCCACAAAAAATCCGAGCTGGCTCCAACTCAGACAAGTCGTAAAGACTTGCGTTTTACACGTTCCGTCTTGCATGCAAGGTCACATCGTTCAGACAAATCGTTACGTTTTATCGTTACATGTAAACCCGGCTTTATAGGCCGATCTGTGGTTATGACAAAGAGGTTCTATCAGCAGGGCGAATCCGGTTACCTCTGTTTTGTTGATTTATTTGGAAGACCATCAATGAAACCCTACATCTACATTACTTCAGAGTTTGGTGTTATATTGTTGGCATAGAGTAGGAGTACCTTAAATTGACATAATACATAAATATTTGCAAGAATTTTCTAAGGTTATATGAAACCTAACCTATTTGTGTTTGTCCTTTATCGGGTCGGGAAGATCTTCTCTGAATCTGTTAAATCCTCGTCCAGTTTGACCTACATAAGTACTCGGACATTCAGTACATTTCAAATTTATAAATACCAGTTTTATCAGTTTTTATGATTCCTGTTTTTGCTTCCTAAAATACATTTTACCCGGTTTGAAGTGTTGAATGCCACTCTCATATTGTGTTCATTTAGTTCTTTGCGGAGGATATTCTGTATTGTATGGTTAAATTCAACGCTGACGTATTTGTGTGGGGTATTATTATTAGTTGTAACCATGGTATTTACATTCAAAGTTTTACTTGTATGTTTCCGGATGAGTCTGTCCACCATGTTGCTCTTGTAACCATTGGCTATGGCGATGTGCTTTATTATAGCAAGCTCTTTCTGATACGAATCGTTATTTAGTGGAATGTTTACTAACCTATGTAAGAGAACATTTTGTGTGAATGTGGGTGGTAAGAGCTAGCATGGATGGTCTTGTTTGTAGTTGTATTTTTTCTGTATATGCTAAAACTGGAAACTATTGTTACTCTCATCTAAATTTAAATCTAAAAAATTCAGTCTATTGTTTTATTTAATTATCAAAGTGAATTTTAGTTTCTGTGCTATTGTATTCAGATAATTGTGCAGAAGATTGAGCTGTCGCTTATTTACATTAAATAGAATTATAGTGTCATCAGTATATCTACGATAAAACATAAAATTTTCTCCCTGTGTCTGATCTTATCCGACATGATATGTTTATTTTCTATATGGTTTAGATATATATCAGAAAGATTGGTTGGTGCCTATCAGTTTGTAGGTTGGTGCCGATGTAATTAACTAGAGGGTGGATTGGCACGCCTTCCTTGTGGATCTTAGGCAATCCTCGTAGGGTTGGAGTTTGAGGGTTCATAGTTTTGAGGAACTTTATTTCATCATTGGTAAAAAGGGTATTGCTGTTATTAATTAATTTCTTAATCCTCCGTTGGTACATTGCAGTCGGATCTCTGTTTAAATTTGTCACATTATTTTTCTCGATGAAATTCTGGACGTTTTCTTTATAATATGTTTTATATAATAAAACAATAGTACTGCCTTTATCGCCCTTACATGACAAAGCATAATGTAATATCAATTTTTCCTTTGTGTGCGATTTTAATATTAGTGTGATTGATGAAATTTCACTTTCCTGGAATAGTCACAAAACAGGTTTATTATTTTTAAATTTACTATTTATTTTCCGTGATAGCAAGAGACGAGTGGCGTTCCTACACTCCTCGTCTAGGATAGTTTTTACGGCACATTCTGTTTTAATTAGTTCATGAAAATTACCTTGTAAACATATAAATTAAATGTAACTAATATTATTCTCGATGCAAAATTCATCTCAGTAAATTCACTTCAATCCGCCGAGACCGGCGCCAACCAGACGGCAACTTGATACAAAAAATGTACCGTGATCAGATGTACAACGCTGGGAGGACGGACGGCACGCACGTTCTCACGCCATGTAGCAATTCTTAGAATAATCATGCAAGGAATATAAATCGACTTACCGATCAGCAATCAGCGGCAAAGATGGCGGCTTGATGACGAAGTATTCAATCGCCAATAGGGAATAAGGAAGAGGTGGTAATTGAAAGATAATTGGCTGGGAGGCGTGGACAATCGGAAACGGGGATGAAATAAAAAAGTAGTGGGGACAAAAATTGGAACTTAGGAGCGGAGGAAATTATCAGTCTTCAAGGAGTACAGGATAGAAGAAGTCAGGGGAAAAGGGCTGGTCTGGGCTCTGAACGGAGTAGGAGCCAGGAAAAACATGTACACGTGTGTGTACGCACACACGTGTACATAAGTACCGACCGACGCGGACAACGGACGCTCACAGACTGAAATAATCCACAGTCCCAAGGCAGTTAGCAGAAAACAGACGCAGCTCAAACGTAGGCACAGAGATGACGTTATCTCTTGCAGAAGTGACAAGAGATAAGAACACCTGCAGCACGTCTCTGCGGGAATCAGCACATTAGGGCACGGCCTGGAAACATGAATACTAACTGTTTCAAAAACATTGCCTCCCATTCTGAAAACATGTGCTCACATTCGAAAAATATCTTCAAAAATTTACCGAATAATTACTGATTAGCTTAACATTCATTGACTAGGGCCCAGTCATGAGTATTAAGGGATTCGGTAGCTATAAATTCTGACTAAAAGCTAAAATAAAAGTACAAATTCTCATATTAATGTATAAACGCATTCTCTTAAGAGAGTAAATGCTGAGCGCGCAAGCATTACTTTCTGACAGAAAAATGTAATTACTGAACGAAGTAACCAATACATTTTGGATGTAGGACGAAAATACCATGAACAGATAAACTAACATACACTCTTGAAATTGAAATCACAAAATTATTATTATTATTATAACACTAACACGAAATTTGTGGTTCAGATCTGAATGGCTGTATGGAAAGAACATAACACCAGGATGGCTTCACACCTGTTACTCGCCACGATAACAATATTGCTTTGCAACGGAACACAAGCAACTCAAGAGTCCGACATCTACCAATTCTTCAGCGGCTTACATTTCGAACGCCAAACAGCTCTAATCCCTTACGAAGCATCGATTCCATTAATCTTAACGACAAAATTAAACCAAAAAACCAACGTTCCCAAAATACCAAAATATAACAGGAAAATGTAGCTTGAATAGAAATAACACATCCACGCAGTGCGAACTACAGAGAAATCTAGTGAAACTTCAATCATTAATTATATCAGTCATTGAAAACCAAAGCCATGACCTATCGCTTAGTAATGTAACAAACACAAGAGGAAAACGGGGACTAACATTCTTAAAAGACTTCTTTCAATGGTGCTGTGACTTAGCCTCCACAAACGAAGTTGCGGGCATCTATGACAATCAAAAAAATCTTGAACAACACACTAATGAAATTATTAACTCCGTAGGAAATCAATATAAGGACCTAGTTAGAACAACACATAATCTGAATAATTTCTCACAGAATGTCGCACAACTAGCGGACAGAGTGCATACAACATTTTCAATCGCACAGCAAGAATTCAGCGAGAGCCAATACACAACATCAGAAATAATCATTAAGCAAATTTACTCTCTAACACAACAAACATGGACATACATATTGTACAATTACCAGCAACAGAACGAGAGAGACATCCTAGGAAAATGCCATTCAAATCAAATTTCAGACAGCTTAATCAAACCCAAGAAACTATTAACTCACCTCACCGAATTACAAACGAATGCCTTCGAGAAGAATTTAAGACTAGCCATACCGATCGACAAAATACTGCTGTACTACAAATTACCAATTACTCAATGTACTTTACTTAACGACACATTACTTATAAAGATTAACATACCACTGATGCCAAAGAACATTCTCTACAAACAATATAAAACGATAATATCTCCAGTACTTTGGGGAACAGACATTTGCTCCTTACAAATAAAAGGAAAATTTGTGTTCACGAACGAACACCTCACAAAAGTAATTACCAGTGAAGATAAACACTGCAATGAAGAAACATATCCCTTATGTCTATTACCCCGACAAACTCTCCCAACAAGGGAACAAAAATGCTTACATTTCATTTTAAACAATGTAAATATAGAAACACTACAACAACATTGCCACTATGTTTGCCAAACAGCCCCAGAATATCCAATAGTTACTAAATTATTGCCAAATAAATACCTGATTACCAATATTAAAGAAAATATGACACTCAGGTGCGACAACGGGAAATCAACCCACCAAATCACTCCCATCACGGCAGGAACATTACTAGTAAATATCCCTTGTGACTGTGAGTTACTCAGCGAAGACGAAATACTAATAACCCAGTTACACCCGTGTGATTCCCAGGACGACATTAGAAAGAAAATTATAAACCTAATCCCAGTAACTTGGTCTAAATTACAATCAATTAAATTATACCCAATGGAATCGGGAGTGACACACGAATTCAAAAATTTAACCGAAATTTTAAACACAAATTGGACATTTCGGAACCCAACCTTTAAGGTTACAGAAATGGAAAAAATCCAACAAGTAAAATTACTACACGATGAATATGAAATATTTAATGACACGAGACTCCTGATGTACATCCTAATAGCATGGTTAGCCATAGTCACCATCGCTATAGTAATATTAGCATACTGCATCCACATCCAGGAAATAAAACGAAAAATGACAGTGCCACCCAGAGACTTTACGCAGTAAAATCAGTTAAGTGGGCAATTAAAAACAAAATTATGGAGCGATCGGTGGAATATCGCTCAATCGCCGTGGGGGAATGTAAACATATAAATTAAATGTAACTAATATTATTCTCGATGCAAAATTCATCTCAGTAAATTCACTTCAATCCGCCGAGACCGGCGCCAACCAGACGGCAACTTGATACAAAAAATGTACCGTGATCAGATGTACAACGCTGGGAGGACGGACGGCACGCACGTTCTCACGCCATGTAGCAATTCTTAGAATAATCATGCAAGGAATATAAATCGACTTACCGATCAGCAATCAGCGGCAAAGATGGCGGCTTGATGACGAAGTATTCAATCGCCAATAGGGAATAAGGAAGAGGTGGTAATTGAAAGATAATTGGCTGGGAGGCGTGGACAATCGGAAACGGGGATGAAATAAAAAAGTAGTGGGGACAAAAATTGGAACTTAGGAGCGGAGGAAATTATCAGTCTTCAAGGAGTACAGGATAGAAGAAGTCAGGGGAAAAGGGCTGGTCTGGGCTCTGAACGGAGTAGGAGCCAGGAAGCCAACTGGATCGGTATAGAACGCCACCAGTGACGACCCGACTCCAAGACCAGCGCCACAGCTCCAGACCCTCCAGAGAAGGAAGACGGGCCAAGCAGGTCCAGGGATCCCAAGGAAGGAAGACGGGCCAAGCAGCTCCAGGAGTCCCAAGGAAGGAAGACGGCCAAGCAGCTCCAAGAACCCCCCAAAGAAGGACGACGGGCCAGCAGCTCCAAGGACCCTCCAGAGAAGGAAGACGGGCCAAGCAGCTCCAGGAGTCCCAAAGAAGGAAGACGGCCAAGCAGCACCAAGGACCGCCCACAGAAGGAAGACGGACCAGCTCCGAGGCCCGGGGACTAGGACTCCACCGCACCGACGACCACTCGCGCGCCCACAAGGAGAACGGCGCAGCACAGCCGAGGGACCACTCCGACCGACACCGTACCGGCAACGAATCCGACGGACGGCGGAAGAAAGGTCAACTCCAGGGTATGTCAAGTCACTCTCAGTCCGGTGCACAGCATTAGGCCCGAACGTTTAAATTTAAATAATAGATAGAGCATTTCTAGACTCCCTTTAGTTAAATAAATAAACAAAGGCAATAATCTCTAAAGCGAACAGCAAGCATAAATGAAGTAACCAAATATCAAGAATAAAGTTATAAGTAGGCTAGTAAAGGAATAAATAAGTAAATAAATAATTGTATATAAAGTAATAGATAAAATTAATAAAACCCCCTGCTTAGAGAACGAAGTAAAACCCCAAAGTAGGAACTGTATTCAAGCACGGCCATTCAAAGTATTAAATAATCTATTCCTTTCAACACTTGTAAATATTAGAGGCTAAGACATGACTTCATTTTTAGGGTAATTTGTATAGTAACTTTGTTTGAGGAATTGAATTCTTAAAAGCCCAAGTTTGATTTAACGATATCATTTTTTTGTTTTATTGCTGTAAATAATTAATGGTCAATTAACATATAAGTTAAATATTATCAGTGACACTCACACATCGGACGCTCCAGTTGTGCGCGAAGTGATTTACCGAACTCTTACTTCATGAGTGTTGAGTAAACGAAGGAGAACTAGCCCCAGCACATGGGTGGACTCTAATTCATGTAAATACATTTCGCTCACTGTCATTGAAGGATATAATCATATGTTTCACCTGTGCACCATGCTAGTTTAGTTGTAGTTGTATTGTTACGGGCTTACGGGTTCTAATCAATAACACTTGGCGATTTCAACAACTAACTATAATTTATTACAAATTAGATTAATTAACAGAGATGCAAATTTATGCTAAATACCTAGCTAAACCTATCTAATTCCTAACTAGCTACAGTTTTACAACTAACTATCTAACTTACAGGGTTTTTACAGGGAGTGTCCTATCAATACAAATGCGCTAGCACTATCACTATAAATGTCACTGTTTACTCTGTCACAATCACTGACACAGTTCACAGTTCACTATTCACACGCGGACACAGTCGCACTGTCACGGGTCGAGAGACGCACTGACGTCGACCTCACGCGCACTGGTTATCACTGACTGACACACTGACTGACTGGCCGCTCCGGTAGGCCTTTTATCCCAAACGGCTAGGATCATTCTCGAAGCCGGACGCCTCCAGACGTTTCGGGAACTCCACTGTATTCGCCGCGCCATTCAGGTGAGGGTTGTTTACACTGTCGCCGCGGCGGTTGACCTGCCCCGTCGGGTCTGGAATTTTCTCGACGGCGCTTCGAGCCGATACGGGGGACTGTTTCTGGGAACTGTTCCCGACGGGCCGTAACACTACCCCCTCCTCAAGACTGTTCTGTCCCAGAACAGACTCTGACTTGCCGTTACTAGAGCTGATCCTGCATCCAGCTCTCCAGGGGTTGAACATGCAGACATCGACGGTGATGTTGGTTCCAGCGAAGATTTCTTCAATCATCTTTCTTACAATCTTCCAGTCCAAACCGTCGTATCCACTTCCTAACTTGGGAATTGCCAGTTTGGTCTCCTTCAGTCGTAGGAGCTTTTCCCGCAAATCCTCAAGACTCTTCCTGAGGGAGAGGTATGAAGCTTTAGTGTTCGGTGTTTTCTTGGTGACCAGGTAGAACAGGTGTCTGCCATGTTGATTGAGATGGAGTGACTTGCCGACGCTGGGTCCTTGGCGCTCGAGCTCTTCGGTTCCTCCAAACTTCTTCCTGAAGACGGTGGCTAAGCCACGGGACATTCTCAAATCTTCAGCCACGCAGTGAGCCAGGGCATACTCTGTTGGTAAGTTGAATATGTCGCTATGTTGCAACCTAATCACTCCATATCCACGGCTGTCCAGGGGCTTCAGCATTCCCTTTTCAAAGTCGGAGGGTGTTATGCGGAAGTTCCTGATTTGCTGTTCCTCTGGTCTGTCATGGTCTCCTTTGTACAGGGCAAGTCTATTAAAGTGAACAATCTTCGGTTTTCCTTTTGGTAGCTTTTGGATTCTGTAGACTACATCGTTTATTCGACTTATGATTGTGTATGGCCCTTCCCAAGAACTTTGGAGTTTTGGCGAGTACCCACGTCGCCTCCGAGGATTGTGAAGCCATACCAGAGTTCCAGGTTTGAAGCCTCCCTTCTCGGCTTTTATGTCGTATCTCTCCTTCATTCTGTCACTCGCTCCAAGGACGTTGAACCGGACTTTCTCGTGAATCTCGTCCATCCGCTTCCGTAGATGAGAGACATAATCTTCACCAACCACTTCTTCATCCGGTGTGAATCCAAACTGTAGATCACATGGCAGACGCAGTTCTCGGGCAAAAACCACACTGGCCGGGGTCTGTCCGGTGGTCTCGTTAACAGAGCTGCGGTAGGCTAGCAGGAACAGATGCAGGTATTGGTCCCAGTCTCGCTGATGTTCAGAGACAACCTTTGACAAGTATCTTCCTATAGTCCTGTTCATACGCTCCACCATGCCGTCAGACTGCGGGTGAAGAGGTGTGGTTCTAGTCTTCCGGATGCCAAGGACTTCACACATTCTGGTGAATACAGCCGACTCAAAGTTTCTCCCTTGGTCTGAATGAAGCTCCAAGGGGACTCCAAATCTGCTAACAAATTCCTTGACCAAGACGTCAGCAACCGTGATTGCTTCTTGGTTTGGGAGTGCGTAGGCCTCCACCCATTTGCTGAAGTAGTCCATGGCCACCAGAATGAATCGATTTCCTGCATCTGAGACAGGGAACGGTCCAGATACATCAATAGCGATTCGTTCGAATGGCGCTCCTACATTGTATTTTCTCATCGGGGCCTTCCGTTTGTTAGTTGGTCCGTTTGATGCGGCACATGTAGTACACCTTCGACACCAATCCAGCACATCGGCCTTCTGATTGGCCCAATAAAACCGTTCACGCACCTTCGCCAGTGTCCTATGGACTCCAAGATGGCCTCCTGAAGCTCCGTCGTGCAGTTCCTTTAGTATCTCGGGAACCCTTTTCTTTGGGACGATGACTTGAAGTTTACTGCGATCCCCCTCCAACGATTCGATCGCTCGTTTCAACACTCCATTGTCCACTAGAATCGAGTCCCATTGTGCCCAATACGTTTTCACGTTCTTGGACAACGGAGCAACGTCCTGCCATGAAGGTCTTCCATTGCCGTCCAGCTTCCACTTCAGTATGTGCGTCAAGTCCGGGTCTTCTTGCTGGTCCTTAGACAGCTCCTTTCCCTGCCAGGTGTCGTCAACTACAGTGACTCGGCTCACTAAAGCTTCTCTCTCCTCTTTACGTGTGCAATGCTTGCAAATGTCTCCACATGGTCTTCTAGAGAGCGCGTCAGCATTTCTGTGGCTTGTTCCGGAACGATGAATGGACTCGAAGTCGTACTCTTGAAGACGTTCAATCCATCTTGCCACTTGGCCCTCTGGTGTCTTAAACCTCAATAGCCACATGAGTGCAGCGTGGTCTGTTCTTAAAAGGAACTTTCTTCCATACAAATATTTATGAAAGTGTTCGATGGATTTGACCACTGCAAGCAGCTCACGCCTGGTGACGCAATAGTTACGCTCGGGGGCTGATAGAACCTTGCTGAAGTACCCAATTACTCTTTCTTCTCCATCTTGGAGCTGAGCAAGGACCCCTCCAATGGCTGTATTACTGGCGTCCGTGTCGAGTACAAACTTTCCGTCCGGTCTTGGGTAGGATAGGATTGGAGCGTGACAAAGCCTATCCTTAAGCTCGTCAAATGCCCTTTGACAGTCATTATCCCAGACGAAGGGTCTTTTGTCTTCCGTTAGCTTGGTAAGAGGCTTTGCAATATTTGCAAATCCTTTCACAAACCTCCGGTAGTACGTGCACAGCCCGAGAAAGCTTCTCACTTGGTGCTTATCCTTGGGCGCTGGCCATTCAGTGATCGCCTTGATCTTTTCCAAATCCACTGAGACTCCTTTGTCTGATACGACATGACCGAGGTAATTGACCTGTCGGCGGAACAGATTGCACTTCTTCGGGTTGAGTTTGAGATTGGCAGAGCGCAGGCGTGAGAAGACACTTTCCAAGTTCTTAAGATGGTCACTAAAGGATTTTCCCACGACGATTATGTCATCAAGGTACACCAGGCATATCTCCCATGAAAG
Organism: Neoaliturus tenellus; assembly: GCA_030545055.2. Lineage (NCBI taxonomy): Eukaryota > Metazoa > Arthropoda > Insecta > Hemiptera > Cicadellidae > Neoaliturus > Neoaliturus tenellus. The sequence goes on along the minus strand of CM061535.1, from coordinate 70,882,100 downwards.
GCCTCTCAAGACGTTATCCATAAGTCTTTCAAAAGTTGCCGGAGCATTGCATAGGCCGAATGGAAGCACGGTAAATTGCCAAAGTCCGTTACCAACTGAAAATGCAGTTTTCTCCTTGTCTTTAGGGGCCAAACCAACCTGCCAATAACCACTCCGAAGGTCTAGGGTCGAAAACAACCGACACCCACCCAATGTGTCTAGCGTGTCATCAATTCTTGGCAGTGGGTAGCTGTCCTTTTTAGTGACATTGTTCAGTAGACGATAATCGACACAAAATCTTGTTGATCCGTCCTTCTTCTTAACTAGTACGACTGGTGAGCTCCAAGGGCTGTTAGATGGTTCGATGACACCGTCAGCCTCCATCTCCTTGATTATCCGGTTAGCTTCTTCTCGCTTAGCCAGAGGTAATCTTCTAGGTGCCTGGCGTATAGGATTGGCGTCGCCGGTGTCAATCCGATGCTGAACAATGTTGGTCCTTCCTCTGGCGCCGCCTCCATACTCAAACACATCTTGCCATTTAATTAAAAAGTCCCTTACGTCCTTACTCTGTGCAGGTGTCAGCTCCTGACAAGCACTGTCTGCCAATCCTTCTAGCTCCTTGGGTAGCTCCTGAGAACGTGATGGGCACGGCTGCAACTGGCGCACTACCGAGGAGATGCTTACACAGCTCCCAACCACAGCTCCTTTCTTCACAGTGACGGGAAAGCTGTTCAAGTTCATCAGTCGCACGGGGTTGTTCTGTGCAATGTTAAATAGAGACCTTGCAGCGAAGATTCCACGACCCAGTTGGTGTTCACCATCAACCTCAGGTTCAAGCAGGACACTTTGGCCGGTAGTAAAGTCTCCCTCGACTGATGCTTGGGTCACAACTTGACTCCTCGCAGGTAATACCGTGTCTTCCAATAACAGCACTCGTGCTGAAATGTTCTTCCCACGCCGAAGTATGACATCCTCTTCTCCAAAGGTCACAACACTTTTCGACATGTCCAGTTTCATTCCGTACTTCGTCATTATGTCAGTCCCTAAAATGACATCTTCGTCTATGTTGGCAACCAGAGCGCTATGCTTGAAAACGCAGCCACCGATATGGAAGGAAGCAACTGTCTGCCCGTAAACATTAGCTAACTGTCCTGTGGCTGTTCTTAGTGACCAGGAGGTTGGTGTGATATCCTTCTCGGGAACAATATTTGGATTAAGGACGGTCATTGTTGCACCGGTATCCAGGAGACAGCTTCGTAGTTTCCCGTTCACCCTTCCGTCGGTGTAAAAACTCTTGGCCTGACTTCCCAGTGAAGCAACTTTACCATTTTCTTTCGGGGCCTTGGAGATACGGGTTGACAGTTGCCCCTTCCCATCAACCCTGCTTAGTTTTCCTGCTTCCCTTCTGGGGTGGTTGCTGTGCACTTGCTTCTAGGGTGTCCTATTTGGCCACAACTCCAACAGCGAACTTGCTTCCTTCGTGTTTTCAGCGCCTCCAGTACTTGTTTCACAATCGATGCGATGTCAATGGTTGGGGGTGTATCAGCCTCCATGGAGCGTACTCGAGCCTGCCCTCGGACTGACTGACGAACAGCTTCGAACTCCAGTGCCTGGGTCAGCGCCTCGTTGAGTGTCTTCGGTCGAGCGAGTTTAACGGCTTGTTGAGTCTCCAGGTCTCGCAATCCGTCCAGAAATCTGTCCACTGCAAGGCTTTCGTAGACGTCGTCAGTGACCGACGGATACGCGTTCCTCACCAGACGGGCGACATCTGCCTCGAACTCCTGCAGTGATTCGTTGGGCTTCTGAGTCCTGTTCCTCAGCTGTGAGCGGTAGAGCTGATCCATGTGCCGTTTCCCAAAGCGCATCTCGAGTCTGTTCACCAGCGCAGCATAGTTCTGTCGCTCCGACATTGGCATCGTCTGTAGGATAGCCAATGCATCGCCCCGAAGAGACAAGCATAAAACAGAAGCCTTGGTATGCTCGGGCCAACCATGGACCATTGCTGCCGTCTCGAAAAGTGTCATGTAGTCCTCCCACGGAGTTTTACCATCGAAGACAGGGACGGTAGTATGCGGGTTCACTGCCACTCCCGTTGTCGTCCTGTAGTCCGCCTCTGGAACCACAACCTGCCGCGGCGTCGTGGCGTTGGCGCTCCCTGATGACGTTGACGCAGGGCTCAACGCAGGACTCTCCTTTGCATCCGTACTCATTCTAAGCTTATTAACTAACCTACTTTCTAAGTTTTTCTCAATAACACAAATTTTATCCTCAAAATTGCTTTCAATTACATTAATTTTGTCCTTTATTTCACTGATTTCTCCTTTAAACGTAACAATATCACTCTCCAAACTTGCAACCTTACTTGAATATTCCTCCAGTTTGTCTACTATTTCTTCTTTTAAATTTTTATTATTTTCTAACATTTTATCTTCTAAGCCTAACATTTTCACTTCTAAACATTTGTTACTTTCTAACATTTCCTCTTTCAAACATTTGTTACTTTCTAACATTTTATCTTCTAGACATTTGTTACTTTCTAAGATTTTATCTTCTAGGCTTACAATCATTTTATTCAGATCGGAAGTATCAAAAAGAAAAGTGTCTGGATTTTCACCCGCATCAAGCAAAGCTTGGTGTAGGCGTTGTTGGAGTACTGCTTTTGTACCAGAAGTATCAAGGTCACGTTCTTCTAATTCTCTTTTAAGATCTACCACTTTTAACTCTACAAGCTTTGCCTTTTTGGAAACCATTTCTAATGAAATACAAAATAAATAATTATGAAAAAACAATAAAATTAGTTTTAACAAGTTTTTATACAATACAAAACCGATATAAATTGTCTTACTAAATCAACTCTATTACAAATTTAGAAATAATTAAATTGACAGCCTTTTAACAGGGGAATTACTAATATAAACGTACTCAACAATTATTATAAAATTCCTTTGAAATGAAATCGCCAAAATATCTACACTTCTGACACCAATTGTTACGGGCTTACGGGTTCTAATCAATAACACTTGGCGATTTCAACAACTAACTATAATTTATTACAAATTAGATTAATTAACAGAGATGCAAATTTATGCTAAATACCTAGCTAAACCTATCTAATTCCTAACTAGCTACAGTTTTACAACTAACTATCTAACTTACAGGGTTTTTACAGGGAGTGTCCTATCAATACAAATGCGCTAGCACTATCACTATAAATGTCACTGTTTACTCTGTCACAATCACTGACACAGTTCACAGTTCACTATTCACACGCGGACACAGTCGCACTGTCACGGGTCGAGAGACGCACTGACGTCGACCTCACGCGCACTGGTTATCACTGACTGACACACTGACTGACTGGCCGCTCCGGTAGGCCTTTTATCCCAAACGGCTAGGATCATTCTCGAAGCCGGACGCCTCCAGACGTTTCGGGAACTCCACTGTATTCGCCGCGCCATTCAGGTGAGGGTTGTTTACACTGTCGCCGCGGCGGTTGACCTGCCCCGTCGGGTCTGGAATTTTCTCGACGGCGCTTCGAGCCGATACGGGGGACTGTTTCTGGGAACTGTTCCCGACGGGCCGTAACAGTATTATTAAAGTCTGTTTAATTGCTTGACCTGAGTTGATTCAATTGCCTTCCTGATACTCTCACATTACTGTCAAGCGAGTCAAAGTTATTTCAGCAGTGTATTTCTAACAGAGCTCACGCTACCCAGGCGAAAGCTTTATAACCTCTTTTTCCTGATCTCGGGAGATTGTAATTTAGGCCTTAATCTCACAAGGCCATCTCTTTGTTGTCAAACTTAATATTAGTGTGATTTGTAGTTCGTGGGTAAAACTGGAAATAAAACATTAAAATATTCTCTTTAGGCTTTAATGCATTAATGATACATTCAAATTGGGTCGGGTGGCATGCGTTAGCAAGTTCAAGGTGTTTCTTATATAGCAAAGAGTTAAGCGTACTCTTTTTATAATAAAGAAATCCATAATTTTTCAGCGAATAATTTATTTCTCTTAGCAGCTTGTGATTCATTGTTTATATAATGTGTACCTAGTTTAATACATATATAGTACATAGTACACTTAGTACATAATTAATGTAACGTAATAAATTATTAATAAGAAATTAATTAATAACAGCAATACTCTTTTTACCAATGATGAATAAAGGGCTTCAAAACTATGAACCCTCAAGCTCAAACCCTACGAGGATTGCCTAAAATCCACAAGGAAGTCGTGCCAATCCATCCTCTAGTTAATTATACATCCGCATCAACCTACAAATTGGCCAAACATCTCGAAAAATTGTAAAAAAATCACATCAATCAGGAAATCAATTTTAGTTTGAAAAACTCTTATCAGCTGATGTAAAAATCAGGTATGTGAATGTAAAAACACACCAACATCTGGCTTCTTTTGATACTGTAAATTTATATACAAATGTACCAATTAATGAAACGTTAGATATTGTGGCTGAACACTTGAAAAATTTTAGTCTTTTACCTGAAGCCGCCGATGAGCTACTCTCATAGCTGAAAAACATTAAAACTAAATTATTGACTGATTTTTTTCAGATTTAACTTTAGATAAGAGCAACAATAGTTTCCAGTTTAGCATAATCAGACCATCCATGCTAGCTCTTACCACCCCCATTCACACAAAATGTTCGCTTACAATTCCATGGTGCATATTTTAGTAAACATTCCACTACATAACGATTCAAATCAGAAAGAGCTTGCTATAATAAAGCACATCGCCATAGCCAATGGTTACAAGAGCAACATGGTGGACAGACTCATCCGGAAACATACAAGTAAAACTTTGAATGTAAATACTATGGTTAAAACTAACAGTAATACCCCACCCAAATACGACGGTATTGAATTTAACCATACTATACACATTATCCTCCGCAAAGAACTAAATAAACACAATATGAGAGTGGCATTCAACACTTCAAGCCGGGTAAATAGTACCTTAGGAAGCAAAAACAGGAATCAGAAAAAACTCAGAAAACTGGTATTTATAAATTTTAAATGTACTGAATGTCGGAGTTCTTATGTAGGTCAAACTGGACGAGGATTCAACATTCGATTCAAAGAACATCTTCCCGACCCAAGAATGGACAAACAAAAATCTACATTTTGCCAACATTAAATCGATTATAATCACTCGATTGGTGGTATTGATGACAGCCTCAAGATTTTACACATATGCAGTAAAGGGAAAAAGATGGATACGTTAGAAGAATTTGAAATATATAAATGTTTTAAGAACAGTATCCTGATGAAACGAGAAACTTCAATTCAACACTCATTCAATTTTCAATTCACTTATAATTGTCTGTCAATAGCTGTACCCGTTCCTCCTGATAGCACTGATACGCCTAGATAAGGAAACGTACTCCAGTCTGTTCCCGACCATCGGCGCGACGCAATCTTTGCATTGTTTCCGTGTCAAAGTCCTGTGTATTGTATGTGCGTACGTTGTGAACTTTGTATGTGTTATTTATTTATTTATTTTTAACCAAGGTGGCGAGGCCTAACAGCCGAAGAATTTCACATCTTCGTCAACTGAAGATGATGTACTGACGTCGAAACATGTCCTGGCCATGTTTATTTATCGTTTAATTAATTATCTTTGAGCTATTTTTGGGAGAAACTTAAGTAATTATCACAGCTCAGGGGCTAAAACCATGAATTATATCTCACGTATTTACAAACCCGTCAGAACGACTATTTTTTAAATTTTAAATATCTCAGTTCTGGGATAAGAATAATACGAATATAGGGCTCTATGCTGGGAAAAAACATATTACATTATAGTATTGAATTGAATTAAAACTAAAAAAATGTCTTTGTGGAGTTTAAAACCAAAACAAAAGAGTCATTGTAGAAAGCTGACTGAACTGTCAAAGCACGAACCACGTGCTCCAGTTTAAATATGTGGATTTATTCAATTGTAGCTCAATCAATAATTTATTGCCTGAGTACATTTTTTACAAAACGTATGGCAAAGGTTAAACAATGCAAAGGTACTAACTAAATTGATAAATGATATCATAAAATATCATCAGTAATTTAATACTTCATATGCGTTCATTATGACTATTAAGTTGAATAAATAAATGTGTGGATAGTTAGGTATAGATAGTTTTTTGCTTGAGTTGCTGGATCTGTAATTTGTGTAATCTTGTCTCTGCACTGTATTTAATGTAAAATGAAACTTCCTTTGAAATGAATAAATATATCAAAGTATAAGAATAAAACGACTACGCATTTACTAGAACTGCAATTATTTTTTTTAACATAAGAATTAGCAACAGTGAATCAGCAGTTAACTGTAGAGGTGAAATCCACCTGATACAGTTTAAACAACTCATGGCAAGGTGCATCACCCTTAGCCCCCCATTATAAAACATCTTGAAATGGGAGTGAGCGTAGCGAACGAGCTCATATTCATAGAAAAAAGCCTTTAGGGTCGGCATTTTAGCGTACAGTCTGTAACTTATATTACTATGACTACAAAGAACTGTTTAAGTTTACCTCAGCCCTAGGTTCTATTCATGAATTGTTCAAGAATAAAAAGCTACGTCCGTAGGAATCACTAAACAACTGTTTGATTTTTTTACTCTAAATTATAGTTTAAAACATAAAAAGGGTTTTAGGAACCTACTTCTAAAGGACTGTACATAGCATTTTTATGAAAAATCGTCGTTTATTTTACACCACTAGGTTTAAGCGTTGATATTACCTCGTAAACATCTGACTGTTGATGTATCACCACTTTGAGCACCAGAGTGTAAGCTTAGTAGGCCGAGAATTGAGGCTAGATTAAGACTTCAAATTCCACCTTTCGAAAATTATTATGAAAAGTGGTTTTGTAATAATTTAGTCCTCTTCTTTCTTCAACGCTCCAGAAATGTCATTAGGGAATAATAATTACAGTTTTAATACTTAAAATACGAGAACGTATTTACTTAATGCTCTATCAATCAATTGTTGCTTAAAATGTGCTGAAAATCTATATTATTGCGTACCAAAATTGCGGAAGTATATTTTTGCTTTAATTAATAGGTGATTGCTTGTATGTGGCTAAAAAGTCGTCAGAAGTTGTCTAGGCGTCTATTTTCTGTAAAATTTCATGACGTCATTTCCGGTACCTACGTTAATTAACGTAGTCCGCCGGTGGTGCCGGCGATCTTCACTTATACCTGTCAGAACTCTCGATAGAGCCGTTTTCATTATCTGAATACATATTCTTTAACAATTTGTCATCATTACGATACTTCATTGCACAAATAACACCAAAAACAACAATAGAAAACACTGTGAACACAAGAACTCCGTACACTGCGCGCGCCTAGGGGGGTCTGGCAAATGATCATCCGCGAACTATTCAAATGGACTGCACCAAAAAGATGTGAGCAATGTGACCTCTCCCAGCAGTGGCTAAAGCCCACACTAAACGATAAACCAATGTTACACAATCCGGGAGTACTACGTAGTATTACGCAGGCCACTGCACATGAAGCTGCCCTCTTCACTTCTTAAAAAATGTCGGACCGGGAAATGAACTACGCCGAAGTGAATACATGGACTGGCACAACAGGCGGTGAGCGAATCAACCTCTCCCGGCAATGGCTAAGATCATACTAAACCATTATGTTTTTGGGAAGGAGCGATACGTAAATTAACGTAGGCCGCCGTCCGCGCCACCGTGGCACTACGTTAATTAACGAAGCCCGCACTCAACGTGTTAAAATTCACCTAGGAATTCACTCAAGATACATGTCGTAGTAAATTCTGTTTTAATAATGTTAAATTATAAAACAATAAATTGTGAAATATAATAAATTTAGACAAAAAATACTGGTGCAGTACTTGTTGGAACGGTGACAAGACTGCGTGGAGCTGCTGCAGTCTGGTGGACACAGTGGCAAGTAAGATCTGTCGATACACGAGCGCTCTAGCGGCGAACTTTGAGAAAAGCAGACTGAAACAGAACTACATAAAGGTTTAGTGGTTATTCTAACTAATTACGGTTTTAAATTTAAATTAATCATATAATTTTTTATAGTTTTGACAAAGTAAAAGTGATTTGTGAATGAATTTTCCGAAAGTAATTTGCTTTGTTGTAAAACAGTCGTTGTCGTTGATAATGTTTTTATCATTCCATCTTGATAAATCATCAGTTTCCTTTCATAGCATTTTAATACCGTCTTTAATAATTTGTATCCTGTATAAGTTTGGTTTTGATATGGAAAGTTTTGAGTTTTGTGGGAAATAATACATGAAGAACTGTATCTGATAGTGACAAATAGTTATTCTTTAAAGTAGAAATCATTATGGAGTATAAAGGATACAAAATATTTGATTGTTATTTCTTGAATATCTTGAATTGCAATTAAAAAAAATAAAACACATTTTTCTACTACATAATCTTTTTTATTGCATAACATACTTCACTGTACTATATACAATTGGAGTGTACATATCAATACATAATCAAGACAAATCATTACATATGTGTATTGATTTACAATTATAATAAGTAATTAATATTATTTCTTTTTTACTTGCAAATTAGAAAAAAATATAAAGTTATTATCACGAATAGGTTGAAATTTTAACAACGTTCAATGATTTTCTTAATTTATTATTATTCTAACGGTTAACACAATTTACAAAATGTTGTCATCTTTTCGGGTTACTACTAAAAAGATGGCAAGAACATAATGCACATGCAATATTTAATAAATAGCACTAACATCATCTTTTGCGAACTAAGCTAATGTAGCAAATACTAGACATGATAAAAAATAAGCAAGAGCAATGCTTATGATTACAGTACTAAAAACAACAATAATAAATGAATAATTGATTTACTTAATAATTAATTAAGTAAATAATTGATGAATAATTGATTACCTTCCCTTAAACATGAATTAACAATATCAGAAATCAAGGAGGCAACAATTTGAACACATCTCTTTATCAACAGACATGTCATAAATGCCCTTACTCCTACTAGACCTAAAACCATTCACCGTGACAATCACATTAGTAGGAGTTTCACCATTAAATTCAATGGGGCTATATCTACTGTCCCAGTGGTATCGGGGGTGCCTCATGGTTAAAATCTCGGCCCACTCCTGTTTAACACCTACTTGAAAGACATAACTGCCACTAAATGAAGTGTGAATATTTCATGTTGGCCAATGACATCAAGGTCTTCAACATAGTTGACGTACATCATGGGCATGATGATCTTCAGGAATCCCTTGACAATATTACATCTTGGTGCCCGATCAACGCTATGGCGTTAAACATCTCAAAATGTGTTGTTCTATCTATCATTCGTTGCAGGAACCAAGAGCTGCATTAATTACAATTCATGTTACTCCAAGTTACTCAATTGAATTACACTTTGGGCCATATAGAAATAGTCTCCAGAACTCAACGTAGACTTTGCAGACTTGTTGGCCTTAAACTTGGCTATACCTATCCTGACACTCCTGTCAGCCAAGTAGAGAAGTTTCTTGGCCTTCAATCTTTGGCCCTGAGGAGAAAAAAGTGTATTTGATCTTGTATTTCTGTACAGACTTATAAATGGTGAACTCGGTTATCGTGAATTGCTGGCAAACATCGAAATTACGATCAACAGAGGCACTCGATCGGATGCTGCTTTCAGTAGACGCTACTTTCCTGCTTCCTACCTTTACAATACTGTCATCAATAGGAAGTCTATTAAGAGGCAAGCCACTGCCCACCCCATGTTGATTTCTTCGGAGGCCCCGTTGGCAGTTTCAAGAACCATATTGTCCAGTTTGCAGTATTGGTTAGTTTTTCTCACGTTGTTATTGTTATTGTTGCTGTTGCTAATTTATTATTAATAAGTTATGATTTTTTATATTAATGGAGTATTTGTATCAAGTATTTGTTATTTCTATGTTACCGTTATTGTTGTTATTTTTTCGTTATTTATGGCTATATTATAACTTATTATTATTGTTATTTTTGTTGTTTAAGCTTTATATTTTATTTTTGTTTGTTACCAGTCTTTAGATTCATCTTGAGAATGTAGATTGGTAACAATTAGGTTTTCAATTGATATGTTATTTATGAATAATCCAAACTATTAAAAATTGTACTGTATAATGGTGTATCCGTTGTTAATAAATAAATAAACTAACAATAGGTCTCTAGTCAAAATTGAAGGAAACAACAGGAACAAAGACTAGACAAGCTCCAGGGTTGAGGATATTGCTGTTAGCTGGGACAGACAATGAGATAGATACAAGATCATAAACAAAACTTTAAAAAATAGTCATTGAACTCATCCGCAGTAGCGAAGTCATTGGTATAAGGTGAAGCTGGAGTCTGCCGATACTTGATGTGGTCCCAAGCAGCAATGGAGGGGTTAGCCACATTATTAACGGAGTCAGCCACCGCTGTCTGCTTGGCCTCCTTCACCCTCGCCAGATACTCCGATCGAAGTCTCCGCAGTTCTGGCAGCAGTTATGGCCTATTCTTGGACAAATAACTTACAACGTAGTTTATCATTGGTTTTCTCCGACGACCCTGTACTTCCTGTACCTTGCGCCTTGTTTTCCTAAGCTCTTGTACTGTTATTCACTGCTTCTAGTGGTTTATTTATTTATTATTATTATACCTGTTACCTCCTATGTCCGTCACGTAAACCACGAAGGCTTAGAACCCGTCCTTAATTATAAATTCCAAACTCGGCTGTTGATTCTTGACGCCGTCGAATCAGGTTGGGGTTAGGTTGGGGTGGGATTGGTAAGAATGAATGACTGGGAAAAAATAACGATTTATTAAAAAGACGGAACCATTTACGTTAGCATATGACAACTAATTGTCTATTTTAACAATTGTTCAGATTCATCTTTCCTCTGTAAAAAATTGTGTAATCTAAAGGTGACCAAATAAATAAACTAGATATAGAGTGCTTCAAAGAAAAGAAAATTTTCCCCATGATTGACACCATTTTTACTCATGATTCCCGCTGTTTTCTTGGTAACCAGTCCTTTGTTTACAGTTTCCCATCTGATATCTGCCATTTTAGCTTTACCTTTAAGTTTCTATGGTAACCAACTTCAATAGACTGCTCATAGACCATCAAATCGAAGTCTTTTTTAAAAACAAACAAAAATATCAAGTGTTTTATAAGTAAGAACCTTAAGCTAACGTTGTGATCCTTAAAGAAGGATCACAAAAAACTGGTTTTGTCTTGTAAAATAGATTATTATAAGAATAAAATTATAAAATAAAAGAATGTAAGTGAAGAATCGTGGAGAGTGGTTCACAGCCTCACTCGGAACACATTCAATCATTCTAATCTAAAACTTAAAGAGCAGAATAACACCCTGAGGAATCCTATTGTGGTGGCAAATAGGTTTATCCGATACTTCTATGAGGAGGTTAAAAACCTGGTGGAAGCGGACTCATGTGATGCCGAGGGGAGCCCTGCGGTGCGTATTGATGGTCCTTTGATGCACCTAATTTCAACCAATGAGCAAAAAATTTTAGAAATTATAGATTCTGTGTGCAATAAGCCGAGTGCTGGCATTAATGGTATTCCTTGTAATGTTATTAAGACTTGTGTCCACATAGTGTCCAAACCAATTTCACTGATAATTAATATGTCATTCAAAGAGGGAAAATTTCAGGACAAAATTAAGACATAAAAAATTGTGCCCATGTATAAGAAGAATGAAAAAGATTTGGTTAACAACTACTGACCGGTGGCCGTGCAGTCAGCCTTTTCTACGATTTTTGAAGTAGCATTTCTACATAGATTACTCCCATTTTTTGAACAAAACAATGTACTAGTAAATGATCAATTTGGATTTCGCAAGAAAAAATCAACCACAGATGCAGTTTTTTATCTTCTGGCATCGGTTTATAATAGACTTGATTGCTCAGAAGAAGTTTTTAGCCTCTTTTATAATATGACTAAGGCATTTGATTGCTTAAAGCATAAGCCGTTAGAATGTAGGCTAAACAAAATAGGGATACAAGACAAGCCACTCAGTTATATAATGTTATATTTGAGAGATAGATCCCAAGCAGTCGTGGTGAAGTACATGGGGACCGATAATGTTATCAGTAGCCATATGTCTGAAGTTCAGAATAACATAAATACGGGCGTTCATCAAGGATCAAATATGGGGCCGGTGCTCTTCCTGTTATTTGTAAACGATCTGCCAGAATCAGTGCATGAAGGAGAATTATTTATGTTTGCGGACGATGTCTGCCATTTGATCGCTAATGAGAACACTACTGATTTATTTATTTATTCATACACGGATTTTTCCATTTTAAATTATCATACAAAACAATTATATTAAGAAATGTAAGATTCTATTAAAAATTATAAATCTCCAAGACCAACTGCAACGAGATTTTAACCATTCTAATATAATAACTAACAAATATATAATCAAACAACTATCAAGCCTAAGGTAATACCAAAACATAACAAGTTATAAAACTACAACGAAATAACAAAATAAATAATCAACAAGAATATAGGAATTAGATAAATACAAGCATAACAGACTTATGTGCCCTGCAAAAGTAATAAAACATAATAAAATCCAACAACTTCACCAAGCAGAAAAACAACTTATGCTAATGTGTTTGCAAATGCCCATGCACTAAATAATTTTCCTCTCAGGGCCGACTCGGATTCAGTAAAAAAGTCCACATCCAAGGAAGCTGCTATGTTTCCCAGACGATAAAGCCTCGGGATGGTCGAGTAATATGCATAAGACGTTGGATGATGCTGTCTTTCAAAAAGGTCTCTGGAGCGTGTTCGAGTCGAGCCGCACTTGAAGTCAATCAGAGAGAGGAGCATGGGGCAGTCAATAACACCATTTATAAGCTTATACAGAAAGCACACATCAAATACTCTGCGTCGAACATCAAGAGGAGCAATATTATAATTCAACTGGAGATCATAAATTGGAACATCCTGAAAGTTGAATCCAAGCCTGGTTCCCAGCAAACGTATAAATCGCTTCTGTATGTTCTGAAGCCTATCGCAATGCCCACTTTGGAAAGGGGACCACACAACAGTACCATACTCAAGAAGTTGCCGGACCAAAGACTTGAAGAGTAGAGCAAGTGAATCGGGGCCAAGGGCATTTTTAGAAGTTCTGAGAATGAATCCAAACATTTTGTTCGCTTTGCTACAAACTGAAGCTATGTGCTCATTTGGAGTCAACTCAGGATTAAACATTATCCCTAGATCTTTAAATAGAGTGACCCTCCTGACTGTTACACTGGCTAACGTATATCCGTAAAGAAGCGGAGATGAAATCCGACAAAAAGTCATAACTGCGCAGTTGGCTATATTTAGTTGCATAGCATTATCCTCACACCATAATATGACATTTTGCGGGTCAGTCTGGACACTGGTACAGTCCACAATACAAGTGATTCTCTTGAAGAGCTTATCATCGTCGGCAAAAAGCAAACATTCAGAGCTTAGATGTTGAGGAAGGTCATTAATAAATAGGTTGAAAAGGAATGGTCCCAGGTGTGATCCCTGTGGCACGCCAGATGTTGCGACGAACTGTTCAGACACTTCCCCATTGAATCGGACTGCCAATCTTCTGCTGCTCAAGTATGACTTGAACCAGCTCAACAGGGGATCCCGAAATCCGTAGGCATGAAGCTTCTTGACTAGGTGACAGTGGCTCACACGGTCGAATGCCTTGGCAAAGTCTAAATACACACAGTCAACCTGCTTTTTATCCTCAAACACAGAAATTACATAGTTCTGTAGCGTAACAAGATTAGTAACGGTGGAACGACCAGCCCGGAAACCATGTTGTTCGTTGCCTATTACATTCTTTAAAAGCGGCAAGATCTTCTCCAGAACAAGGTTTTCAAATATTTCGGCTAACACAGATTGGATAACAACTGGTCTATAATTTTCAACATTGGATCTGTCACCAACCTTGTGTATAGGCACAACATAACCCTGCTTGAGGGAATCAGGGAACTGTCCCATTTTAACAAGTTCGTTAAATACAGATGTTAGAACAGGGGCCAATGATTTAGAGCAATGCCTTAAAACTGATGGAGGGATATCAACGGATCCAGTCCCTTTAAATGGGTCAAGAGACTCAAGCTTCCTTGCCACTTCACTTTCAGAAAAACTGCATGACGTTTCTGCATAACTGCATAACGTTATGTGTTATCACGTGGGGAAAATCAAACTCAAAATCGGGAGCTGTTTCAGAATTCTCAGAGAATACAGAAGAAAAGAATGATGCAAACAGTTCACAAGACTCTTCAACTGTTTTGGCAGTTTTCCCCTCAAAATTCATGGAGTCAGGGATAACGTGGGATTCTCTCATTCCATTCGCAAAGCTCTAGAAAACTCTAATGTTGGACTTCATCGTAGACTCCACATGAAGAATAAAGTTATTGTAACATGTATGGCGACTTGCTTTACAAATACTTCTTAGACGGCAGAATTCCAAACGCCAACTGTCACATCCAGTTCTCTTCCAATTTTTATGGGCAATTTTCTTTTGAGTAACCCGATTGCGAAGTTCAACTGAGAACCATGGTGGGAACCGGGAAAAGCCAACCCTTTTCATTGGAGTGTTAACAGCAATGGCTGACCTCAAAAATATACACAAGTTATCAAAATAAAGAGTAGGATTATCATCATGGCTAAATGTTAAATCCGTCTCTGACGATAAATCTTCAATTTTCTGTTTATCAGTCCTTCGAAAGTCAGGGACTAGCTTATGTGCTTTGGCGGCAGCAGAACAGCAAGTCTTCACTATAACACACAACGCAGGGTGGGCGTCCTCAATTGGAAGGAGAAACTTATCAGCTGCTGTTACCTTCACTTGATCATCACAAGTAAAAACCAAGTCAAGCAATACTCCTCTGGCGTTTCTGACATTATTAATCTGAGTGAGATGGAAGATAGAAGAGAGATCAACTAGATACTGAGCAGCTACAGATGCTGATAAAGGATCTGCAACTGACCAATTATGATCTGGAAGATTAAAATCGCCGATAATATACGCTGCATCAAAATTTGAAGAAGTGAGAGCATGCTCAACATTATGAGAGAAAGATTCATATACATTGGAGGGTCTTTGGGGAGGGATGTAAGTTCCATTAATAAAAAGATTGAATTGATTATTAGTCTTTATCTCCACCTGTACGCATTCCACAGATGAATCAGGGCATGGAAGAAGTCTCGAATTCAATTCGGAACAAACTGCAATCAATACACCACCCCAACTCTTCTTCTGGCTAGATAGCGTGGATCTGTCTTTTCGATATAACGTATAGTTCCCAAAACCCAACTCCGAATCCAAAAAATCTTCATTAAGGTTCGTTTCGGTCAGCACGAGTATATCATAAACTAAAGATGAAATAGTTTTCCGAAGCTCATTCAACTTTGTTCGGAGTCCGTTAACATTTTGATAATAAATGCTGGTATCTAATTGCTGGCCGAAACACCTTAGGCGGTTTTTTCCGTTGAATTACAAATAACAGGAACGCCATTGATATACCTGATTGTAAGATCCTTCTCTCCATCATTCCTCCGTGCTTCTAATTCAATGTTGAGTTGCTTTAGGAAGTCTCTCTTGGTACGGTCCCTTGAAATGGAAATATTAGAAAAGGCATCATCTAGGTCCTTCATGGCTGCTAAGTCAAACCCCTTAACAAATTTCCTAGCATCATTTATAATAGCAAAGACAACTTTCATCGGTCTCGGATTCTCACCCTTAGGTCGGCCAATACGGAACACCCTGACAGCATCCGTTGAAATATTATCCGAAGCAGTTCTGATAACATTTACAAAGCGATACTTCTCCTTCTTCTTCTTCACACTCATTGGATTTCCTCCCCCCTTTATCTCAGGAAGATTATAAACAATGACGCTAGCAGCACGCCACGAGCTATAATTATACTCTTGCATTATATTTTCATAATCATGAAATGAGGCCACAGAGGAAGGATGTGACTTAATCTCATCAAGTCTAGCATCAATATTGACAATTCTGTTGGATGCTTCCGATATTTTTCTCTCTGAGTCACTTAGACGATTCTCAAAAGATGTTAATTTATCGTTCATCATCAATATCATTTTTAATCTCATCAACAAGTTCGGGCATACAAGCATACAAGCATAACAGACTTATGTGCCCTGCAAAAGTAATAAAACATAATAAAATCTAACAACTTCACCAAGCAGAAAAACAACTTATGCTAATGTGTTTGCAAATGCCCATGCACTAAATAATTTTCCTCTCAGGGCCGACTCGGATTCAGTAAATAATTTACGGTACATAATTTTAATATATTATCATAGGGTGTGAGTGATTAGGTGGTGCCTTTGAAGGGCCACACTTCAACCAAACAATATGTGTCACCACCCTATGTTACCCAAGATTGATGATTTGAAGACCTGGCAATGTCTTCAAATCATCAATCTTTCCCAGAATGGTGGCTAAATTTGTAGCAAGGTCGTCCATTTTTTTGATGAGAACCTGATGCAATAAGAAAGACCCAAACTGTTATAAATGAAGTGAGTACATGGTGCCACAACAATAAATTAGTTTTGAATCAGGGTAAGACGGGACTTTACACTTTTACAACTCCAAAGCTCCGGGATATAGTCCTTTATTGAGAGTAAAAGATCAAAATCCCAGACCTCGCGAAAATGTAAAATATCTAGGTATATATTAATAACAATTTAAGATGGTTTGAACACATTGATAATGTCGTAAATAGACTGTCAGTAGTATGTTGTCTAATGCGAAGAATTCAAAACATTGTTGATTAAGATGTAATGATGAATGTTTACTTTGGATATTTTCATAGTTTTTTAAGTTATGGAATCTCCTTTTGGGGCAACTGCACTGAAGCTAACAGAATATTTTTGCTACAAAAAAGAATTATTAGAATTATTTGTAAAGCTCATTACATCGAACATTGTAAACCACTATTCAAACAGTTGGAAGTACTTACTCTATCATCGGTCTACATTCTTAAATCAGCAAACTTAGTCTTAAAGTTTCCGGAGGTCTACAAGAAGAACCATGAAGAGACTGGAGTGAATTTTATTAGGAAGTCAGATAAAAATAGAGAGTGAGTGTGGTGAGAAGTTTTTTCTCTATCCAAATTGCAGGAGTTTGGTATAGAGCCTCGTGCGTAGGTATGGAGCTGCACACTCCCTTTCACGGGGAAAATGTTTATCCAAATTTAAAACCATAAAGAAGTCTTAATAGCTTACCTTAACGTTACAAGTTTGGTTTAAACAACTATTTACAAAGATATACACTGAATTAAAATTGTACCCACCTAACTCAACAATTTATTATTTTACAGAACTTGATATTCTTGACATCTTCGAGTCAAGAATATCCATACAACTTTGAGTTTTTTGTCCAATTAATTCAGGTGTTGCCATATTGTAAAATTCAAGTATACTATATACAGTTAAACCTGATGAGAAAAACAGTAAATCTTTTCTCAGTTAGAAATTCTTTAGATAGTGTGAGTCCCGTGCCTCCGGTACATAATGTTAGAAAAGAATGATATAAAAAAAAAAAACAATTCGTTGTCTTGTAGACATTATTTTCTATGTTATGATACCAGAAGACAAAAGAAGCTCATATTTTATTTATTTGTCTACTAATTTTATAAGGATCATTAATCGTTGTGTTGGCACACATAATAATAATAAATCTATTCTTCCGACAAAGTTTAACATTGTATTTGCATTTACAAACCAGGTTTTGCACTTATTTCACAAATTTTCATTACAATTTCATTTACCAATTTTCTTTAGACTTTTTCTTTATTTTAAACTTATTTGAAGTTTTTTTTCCTTCTTCGTTCTTCATGACTATATTGTTATGTTTAATTTATTAACGGTATACTGCTTCTTTTACAGAAATTCTATACCCAAAGTAATAGAATAAGTCTATAACTTTGGGAAAACCAATTGCCAGATGTTGGGCTCTGGGAAGTGGACTGTAAAGTTGGTAGTTGCTCCTGTGATGAACTCGAGCAAATAGGTAATGTTATCTCTTTGTTCATGTAGCTCTGAAGTTCAAAGTTTCAAGGAGCCTTGGAAAGTCGATTTGGGCGTTTAAAAGTCTGGAGATAAACGTGGCGTCATGAATCCCTCGCCTGCATTACAGTGGAAAGATACTCAGATAGTTGGCAATGTCGTGTAGTAGTGCATCACAATAGGAAAAGCCAAGTCTAAAAAAACTACTATGGGGAAACGGTTCATAATTGACTGAAGCTCAGCCCTAATATAGTTCTGGTGTGGAGACCAGACAACACAGCCAAACTCGAGATATAACAGAACAAAGGTACAAAAAATGCTTTTGAGTGGCTTGATATCGGTGAAGCACTTGGAAGTTCTAAGAACAAAGCCTAGGGCTTTTAGGGCTTTGATGGTGTATGCTGTGACTTGTTTAGTCAAAGTTATATCGGACGTGAGAATTATACCAAAGTCTACACTCTTGAACTCTCTTCAGATGTGAACCTGGTAAGTTGTAATAAAAAATAGTAGGATTCTTTATCTTGCTGTAAGAGATGACATGATGACTTGAATTGCTTAAAGAACTAAGCTAACTGTTGAGAGGTTAACATCATTACTTAGGTTAGCCCTAGCTTTATTATCAGATTCAGACATGTTTGAGGTAGGCCCACTTGATTTCCTATTTGTTGTCTTTAATGCAGAAATGATTTTTTTAAGCCTAGATATTTTTACTGTTAACTTCTTATTATCTTCAAGTAACATAAAATTCATATCAATAACTTCTTTGTTTTCTTTTTTAATTCATTTAAGCGTATCCCTAGGTTAGCCTGATTTCCTGACCTACATTTCTTACCAAAGTCTATGCACATAGGACAAGCCCATTCAAATTTTTTCATAAATTTGAAGAGAGTCTTCTTAAGTTTTCTGCACTTTTCATGTACCCATACACCACAGATATCACATTTAATTGAGTTACTCGCATCGTCATCTATAACTGAGTCACATTGACCACACAAAGCTAACTCTAATTCAAGCATAATTTCTACTTAAAACTTTTATTTAGGTTGGAGGTCGGAGCCAACTGATTTGAATTTTGTGAAGGTTTGTATTAATTATTTAAATTAATTAAAAGGGACCTGCAAATGTGTAAAAGGACATCGGAGTAGAAAATAATTGAAAAATTAGAAAAATAAGGTAACGTGAAATCAGCAAAGGACCCGAAAGGCGCTATAAGGAGACATCTGATTGGTTGATGAGTCAAGCTTGGTTGCCTCTGGTTGGTCGAGAGTAGGGAAGAAGCCAATTTGGAGAGATTTCCGCACGCTGCTGTTTTCTTCAACTGTTCAGATCCAAAAAAACTCGAAGAAAAAACTATGTTAGCTATTAATTTCTTTATGTTAAAAAGATAACTGACACTTAATTAAAAAGTTGAAATAGGATTTAGACTGTAAACATTAATTTAATCACTTAAAAAAACATTAAATTATACGGAGCTCCGATGTGTTCATACGCACCAGCCGGCGTCTGGCCTGCCCCCTTTAATTTTATCCTCAAATCTCTATACTTGAAGTGGCTCACCTGCTCAGCCTACCCACACTTGAAGCTAGACGTGTAAACCAGGATCTACTGTTCCTGCATGGTCTAATTCAAGGACATCTCGACTGCCCAGAGCTTCTTCGAAGAGTAAACTTCAGGATTCCCTCGTCTGGCAAAAGATCCAGAGCCCTCTTCTCGACTCCCTCGGTGTCAACATCATATATTGCCAACAGTACAATGGTGAGGATCGAGCGCCATGGCAACTACCTACCGGACCACTTGGACATAATTTCTACCAGTCCATCGGCACTCAAGTCGGCACTCGTCATCTTCAAAAGTGATCTCTTGCACTTCGATCACATTTGTATAACGTCTGTTAGGGGCTTTTTAGTGGTGACTTTAAAGGGCCACACCTTCCAACAGTGTTTTGTGTTCCCAGTTTTGTGTCCCGTTAATCTTAGTCATGTGACACGGTGTTGAGTGATTAGGTGGTGCCTTTGAAGGGCCACACTTCAAACAAACAATATGTGTCACCACCCTATGTTACCCAAGATTGATCAAACCCTCGTTTGTGTATGAGCTTAATCACAGTATTAAACGCCTTAAGTTCAATCCTTTCACTGTATGCACAAAAATTGAAACACTTTTGTTATATTGATGTTCCATCGTGAAGATTGCGTTCAAAACGTGCATTCTGTGGTGCAAAAAACAATCATGAAACCGGACTAACCTGCTCATGGACGTAGACAAAATATTCTAGTCAGTGACGTCAATGAGACACAGTGCTGCCACATTTGCTTTTTACTTTCTCAACTTATACCATAGTATATGGAGAAAGTATTGTTTTCGTCAAAATTTTCGAATTTGAGTTGTTGGTGGATTTATCCATTTTGGTTCCCCCTGAGTCCAAAAAAGTGGTTTTCGGAGTGATGTCTGTGTGTGTGTGTGTGTGTGTGTGTGTGTGTGTGTGTGTGTGTGTGTGTGTGTGTGTGTGTGTGTGTGTGTGTGTGTGTGTGTGTGTGTGTGTGTGTGTGTGTGTGTGTGTGTGTCAGGATGTAAACAGAGCTAGAGAATGCCCTAATGGTCCGATTTTATTGAAATTTAATATATAGGTCTAAACCCACGATAATTCCAGGCGTTTTTTTTTCATTTTTTTGAATTTTTGAATTTTAAGGGTATTTTACCGCCAAAATACCTCAAAAATCGTCAAAAGTCCAAATTTCTCAAAAACGGCTCTAACGATTTTGATTAAAATTTTGTGGTTTATTAAGCTTAAAATGGTGGATAAAATGACACCACCCGCATCTCCGAGAAAATGCGCGTTCAAAAGTTATGGGGTAAAAAGTGTTTAAAAAATCAATTTTTTGGATTTTCAAAGTAGCTGTTGTATCGAAATAAATTTTACTTATCACCATTAAATCAAGCTCAAAAAACTAAATAATCCAGTATTTTAAATTATTGCTCTACGTCAAGTGGTTGAGGAGAAAATAGAATTTTTCGTTTAGAGGTAAACGCAGTACGTTGTTAAAAGTCGCAGATGTGGTTAGGGTCAAACTTGCGCTGCTCAGCTGGTAGCTATCCGACAGAGTCATTTAGACATTAATGTTTAAAGCTTTTAACACATTTTTTTTTATATTGTTGGGAGAAAGTATGTGTCAGTTATCTGATACCGTTTATTCAATGTGCACTCTAAATTGTTGAACACACTATTTATTTATTGTTATTGTTGATCTATATGTATATGTTGGTATTGTTGATGAATATTTATATTGATGTTATTATTTACTTGTTGTTTTGTTGTTAATTAATCACTTTTATTGTTCGTCTCATATTGTTAATGTTACTGTTAAATTAGCTACCGCACTTGTTACTCACTAGCATGTTAAAATATTGTCTGCTTAGCATTATTGTATTATTACTATGTTATTATTATATTGTTTCTAAGCTTTGCTATTACTTGTGGAAAAATGATAAACCGTTGGAAAATGAACAAAAAATAAAGAAAGAATAATTTTTAAATTAAGATTGGTTTGTTGTAATAAGTTTAAATTTGATATATGAATTTTTGAGGCACAGGTATAATTAGAGAAAAATAATCAATTTCTTACAGCTCATATTTCAAAATATTTAACCTTAAATTTCATAAAAAATACACAAGCTAGCAAAGTTTATGTCCTGATGTACTTTTTAGAATATTTAATTTCAAATCCAACGATGTAAATATTATTGAAATCAGTTCATAAACAAGCGAGATAGAGTGATTTTAGTAAAAATAGTCACGCATCTGAGCGGGTTGCCGCGCGAAAAGCTCATGAAATTTAAGGTTAAAGATTTTAAAAAGCAGCCATTTTAATAACATGAGCTGTAAAAATTTATTACTCTTCTTCAAAAAGACCTTTGCCTCAAAAAGTTGTATGGTAAGTTTTAATTTATTACAATAAACCGTTCATTAATAAAAAATTGTTCTTAAAATACAAAATGGCGGCTGTACGGTTAACTACGGAGTTTCGGAAATTTTAAATATGATATTTTGATTTGTCTTTATGTTAAGAATAATACCTTAAAAGGTCGGTAGAGAGTTCACGAACACTCTGTACAATTAAACATATATCTGTTCTCATATACATTTTTTTTTTTTTATATATATACATATATATGTTAGATTCTTTTTGTCTGATTGAGATATTCAATATTGTTTTGGGTCTGTCTAGTAGGAAGAATTTCGATAGAGTTTTTGTAATTCAAAAGAACTATTAAAACTAAGTGTATGTTAAAATCTATGGATTCATGTAGAACAAAATTCAGAGAGCTGCATATTATTTCTGTTACTTCTTTTTTCATGTTAAAGAAAGCAGGATAGCTTTGAAACACCTCAGCGGACATACCCATGACCCATTAACAGCTGAAGTTCATCGTTCGATAAATTGATAAATAAAGACCAATTTATTCCTTTGACTGCATTCACTGTTATTATACACCGATAATGACCGATATTATTCGTAATGACTAAATTAATCCCTTTGACAGTAACTTGATTGGGGTGTGCGGCTATTGGATCATTATTTAGCATTGTATATTCTAGACTTACCTTAAGATCCAAATACGTCTGTTCCATAGAGACCTCGGTTTCAGTGTCAAAACACTGTCATCAGTCCGTTTTGTTTTTAGGCCTAAGCTACATTTTGTTTTTGCCGTCCCTCTCAAGCATATTTTGTAAATTCAATTTGAAGATATTTACAAGCTAAAAAGTTCACATTTAGTCCATAAATAACTCATATAAAACGTACATGACACTAATTTTGCTTGGCATCACTATGGATTAGACTATTACGACCTAACCTCAAACTTGCTAGATGATAAGGTTAGCGCATGAGCTAACATTGGTGGTATTACTTGAGGTGACTGTTATCAATTTATAGAGATTGTTATGTTGGAGTTAAGTGTTTGGTAATGTAGAATGTTTTTTAAATTGTTAATTCAACCAGGGAATCAAACATTATCTTATGTGGGTTTTGATTTTTGTTAATTTTGTTGATGAGGTCAATGGAGTTCTTAAGCAATCAGTCACTATTTAATTTAATTTCTTGGCGGATGATTTTGTCAAGCAATTTTGACAATATATAATATGGGGAGTTGATTGAGTTGACTAGTGGTCTTATTGGTTAATTTGGTTTGTGTAGTTTGGGGAGTCCTTTGAATTTAGGAGAATTTGGTATTATCGTTCTGCAGTGGTATTTTTGGATTTCTGAGACAATTGTTGATGAGTTTCTTTAATTTTTCATGGTATGTTTTAGTAGGGTCATCAAGTATAGGTGTTATATTGTTTTTATCAAAGAAATCGATAATTTTGTTGTTATGTTCATCGTTGTTCCCTTTTACCACGGTATTTCTTTCGTCTGCTTTGGTTATTGAAGCGTTTGATTCATTTCGTTTCTATTTTATGTTCTTTAAAATCTGGACCTGGGTTTGTGGTTGTCTAGTTCTTTGTTTTTAAATGACTTTCATCATTTTGTTGTGAATGAGGATCATAGGTTGTTTTTTATTTTCTTTTGGTAGGCTTTGGATTGTGGACTCAAGGTCAATTATGAGTTTTGAGTCATTTTTCTGCCAACATAATGTTTGATTCACTGAGCGAATTAACAATTAAAAACATTCTACATTATCAAACACCTAACTCCAACATAACAACCTCTATGGATTGATAACAGCCACCTCAAGTCATAACCACCAATCTTAGCTCATGTTCTAACCTTATCATGCAGCAAGTTAGTTTGTTGTAGGCTAATCCATGGTGATGCCAATTAGTATTTGTGTTTTATTTGTGTTATTTTATTTACTAAATGTTAACCTTTAAATATCTTCAAATTGAATTGACAAATTCTGCTCAAGAGAGACGGCAAAAACAAAATTTAGCTTAGGACTAAAAAAAGGACTGATGATAGTTGTTCGACATTGAAACATAGGTCTCCATAAAACAGATGTATTTGGATCATAAGGTTGACCGTAACATAAATTTCAACTTTGAAGTCATAGTCATTAGTATATCATCTTAGTGACTGTATCATTATTGTATTATTACAAACTAACTCAGAATAAGTAGATTTTTTAAAATCAGTTCCTACATTTTTTTTTACTTTCTGTGTTGGTTTTTAAAACATTAAAAATTAGATTATTGCAAAAGCACGTAAATATTTAAACAAGTGTTTGAAAACAAGCACTTAGGGCTGTTGGTCCAAAAACTCAAAAATCAAATTTGACAGGCAAAACTGTAGCAGGTGGAGTGACGAAATCCCCTTAAATGTCAAGGTCATTCTAAGGGAGTCTCCCTATCTAGAGGAAACCCCTATCTTGTGACAAAATAGTTTGCAATCGCGAGATAGGTACTTCCTTCTTGCCCTCCGTACTTTTTAAATTTTTATAAAAAAAAAAAACATTTCGAAATGGATTACTTAAACTTCCATTTTAACCCCTCCACCTTGGGTATACAAGCATGGTAGACACTCAATATTTCTCTTTCAAACAGCCAATATCATACTAATTATGAGTAAACCTCTGGACTTATCCATTCATCTAATAAAGTTTCATCTGCAACTTCTCCAACATCTTCGACAAATTGAGACATCTGGGAGACCTATGACAGGCCTTTTGTCCAAAGGATACACATTTAGGATGGCTGCATACAACATTTGGCCATCATGATAAATAAGACTTGGAAATCTCAAGGATCAAATATCTTGGCCATAGTGGTTATAACTATTCTCTTAGTGAGTGCTTTACTAAGCTGTGCGATTTGAAAATCGATGGTCCTGCAGAGGTCACAAAATTTCAACTCAAAATCACTCAGCGCTTTTTAAACAGCATTTTTTTACCACATCAACAGTGAATAAGCCACATCTTAACCCAAACTGTGAGTTGGAGAACCTGTTGTTTGAAACAAAAATTATAACAATTCCTAATTGATAATTACCTAAAAAAATCGTTGAAAATATTGGAATGACAGAGAAAGACCTACAATTCTCAGACCTACATACTTTCTTGTGAATGGGAACCACCTTTGCAGTTTTGAGGCATTCTGAAAATATACATTCTGACAAACAGCTGTTTTATCTCATCTGTTTTATTAAACATGTATCAGATGTCTCAGATTGCCTCCCGCATCGAAATGAAATGAAATGAAATGAAATACTTTATTCAGTAAAAACAAGATTTTAACAATACATACATAAACATATATACACTGAAAATATTCCCCCACATGGGCAAAAGCCTGTGGGTGGGGGAAGAGTCCAACTGTCAGTCCTTAGTCTTAGTTGAAAAATCTTAAACTATACTTACTTGTTATATAGTACATAAAATTATTATTATATTTTTTAATTTATAACTAAAAGAGCAAAAGAAAGATATTTAATGCTATCGTTTTGAAACGGATGAAATAACGATACATGCACATACGTAAAAAGTTTAGTCATCTGCTTTGCGCTGTCTGAGACCTGGTCACGTCACACTCACACACACACACACACACACACACACACACACACACACACACACACACACACACACACACACACACACACACACACACACACACACACACACACTGCACACAACCAATTTATTCGAAATCAGCCGCACAAATTACATACATACCTTCCAACAATGAAACTTGGCTATTACAGGTATGGAGAACTTAAAAACTGTCTAATTCCATCCCGCCCTACAAGTACCAACCATTTATTTATTTTGTTTTTTAAACAAAGTATTGAAAGGTTGTCGCTAAGAACCGAAGCATTCGTATTTGATAAAAATGTTAGTAGTCCTTGAACCAGCTCATATTAGACGTTACTTAATCAGTAACACCATTATCTCATCACTGATCATTCGTGGTCTCAATATTATAGTCACAAATTATAGAAGTAAGCGAAATGCAGCTGCTAGTAACGCCTTTTAAATTATCTTCACCGCTCGTTTTACTAGTGTCGTTTGCTAGTGCTGTAAATGGAGGTTTGCCGTCATACAGCATTGAGGAATCAAGGACCTTTTCCTAAACAGTACTGACAAACCGAGACACTTTTTTTGTTTCTACTTCTTTTGTTTACCACTGTTTGTGGCAACTATAATTTCACCCGATTTTGGAGCAGGAGC
This sequence comes from Neoaliturus tenellus, assembly GCA_030545055.2. Lineage (NCBI taxonomy): Eukaryota > Metazoa > Arthropoda > Insecta > Hemiptera > Cicadellidae > Neoaliturus > Neoaliturus tenellus. Next base: position 70,855,877 of record CM061535.1, on the reverse strand, counting down.
AGCATTTGACAATTGAGGAACCAATGTGGATGGATGAAAAAAAAGAAAAAGTGCTTTATTAATCCTTTAAGTATACATATTAAATTAAACAACATAAAATATCTTATAACTTATTTATAATAATGTGACATAGTTCAGCTTTTTGGACCACTACAAGACCATAGTCAGTAAAATTTTCATCCAGGTATTTAATAAAAAATAATAATAACTTTACATGTATAATGTTGAGATTTGAACAGCAAAATTTGAGCTATAAATTAACACATTTTCAATTTTCCTTTCACATTTTTTTATTGATCAACAATTTTAACCAAATTTGATTATATCAAAAATTAAATTCTTGTATTAACCGAGCCCTATATTTCCATGAGTCTCGCATAAAATAAGCTAATTTCGCCAATACCTCCCATTAAGATACGCAAGGAGTTCCTCACGAGATAAAAGACATTTGTGTAGCCAGTTCCGGCGTAAGTTTGAAAGAACCGGTCATCTAGCCCGTGTGGAGTTGCTGGTCTCCCGTCGGTCGCCTCCCTAGGTGGAGGATCAGTGAAAGCTCGTCAGATATGACGGGTACTGGGGAAATAAAATACCCGGGGCGAACCAAAAATAGCACTGCTGCCTTGTAGTTGAGGATGGGATCCTAAAGGCTTGAGAAAGAATACCTTGAGGAAAAATTACCTGGTTCTCCTGGTAGGGGGTTTAACGTAAGGCTAACAACCTTACCCTGGAAAACTCAACTTGTTAGGAGACATTCAGATGAGCCTCGGAGCGGAGAATGGAAATAGACCGAAAAATGCAAAACGGCAAAGATTTCGGAAAGCGGATTTGACATTAGCTACATGGAATGTAAAGACAATGTTGCAACCTGGAAAAATGGTGGGAGTTGCAGAGGAATTGGAGAAATACAACATAGATTTGGCTGCAATCCAGGAAATCAGTGGAGAGAATGTGGAAGACTAGATAAAAAGAATTTCACTATTTTGTACAGTGGACCAACTGACAGGACAGGACTTAATGGTGTAGGCTTCTACTTAAGCAAGAAACTGGTTAGGAGTTTCATATGTTTTACACCGATAAGTGATCGTTTGTGCAAGATAAGACTTAAAGGAAAGTTTAGAAACATAAGAATTATGTCAATTTACCCACCAACAAATGACAAGAAAGAAGAAATAAAAGAAGAATTTTATGAGACTTTAAGCAAAGAATGCAGCATAGTACGAAAGTATGACCTTCTGTTACATATGGGAGACTTCAATGTCAAAATAGGAAAAGAAGATTTTGCACAAAATGTGGCTGGGAAGTTCAAGCTACATGATGAAACAACAGAAAACGGCATGATGCTTTGTCAACTAGCTGCTGCTCAAGACTTGATTATCAAAACACCTGTTTTGATCATAAGGTGATACACAAAGGTAAGTGGAAAATACCAAATACAGATAACGTAAATCAAATTGACCACGTTCTTGTTTCACGGAGGCATGCTTCATCCATCATAGATGTGAAGACATGCAGAGGTCCAAACTGCGACTCAGACCACTATTTAATGAAGTCCATTCTTAGGGAGCGAATCGCGAATGTTATGAAAGAGAAAGTGGAAAAAGAGTGAAGTGGAACACAGACAAACTGAAAAAACGGCCGTGAAGTGAGGTATTTTGATGACACATTATCAAAGAAAATCAATGAAGGTGGAGGAAGAAATTTACAGGAGATAGATGAGAAGTGGGAAGCTTTAAGAACAGTCATTATTGAGTCTGCTGAAGAATGCATAGGAGAGAAGAAGAAAGAAAGAAATGAAGAGTGGTTTGATGATGAATGTAGAGAAGCAGTAGCAAAGAAGAATGTAGAAAGGCAAAAGTTGTTGCATAAGAGCACAAGGGTAGAATGGGAAAGGTATGTTGAGGCCAGGAGAGAGGCGAAGCGTGTTATCAGTAGAAAGAATTGAAACTATTTTAAAAAAAAGATTAAAGGACATTGAGGAAGAAATGAAAGCAGGCAATTATTTCAGAGCATAAGGAGTATAAGGGAAGGCTTCCAGCCCAAAATTAATATGTGTAAGAACCGAGAAGGAGAAATAGTAAATGAAGAAAACGAAGTTATGGAGAACTGGACAGACTAATTTAAAGGCCTGTTAAATTTTGAGGAGTTGACTTCCGGGGATGTTGATATTCCCGGAGATGTGATAGACATGAGGAACCGACTTTCGAAGAAGTAGTGCAGGTCGTAAGAAGGATGAAAAACAACAAACCCTCAGGTGAAGACATGATAACTGTAGAACTTCTCAAACATGGAGGCCGGGAATTGATGATTGAATTACATGATTTAATAAGGAGGATATGAAGAGAAGAGAAAATGCCAGAAGCTTGAAACTTTTTAATAATATGTCCCATACATAAAAAGAGTGACAAAATGAAATGTGAAAATTACAGAAGAATCACATTGCTGAATGTTGCATAAAAGGTTTTTGCAGCGGTATTACAAAGAAGATTGAGCAGGTATGCTAAAAGGAGACTTAAAGAATATTAGTGTGGTTTTAGACCTGACAGGAGCACTGTGGACCAGATCATTGTAATGAGACAAGTAATTGAGAAGTGTTACGAGTATAATGTGAATCTACATGTACTATTTGTTGATTTTCAACAAGCCTTTGGCGGCATTGATAGAAATAAATTATATCAATCATTAATTGAGCAGAGGATCCCAAGTAAGTTAGTCAGGCTAGTCAAAGTTACTCTCTGCGATACAAAGGCAGCTGAAAGGATTGGAGCCAGAAAGGATTCAGTCTTCGGAATCGGAGCAGGTGTCAAACAAAGCGACTCGCTGTCAGCTGTTTTATTCAACCTTGCATTGAATTATGCAATCGAGAGAATGAACCAAGGTGGAAGTGTTATATATAAGCTGAAACAGATATGTGCTTACGCCGATGACATCGCATTGGTGGCAAGAAATATGAACGCTTTGAAAGAACTGTTTTTGGACCTGGAAAAAGAGTGCAAGAAAATTGGGCTTATTGTAAACGTCGGAAGGACTAAATATTTGAAGATATCACAAAATGACAACAGGAATGACGCAGGTGGCGTGGAAGTAGGAGAGCACACATTTGAAGAAGTTTCAGATTTCAAATACTTAGGGTCCTTTATTAATTCTAAGAACATAATTTCACACGAGATACACAGCAGAATAATGGCTGGAAATAGAGCTTTTTTTGCAAATCGACAGGTGTTTAAGTCAAAACTAATAACAAGAGAAACCAAGATAAGGCTCTATAAAACCTTGGTTGGGCCAGTTGTTACTTATGGCTCCGAAACATGGACCTTAGCAGCAGAGGATGTGAGAGCCCTAAGAGTTTTTGAAAGAAAGGTATTTAGGAGAATCTGTGGACCAGTTAAAGATGGGGATACTTGGAGGATAAGACGCAACCAAGAAATAAATGAAACTATCGGAAATGAAGACATTGTGAGGTTAATAAAAGAGTCAAGGCTAAGATGGATTGGCCATATAGAAAGGATGAGCGAGGACAGAATACAAAAGAAAGTCATGAATAGTAATATTATTGGAGTCAGGAAAAGGTGAAGCCCCAGAAAAAGGTGGCAGCAACATGTAGGAGAGGATTTAAGAAAACTTAATATTAGAGGATGGAAAGGAAAAGCCAAGGATAGAGATGATTGGAGATGCATCGTGAACGAGGCCAAGCCTCACATCGGGATGTAGCGTCAAGGGGTCTGGTCTGGTCATCTAGCCACGAAATGAAAAAAGTTTCCAATTTCACCCAAATTTCATAATGAACAAATATAATTTTGGTCAGGAAGCTGAGGCTTGTAATTTATATGCACCAGAATCGCTCTAGCTTTTATGGCCCAAGATATAACATTTATGTTATTGACATCAGATAAGAAGTTTCTTTCCCCGAGTTCAAGGTCGATCACCTGTATTGTTCTTGGAATTGTGATGTTATCGCTCGTCCTTGACACTCCGCTTTCTAGCGCAACCTTTCTGCCTCCAAAACTTATCTCAAGTGAAATTCAATTGCAAGAGAATCTTCAATATTAAAATTAGTGTCAAAATCAAATTTCTGACCTAAAACTTTCCAGTCTTTATACCAAAAAACATTTTTATGTATCACCATTTTCGGTAAATAACTAGGCAATCGATTGTTCGTTGAATTAGATACTTCAATAAAAAATTTATATTCAATTAAAGCTGTAAATTAATACATTTTTTCAAAAGGAGTTTCAATGTACAAAACATAATTTTGGGTATTGGAACGCAATGTAAAAGTCGTTTAATAAAGGTTTTCTAATCAGATTCCACCCATCCACTCTCCCTGAATCTCCAAATTTGTGCACCGCAGCAAACAATAGCTTTCACTATTGAATTAAAACACTTGCGTTTCACACTTGGGGACTTTATTATTATCTAACAAGTTTTTCCATGCACAATAGATTGCTAATTTACCACTATAGATTTGCCTTTTAAATTAATATCCCAGGATAAAGATGTTGATAAAGTTATTCCCAAATAAGTATATTTATTTACAATTTCTACTCTTTCGCCTCGAAAGAAAAATTTATCATTCGACCTCAGCCTACCCCTTTTTGTGAAAATCATTAACTTTGATTTATTTAAATTAACCTTTAAACTCCATGTAACGCAATACTCTTGAAGACTATTTATCATGTGCTGCAGAACAGTGATTGTGGGGGCAATTAAAATAATACTATCCGCATACCATCAGCATGTTGGTTTTCCGCACTCCAAAGTTACAACCCCCGCCCACACTCTCTGGCATGTCATTAAGGTACAGACTGAACAGGGTCGGACCACACACACAACCTTGACACAAGCCTTTTTCAGTTTTAAAATTCTCAGTCACGCAGTCTCCACACCAAACACAAGAGGAAGTCTCTCTATATAATTCTTTCAACAAAAGTGGCATACGAGTCGATAAACCGAGACAGGAAAGTTTGTACAATAACACACGTCTATCAATCGAGTCAAAAGCTACCGAAAAACTATAAAAAAGCAATACCGTTTCTCATTTTGTTGAGCACACCGCAAATATATCATACTAGAAAGGTTAAATATGTTATCTACTGTCGAGTAGCCTCGTCTAAATCCCGCTTGATACTCGGTAATAATGTCATTTTCTTCAGCCCATAAACATATTGTATTGTTAACCAAGGACAAAAATAATTTCGCAACGCAATCAACAAAGGACAATTCCCTATAGTTTTCAAAAACATCAATATCTCCTTTCTTGTGCAATGGGAATACAATCGAATTTTTAAAACTTTATAATTTTTTTCGCTTTTAAATTTTTTTCATAATAAATGCCGTGTCTACTATCGGATCCGAAATGAATGGTTCCTGTAACACCATCGCTGGCACCGATAACGGAGGGTTGAGAAAATTATTGAAATGCGTGACCCGTTGTGTTGAAAATATATATCCAATATGTTTACAATTTTTAACCTTGAACCTATTAAGCACCCGAAGACATTTTTTTCATGTGATGCCATGCTGAGCGTTTCTAACACTCTATTATAATATTAAATTTTTTCATCTTACATAAAGCAGCAAACCCGTTCTTTGTTTCCAAATATAATGATTTTATGTTTTGTTTTTGTTAGTTCTTCTGAAAGCATTTAAATCTTTGGATAACTGCTTGTGAACCCTAAGGCATTCAAAGTCAAACCAGGGTTGTTTTAAAAATTGGTGATCTAATATTTTGCGTTATTTTAAAATCAGCAGATTTCACCGTGCAATTAATAATTCCATTAATATTTTCTTGATTGTTATTAGTACAACTTTATCTATATACTTTCTCCGACAATTTTTTTACAGTAATGTTTGTCGTAATTTTTTCCATGTCAACTTTGGCAACAAAGGCGAAATAAAACTATCCCCTCCATTACTCGCCTTCATTGTCATTGACGCCTCTAAGGTAACAGCTATTGGTAAGTGATCTTAACCTGGCTGGATCAGTACCTCAATAGTATATTTCACCACTAGTCCGGAAAGTGACCCATTTCTGAACGAGATAGTGTTTTACGCGCGAGGCGAAGCCGAGCGTGGAAAACACTATCGAGCCTGGAAATGGGCTTTCCGGACGAGTTGTGAACAATACTTTTCATCACGACGCAATTATTAATAAATGTGGAAGTTTTAAAGGAGGATTATTTTTGTAAATTCTTCGCCATTGGACAAAGTAAACAAAGCTGGAATTCAAAATTTAATTTGTTTTAAACCCAGCTGATTGTTGCTGTACGGAAAAGTTTGTTTACCTTGGACGGAAAGTAATGTTTACAAACATTACTTTCCGTACAGGTCAGTAAAATCAGCTGACGGTGACAGTTTGGGAAATGACTACTTTCCAAGGTCTCTGCTGTACGGCAAGTTGTCACTTTCGTATACGGAGTGATGAAAAGTCCTTTACAAACGGCAAACAATTTATTGAGATAGCCGCAAGGTCAATGACCGAACAACCTGCCGAACCAATAAAACTGTACTCCCCTGACTTATCACTTTCATATCTTCCATTGAGAACAATTAACCCCGTATTATCAAACAATTCTAACAATTTTCTGCCTTTTGTATTTACTACTCTGTCTTTTGAGTTTCTTTCACCTTCAATGTCACTATTAAAACCCGGTATGACATCATCTGGAAAATGTTGCTCTTTTCCAATTCGATCTTTTAGATCCCCTAAAATAATAACAATTTTTAAATCTGACCGACATAGAAACGATTTTGAGTTTGAAAATTAATTTTACCACTCGCTAAAATTTAGATAAATTGGCAGTTATAACATTTTTTCGTTTCTCATAACACTAACCTTAACTAATGTGTAAGTTTCTTGTTCATAAAAACTAGTATCTACATTTAACATTAACTTTGAAACCTTATTAATTCTTACTATTCCACCTTTACTTCTACCATAAATAGCAGTTATTTTTGCAATCTCAAAGTGAACATCATAAGTCTTAAAATACTTTGAAATAAAATCCTTATCATTCTCCAAAACAAAGGTTTCCAATAAGCAAATTGAATCAAATATACTGAATAAACTAAGAAATGAATCGTTACTGACCTTTTTCCTTATGTCACAAACATTATAAGTATCCTAATCACTGTTGCCTGGCTAGTGTCCTGATTAGAGCCCTTCGTCGATCGCTGTAATCCGGGTGATGCTGGAGGGATGGCGTGGACAACTCAACGTTTCACACTGCTCATAGACAAATGAGTGAAATAATTAGAGATTTTTGTTACAGTCATAGGAACTCATAAATCCCACAAACGATTACTGTCACAAAACATGTCAGGGCACAGCAAACGTGCGGGAACACGATGGCGGCGGCACTCGTGGTCTAACGACGTAACACCCGGCAAATCACATAGTATAACTTAGTAGATACGATCGCTGTCCACTCCGAAAAGCTATTCCTTTGCCTGAACAGTACTGACAAACCGTGACACTTTATTTCATTCTACTTCTTTTTGTTTACCACAGTTTGTGGCACTTATAATTTCACCCGATTTTGGAGCAGGAGCAACATAAGGCGATTGAAGAACCAATGCAGATAAAACATCTTCATGATTCTTGCTATCGGTTGCATTCATGAGTAAATAGCACAAAATGAACAATTCAAATCGCTTTGGTATGGTGTGCAACAATTTTGACATAAACAGAAGCTCTAGAAAAGCTTCAACTCTCTGAGTTATACGCATTCTTAACCATCGAAGAGTTCACGATGTTTATTTTTCAATTGTAAAAGAATCGTTGAAGCGTCTTCTGCATCATTCCATTTGTTTCGTAATTAATAAGACTTTAGGTAATTGGCATTATAATTTATTCGTAATGACAGGAAAAGCATTCTCATAATTTAAAGCACCACCTCCTAGTTGAGTTTACACCCGGAATTAATCTAAGAGAGGTTTGCACTGCTAGAATAAAAGAGTCAACTTAAAAGTGTCATCCACAAATTTTATACAAATCCACAATTTTTAATGTCTCATTCTGGGTCTTACACTTCTGCACTGAGTTCGTTTAAGGTTCCCTTACCCACAAGGTTTAGAGGAAATCTTCTTCAACGCGGAAGCGTTTTAGTTCTTAGAAGCCCCTTCAAGAAGTTCTGGCCGACACTTAAACTGAGTTTGGGGGAGGAAAAATTAAACATAAATTACGCCATTAAACACAAATTTAAATCAAGTGAAATAAGGGTACTATCACCACGGAAAAGGTCGTATAACCGAGAAAAAGGCCAAGAAGGGAAGAAGAATTGGATGAAAAAGTTGAGAGATTTAATGGATATTTGTCGTTTAGAGCGTGTAACGCCGAGGTTAGAGACTCGCGAGGCCAAAGGAACGACTTACCACCCAACGACACGGTATATTTTAAATTCAATTCGTTCCAACCATATTACTGGATCATGATCATACGATGGATCGGTTGATTCAACATTAAAACAGAGGATACGCTTTCCCTCTTGCTATCTCTCTCTTTGATATACACACATATAAAATATCAGGAAGCAATTGGTTATACGATTGAGTAAATTACTAAGGGCATATTAAAAATATTGAAGATTTAAAAACGTATGACAATAAGTTCTATTTACCTTAATTATTATCAAACTAACCATCAAATACATAATATCCCGGCAGTTATAAATCAGCGAAAAGGATATAACAAACCATGAAATATCTTAACCTAGTAGGCCTATTTACAAAATTGGAAGTAACTAGTTTCAAAAACAAGTCTGTAAGGAATGGCAGTAAGAATGCCTTAACTAATGGATGATTAAATGTATCATTTTTAATTTTGAGTTCGACAACATGCACTGTACCATCGTGCCCTGTTGTCACTTTAGTGACTCGGGCCAGAGGCCACACATGAGTGGCATTTCTTGGTGCATCAAGACCAAATATCCTACTGGGAGATCTCTTGTAGGCTTAATCCACTTGAGGCGTTTCTGGAGTGTATGTAGATACTCCCACTCCAATGTTTCCATAATTTAGAATTGCTCCTACCTGAAAATTGTGCGTCATGAATTAGTTAAGAGTTAGCAAATGAGTTTCTTTAACACGTCTTAGGCGATATGTTTCACTTTTAATAGTGCTTCTCCAAATACCTCATGGAGCACCTACCTCTTTCACCTGATACCTCCAGAGAGCTCCTACCTTGATAAGAAACTGTAGGATTTTTGAAGTGAAATTTCATTTTTTGAAATGAAATGAAATACTTCTTTATTGATGCGAACATTAGGACCATATGGTCCTCTCTTACAGTTAACCTCTAAAACTAAATAAATGTTAACTTAATACAAAATATAAAATGCAGTATAACACAGAAATTAAGGGAAAAACTTTTTTATACAATTTTACAATCTTTGAAATAATTCAGATACAAAAATAAGAATAAGGAAAAAACAATTTACCTTAAATATTTTGGTTCGTAGCAGACTCATGCGCCTGTATAGAAAGTAAGATTTTGTAAGGCATTCATAGCTCCTATAACATTTGTAGTACAATCTCTTTCAGTACACAAGCGACGTCTGGGAACAACGTGTGTTAGAGCTATTATGAATGAGTCTGTGCAGAGGTCTGGTGCAACTTCAATATGGACAGCCTTAGTCACGAGGAACACAAAAATGAATATGTATTATTTAATATGGGATAAGAACCATATATTGTGGACCTTTATCGTGAAGGGGTCATCGTAAGGAACACCGGAAGATACGAATGGTCAAGCTGGAGTATTCCTGTTTTTGTTAAATTCTCCATGAGTGGGAAAGTGTTTCGGGATTTTTTTGTAAAATATGGGGGAGCGCACTAGACTGCTAGCAGAGAGTACCCATGCATGTTAGAAGAAGAGCGACAAAGACAATTGTGGACCAGAATATAGATGTCGAATATGTAGAAAGTAGATAAACAGATCGACTACATTGTGCTTCTTAGGCAGAAGACAGGACCCGATACCCGGTGAAGCTACTAGCCACATGAAGTACACTTTATTTCATGGCATAATAAAGTTGGTGGATGACGCTTTTAATTAAACTCTTTTTTTCTGGCGGTGCAAACCTGTCTTAGATTAATTCCAGTTGTGAGTTCAATTAGACTCAGTGGTCCTTTAAATGATGAGAAAGCTTTTCCTGCCATTAGAAATAAATTCTAAACTCGAGTAGCTCCAAAATATCATTTAATTACAGAAAAAAATAAATTATGCAGAGGAAGCTCCAACGATTCTTTTACGATTGAAAAATAAACCTCGTGAACTCTTAATAATGCGTATCACTCAAACAGTTAAAGCTATTCTTGAGCTTCTGTTCATGTCAAAATTGTTGCACATCATACAAAAGCGATTTGAATTGTTCAGTCTGTGCTTTTTACTCATGAATGCAACCGAGAGCAAAAAACTTGAAACAAAAGATGTTTCATCCAAATTGGTTCTTCAGTAGCCTTATGATGCTCCTGCTCCAAAATCGGTTGAAATTTTAAGTGCCACAGTGGTAAACAAAAGAAGTATAAACATAAAAGTGACTCGATTTGTCAGTACTGTTTAGGTAAAGGTCCTTGAATCCCTCAATGACGTATGTAGAAAGCAATTTGAAAATCAAAGTCCTTGCAGAGGTCACTCAATTTGCCCCCCCCCCCCAACCTTAAAATCACTCAGCGCTTTTTAACCACATTTTCTACCTCATCAACAGTGAACTCTAAACCCAACCGTTCAATTCTATTCAACAGGCTGAAGAAATCTCAAGACCATCCAATTTACATAGGCTGTTAACTATTTAATGCTCTCCCAAATGACATAAAATCTAAATCAGGCACACCAAAATTTAAGCACTTATCAAAACACTTCCTAATAGACCATCCCTTTTACAAACTCTCAGAATTCCATGACGCAACCGCATATCAGCCTAACCCTGACCCGGCCTAACTAAAAAGCCTAACCTGCCTAAAAAAAGCCTAAAATCAGAGAGGGTTAAAATTGAAATAACAAGGATAAAAAGGTAAAACTTAACTAACCGCAAATCTTATCTTCACAACTGATCAAAACTCGGTAGTCAAGAAGCACCTGAAGTTCTAACACCTTATCTGGAACCGGACCATCCAGCATTGTTGCTGTCCCTTCACCTCCCCGTACCATGCTCAGCTCACTCAACAATTTACGTTCCTAACTTTTGGCGTTGCAACATTTCATCTGTGTCTCATTGGCTCTCTTGCCAGACTTACCCTGTTGTAGACGCAACTACAGTGGATCATTCCTTCACTCAATTTTGTGAGAACTTAAGTAGTGTCATTGCAATGAACTGCCCAATGAAGAAAATTGGTCTCAAGAAATTTCCCCACTGGTTTTCGCCCGAATTAAAAGAACTTGTTATTGCCAAGAAGACTACTCATAAGATTTACAAGCAAACTCTGGAACCGAAATATCTGGATGAATTTAGATCATTGAGAGCACAATGCAAGCGTGTCTCCTCTTTCTGTTACAATCTCTATATTGGCAAGGTGGACAGCTCTCTTTCATCTAACCCCAAGCTCTTTTGGAAGTTTGTCAATTCGCAAAGAAAATTTGATCAACCTCCAAGAATACTGAAGTACAACAACACCATCTCAGATGCTCCGGACCAGATGTGTGACCTTTTTGCCTCTTTATTTTCTTCAGTTTTTAAAGCAACGTCCAGTGATCCACCTGTTTATGCAATGGACCAGTCTGTGACAATCTCCAAGTGGCACATAAATGCTATAGAGATGGAAAAGAAGTGCAGTGACATTGATGCTTCAAAAGGACCTGGCCCAGACGGAATTCCACCATTTCTTATCAAATCCTGCAGTTCGGTTTTGGCTCCGCTTTTAACAATCTACATGAATTGGTTCCTTTCATCTGGTATCTTCCCAAGCCATTTAAAAAAGGGATACATTACTCCGATATTCAAATCAGGAGATCGCACTGATGTCACGAACTATCGTCCAGTGGTCATTTTGCCAGTTATTGGGAAGATCTTTGAGAGTATACTGCTTGACGGCCTAAAGTTTGATCTTGGGAGGAAAATTATCCCTGAGCAACATGGATTTATGAGTGCGAGATCAACTTCCACCAATTTGGCATTGTTCCAGGATTTTATTGTCTCTGCTTTCTCGAATGGCCACCAAGTTGATTGCATATACCTCGACTGTTCCAAAGCTTTCGACAGGGTAAGTCATAAGCATCTGATTTCTAAGCTTGAAGCTTATGGAATAGTGGGATCACTGTTGAACTTCATCCGATCCTACCTCCTTGACCTGGATACATCCTACCTCCTGATAGTCAAGTTCTCTTCATCAGTTTCATCATCAATACCAGTGCCATCCGGGGTTCCGCAGGGTTCACTGTTGGGCCCCTTCCTGTTTAATTTGTTTACGAATGACATTGCGCAGGTTTTGGATGTAAACTTCCTCCTCTTCGCTGACGACTTAAAATTATTCAGTGTAATCCGCTCCCATGACGATTCAGCCCACCTCCAGCTTAACCTCAATAGACTGCATGGATGGTGTGAGTCCAACTGTATGGAACTTAATAAGAACAAGTGTGTGACCATGTCATTTTTCAGATCGCTAAACTCCATTCAGACAGCCTACAGAATCGACAACCACGTTCTTGGGTCAGTTGAACAAGTTCGTGATCTAGGGGTAATATTTACCCAAAGTTTGCACCCGGGACATCATGTGCAGCATATTTGTGCCAAAGCGAACACAATTCTTGGGTTTGTAATGAGGTGCACGAGAGGCCCTTTTTCATTTGATACTCTCCGCACTTTATACATGAGCCTTGTAAGGTCTCTCCTTGAATTTAACTCTCCAATTTGGAATCCATACCAACAGGGTCTCATCAATGAACTTGAAAGAGTACAAACACGTTTCATACGATACGTCGGCTTGAAGATGGGCTACAATTACTTGGAAGTTCCAGTAAATGAAATACAAAAGCAGCTTGGGCTTCTACCACTCTACCAAAGAAGGATACTTCATGACGCTGTGCTTCTTTTCAAACTCATCAATGGAATCACTGACTGTCCTGCTCTGCTTGGAAAACTCGACTTTCACGTCCCACATCACACCAGACTCAGACAAGTTTTCAACAAGGTTCATCGCTCCACCACTTACCATCAAAAAAGTATTGTCCCTCGCCTAATGGAAACTGGCAATGACCTTTGGGACCATGTCAACTTATTTGGAATTAATTCAGCTTCCTTCAAGAAAGAAGTTTTGGCCTTCTTGAAAGAAAACTCGCCATAAATCACGCCTTCATACAGCTGCTGATGAACACTCTTGAACCATTTGCACCTATATTGTTGTTTGCTTGTATTATTTATATGAATTGTTTTGTTTTTGTAAATCGCCGCATAATTTATATTAGTGTATATTAGACGTTACGTATCTCTGGATTGTATATGTGTATGTCGGTCTCATCCATTCTTTACTTATATTTTGTAGTTTGTTTTTCTATCAGCATGAATTTGTAATTAATTTATTGTAAAATTCATCTTGGATTGTTTCGAATTTTTATAAATTATTGTTCTTTGTTCATTGTACATTTTGTTAAATTGGCGTCTGCCGTTGGAAACAAATAAATAAATAAATAAATAAATAAATGGAAGGTTAAAAAGAACCTATGTATCCAAAGAATTTTAATGTAAAACAAGGAATCCAACCTTTATTTAATGAAAACGTCTTCCTCAGTTTTTCTGCGAAAATGTATGGAGAAATATGTTTGTGCATTTTCTCTATCATTACATCTGGGCAGAATCAATACTGTCACTTATATTCGCGTAAGTAGCTGATCAGCATTGTCCATTGCCAATATTTTTAACGCAATTTAACTTTACCTGCAATTCCATTTTCGCTGAACTCAGCGACAAGCATCAAACGTACTGATGATAACAAAGCTATAAGATAAACAAACTTACCACCCAACAATGTCTGGGCTGGTAAAGTCACGCGGCAGTGACAAGGTACAGTCAACTCGACAATTTTGGTAAAACCTACACTAAAACGATGTTGGAATTACCTGAGTATAGTCATTGATTAACATTAAAATTTACAATTGTTGAACGGGAAATTAAAAATAAAAAAAAGCTGGTAGTCGCTTTACGAAAAGGTCCGAAAATTGTACTAAATTTTTTCTATATAGTATTTTTGAGAAATTGTTTTTAGAAAGTAATTACAGATTAGTATTAAAATAAATTTAATTTCAAGTAATGATAACCCCTGATTGTTCAATTCTTAAAGGAAAAGTTAATTGCATATCTACAGGTTAAAAGTCACTTCGTAAAGATCGGTTGAATATAGTTCACTGATTGATGTATATTTTGGTCGAGCAGATGTACTTACTATTGCACTATTCAGCCCTTTTACTGCAATTTAAAACTCGTTTCTAATCAGGGTACATGCAAGTGTGGACTCAAATTTAAGATAAAATCACTCACTTATATTAAGTAACTCAAAGAAACTTTAAGATAAATTAAAAAATCGGAGTTGCATTTGAGAATAGCATGTCGTTAAAAAAGCCTTTGAATAGCTGGAAGATGAATCTTACATCTTACCGATTGAGTAACGAACTAACATTGATACCGTAATTTTAATATTCAGCAATGTGACAGAACACGCTAAAAATCTGCTGAGCAAGATATTTCAGATGCCATAATTGGAATGGATTTTTACACGAAATGTTAAACAGAATTCTTGAGTACAGTACAATTCACTGGGACTTAATGTATTGTTTTGATACCATTCTTTTCATTCCAGACTGTCTCCGTGAAGACTTCAGTTCTTATCACTGTAATCATTTTATCTCCTAAGTCCAAACATCACTTCAAAACGTTTTAAATCATGTCTTTCCAACAGTGCTGACGGGTCTTTCCGCATAGAGACCTCTGTCGTGACGGATCTTTCGTTGGGAAGATTCAGGGCAGCATGTAAGTATAAATGTAATAGATTTTATTTATTTTTAAATAGTTTTCCTATCCAAAAAATATTTAACGAGGATAATGATGTTTTTTTTAGAACAACTACAGAAACAACATAGAGCTAACGTAGTTATGGGGGATGATTTTTTTAAGAACTACAAAATAATACTTTTTTGGGGCTTAATTTACATAAAAATTTTAACTGAAACATTCATGTTAAGAAAGTATGTGGTAAATTTCATCGGGTTTATATGCATTACGAAAAATGTCAAAAATGTGCTTTATAGAAACATTATTTAGTTTCTTTCATTCATTCATTCATTCATTCATTCTCACATTTCCTTCGGTATTGTTTTGAATAGAGGATCATTAGAAAACTTGAATTATATTTTATCGTTGCAAAAACAAGCGATTCGTATAATGTTGGGTCTAAGTTAGACAGATTCTGTTAGAAAGCATTTTCCAAAGTTAGGTATATTTACGGTTTTTGGCCAGTATATTTTTGAATTAATTCTACATATTAAAAAAAATTACTCGAAAACCTTAGGATCAAATCATAAATATTCTACCAGAAACATAAATCAAATAAATATATGCGACACAACTTAAAATTTCTAAAAAATAATATATTAAATACATTATTTCACATGAAAAGAAAAGAAAAACTATTTATGTGGTAGGAGAATGTAACATTCCAAACGTTGTTGCTGGGAATTAGAAAAAATATAGAAAACGAATATGATATTATTGAGCTTGCGTTGAGGAAGTATAACTTATAAAATAGCGTTAATAGAATTCTCGCAGCACACGAGTTGAATGCGATTTACTGTGGATAACATGAAGTACAAGTGACATATAATATTTAAATTACTTCTTCTACACTATTCATAGCCTTGCATGAGCTATTTTGTAAAAAGGATTCTGTTTTTGTTGCAATCATGTGTTTTGCAGCACTGTAAACCCATCTGAATAATTACAACAGTGATTACACGCCCCTGGCGTGGCGAACATAACCTGTCTATTTCGGTATCAAACTAAATCATTGAATCAGAAGTCTATTTATGTTAGTGTATATTGCGAATGGCATCACTAAACTTAGTTCCACAGATAGTTCACATTGCAGATACTTTGACATACCGTCCAAGCACGACTTGATTTTTAATTAATTCCTCCAATAGGACCACTCAGTTAAGTCACATCCAACGGCATTATTGAATTTGGATGATTCTATAGCGTACCACATCTCGTTATGTAATAAGATTTAACATGTAAGGTTTGCAAACCTTCACTGAAAACTAGAATTTAATTTCCTCTCCTGAGAGAGAATTTTAGCCTCTGACCACCTTCACTGCCGGAACTTCGTTTATTGAAGATAAATGAAATTTTTCATCCAGACCATTATTCCTCTATTTACCATTAGCTCTAAAACAGCATACTCGCATTTAATGTAGGTACACCACTAAGATTATGCCATCGTTTTTCAGCGCCCTTCTGTACGTACACCTCAAACATCATCGGGTACGCAGGCTGTGATACATACGTAGACTACCGTGAAATGGAGTTTGGAGGTAATTTTTTCTGTGTTCAATTTCAAGCTTAATTGTAACCTTGGTTGAAAATTTACTATTGATAACAAACATGCTATGTTTTTGTGTGTGTGTATATTTTGGAGCAAGTCAACAGCTTTTTAAGTTTGCATAAATTTTAATTCACATCATCATCTGATTCATTTTTGTTCATTTGAACAGTATCCTTATGTTTTCATCGAGTGCTACAAAAATAGTTAAATTTGTCCCGTTAGTTGGCACCCATTTACCCACGATTCCCGTCCTTTAATTGGTAATCAGTCCTTTTTTAAACTTTCCCACCAGTTATTTGCTATTTTACCAACACCTATCAATCGATTCCATGGTAACCAATCTAAATAGCCTGCTCATAGACCATCATATCAAAGGGGTTTTAAAAACAAACAACAAATAATCAGATGTTTTAAAAGTTGTTCTGTTATTTTTCAAGTTTGATGTGACCAATCAGAATAGCTAAAATGGTAACAAGGAAACGAGGGTAAAGTATTGTATAGTTACCGTGGAAACGTCAGAAATTGTGGGTTTAATGGCTCAAGTCAACAGGAGACAAAATATTGTTATGTGTTTATCATTCTATATGTAGTTTAACCTAGTTGATTAGCACCCCAGAGTCCAGAACACGAATAGATCACGAGCAAAAGAAAATTCGTTATAGTCAGAAAATGGACTTAATTCATTAAATTTTATGACAACTTTGTTTGCTGTACCCAACGTCAAGTTCGTAACATGTGTAAATCAGCTTTAAAGTTGTCCTGGGATAATATTGTATGTTTTAATAAGAAAAATATGTTTTTAAAGATCTTGGACATATCCCATTGGTGATCAGACAATCGCACTTAGTGTCCTGTTACATCTTTAAAGGCAGTTTTTTTATTTAATTGTCCACTGAAGGCTTACCATTGTGGATTTCCTTGGCTATTAGTTAGCATAACATTGAAGCCAGAGTGGTTATTCTCTGATATGCTGAAAAGTTCATAATTCGTTCGTACAAGTTAGTTATGTCGACAATCAAGTGTCTAGGATTTTGTTACACTATGGAGCTTGAATGTGCAAAGACCATAGAGTGTTTCTTCAGTTATTCAATCACCGCCTTACTTACTTACTTATCCTTTTGACCACGTGGACTGGTAGATTTCGAGCATATGGCAAGTCATATTTTCATTTATATTTTGATCTTGATGAAGTTTGTGTAGTAATTAGAGTAAAAACAAATTTTTAATTTCAACTAGGTTGGCAGGCTAAAATAACACTTGTCAATTCGTTGAGCTTGAACTTGAATTTTGAGAAATTTGTGGTGTTTCTAAGGTCTTGAAGAGGATTCTGATAAAACTTTTGTCCCATTTATTCCGGTTTAGTTTAAGAGAGACGGAGTCTGTGGGTGACGGCAAACCTATTCCGATGTCTTGTGTATATTTCTTGTGTATATGTCTTGTGATATAGTATATGTCTTGTGATGTATAAGTAGGTGCAAAGAGATGTTTAAACTCCTGACTAATAATATTGTTTCATAAATATGCAGTGATGGAACAGTTAAAATGTTAAATTCTTTGCAATAAGATTTACAAGAGGTGTGGGATGATACTTTGACTATCATACTAATGGTTTTCTTTTGTAAATTAAATATTTTCTCAAGATTTTTCCTGCTTGAAGATCCCTATGAGATAATAGAGTACCGTATAACTTTCAAAGTGACTAAAAACATGATTAAAAAACCTTAGGCCTATTAGAAATTTTACAAGAAAGTTAAGATTACAAAAAGGTTGCTGGACAGTTTTGAGAACACTAAACTTGGTCGACTTGCTCATTCCAATTTACATTACTCTCTAAGGTGACACCAAGGTATTTAGAATTTGATCCTTTATTGATACATTCACCAAGCACGCGAGAGTTTCTTGTAAATGAACAATGGCTAAGAGCCCCTCGATCTTTTTGATATTATAAATCTTACAAAACTGACATTATTTTGTAAATTGTCGATTTTAAAAAGAAGTACGAGATTAGGCCTATAGCATTGTTAAATATTATTTTCAGTGTGGTTTCCAAGTTCTTGAATTTTTTTGTATCAGGATTATGTTGAGAAAAATAATGAAACTTTAAGCATACTATATAGTAGAATTGATGTTAATCCTTGTTTAATAAGTGCATTAATACCTCATAGAAATGAGGCGTTGTTTTACTGTACTATAATTAAGAAAAAAAAGAAAAAAACATGAAACTTGTTCTTATTCGTATTTATGAAACCCAATTTAAAAGTAACATTATCTGTTTAACTCTCATGCTTAATACAATAACTGTGTCTTATAGGGACAAAAGCCCATAATCATAAAATTAAAGTATCATAGACCATAGTGAACTTCCAGTGCTGTACTAAGAAAGTTATAAGAGTTCATTTTCATTTATAATAGGTTAGCGCTATCGTTTGCATTGACCTTCCCTCTTCAAGGCACTCTTTGAAATCCTGTATATAGTACAGAACTGTGTGTAAGCCAGTACTGTGTACACACACGTCCTGCGTCCAATCCTGTTTGAGTAAGGACACACGTTATGAATTTTGTTGTTGTTATTGATAGCTATATAAATCTACAAAAAAGCTTAAAAGAAATCATAGTACTTGTACGATGACGATCTAATACAAAAAGTAGCAATGAAAAAAAATGACGAACCTCAGCACACATTTCGTGTAAGCCGAAACAAAGTGTCACACAAGTAACTTTGAAAGAGATGCTCACTAAGAAACGTTTTGGCGAAACCACTAAATGGTTCCACCCCACAGGATTATAAACATGCTTTTATTCTTTTAATTCGTGGTATTACAGGCTGATACAAGTAGATAAAAAGTGGGAAAATGACATATATAAACCCCCAATTTTTAACATGGGATTTCATATGAGGATGAGTTTTGGACCCAACCATCAAAAATGGGGAATGTTCACAAAGCAAACCTTTTGCGAATTACCATTATATAAATTTTAAAGGAAGTTTTACATTAGATTTAATTTCCTTGGTGACACGCTCATGATAGTATCTGCTATATTTACTCTTGGACACATGATAGTGTTCATGATAAACCATTTGACTCTCTTGTTTCTCCATTGTTAAATTATGCTCATTTTATCTCACTGTCAATATTTGTCCCTCCCTATCAAAACACATTGCTCTCGTGAAAACAAAGCAGACTTTTTAAATCGCCATACTTTTTATGGAGACTGACACTAAATGTTATCATTTAACTCTTGTTTTAGAATCACATGCTATAATGTAAACAAAATACTATATCGAAGGCGTTTCTTGAACCACGCCTTTAAATCCTAAAGGCCCATTTAAGGCCTTTTCTAAACACTTTTTCGTTTTGTACACATGTTTACTTGGTAAACATTTAATACTATTAAAGAGAAGAAGTAAGAATCTGCTATCGATTTGTAGCAATTTGTAACATTAGTAACTCTCTGAGTGGAATGTTTGGTCATTTTAGAACCCACAAACAATGTTATTATATCTGACATATATATGAGAATATCTCGGCAATAAACGTCTGACATTTCATTGGTAATTCAAACGAGCTAATTGGATACATTGGCCGCGCTGGTGCGTGAGTAAAGGTTCTCGGAGAGTGGAGAAAGCTTCTTCTATATTCCTCCTTTTGGACGCGGCTATTGCTAACACCATGAGAAAATCCGCCAATTTAAAACGTCTAAAACGTATTAGTTATTATTTACGTTACAGTAAAAACGATTAAATTTGTGCTATTGTGTTGCCTGGCCGGCTAGCAGACGACGGCAGTGAGCGTTCAGCGCTGTCACGGCGCTCATGAATTCTTCACCCTACCGGTGCCCTGCACAGCTCACAGCCCTCAGTACTCTGTAGGTCTACTGCCCAACCTACAAACGCTGTAGTTCTCTCTTATCATACTATTTGAAAAACGCCATCATAGTGATTTTTTTGTACAACAATTAAAATGAAACCAGTAGGCCTACATAGGATGTTTTCAAATGAACGGATTGTCTACATGGCTTGTTCGGAAAAGATACTTTTAAAAATCATATAGGCCATAAAACAGCTAGTACTCGATGCATCACCCGAAAATTTTTTCAAAAATACAAGTCGCGACAGTGAAAATATTATTAATTTTTGTCTACTGCCACTGAGCGGGAATCCACGGTGAAAAAACACGAAATCCTCGTATGATAAGTCAAACCGAAGTAACAGTGAAATTATTTCTTGTGATTCTACTGGTACTTCAACCTGCAAAGCAGACGCATCATGAGTGAAATCCTTAGTGCCAACACTGTCACCATCGTATGTTGTTTATTTATTAGTAGTATTATGGCTCAGATCGAGAAATTTAGATTTGACTCAGTCCAAATCCAAAAGCTCTTGGAAATAGTAAACAGTGTCGGTAACATCTACAAGGTCGGTAGAGGAAAAGCATAACTGCTTTCTAAAGGTCTGTGGTTGAACTATTTTTTGTGTTCCGGATATGAAGTGTGAAAACTAAAACGGAAGTCAAGTTACGTTATAATATTTACCATTATACAGCTGGTTGAAAAGTAGAACGAAGCAGTGTTTCTACGGGTAGTGTACGAAAATTGTCGTAACTACATCATATTACTCTAATTTCCGTTTGAAATATTACTTAATAACACACAACATTAAATAGTTATTAAATTAAAAAATTATCAATCAAGATAAATATACAACCATAAATTCTACCCTGGTTTACTTTGAAATACATTATTTTAGTAATAGTTGAGTCAAACAATTTCCAACACAAAAGAGAAATTTGTTTTCCTGCAGCGTTGGCAACACTTGTGTGTAGCAAAGAGTAAAATGTTGATTTTTAACACATTTTTAGTTGTTGTTTTCTCGGTGGCGACAACCACGATCACAGAAATTGGCATCATTGCTCTTATGGAATGTAGTTCACCTGTGGCCTTACAGTCATTTTGCTTGATATAGCATAAAATTTCGTCTTTTTAAATAATAATAAGAATAAAAACGATTTCCCACTAAAAAGATTTCGTTCACTGAATTTCATAACTGCTTATTCTTTTAACCATTTTATCCTCAAATAATGACAATAGGCCTAATGATTTTTAACTTACTAAAGGTAAGTGAGGCCTATTATTATGTTAAATTGATTTAATTTATAAATATCGAATGAATAACTAGTGAAATCGTGAATTAAAACCTAAGCAACCTTAGAAAAATAACTCATTTACACCTAGAATGTAAATATTGAACAGTATGAGGACTAGACTATTCACATTATTTATATGATTAAGAATAAAATGGATTTTTACGCTTTCAACTGTACACGGAAAACCTCTTCCAAATAATCCACGGAAATTGTAAATTTCTGCAGAAAGATTGAGATATTTTGCCCCTTTTTATTGTGCTTTCGCGGGCTTAGGGGGTCCTCTACAAAAGATTTCATGCTGTGAACTGAGCCCCCCCCAAAACTATTTCCTGGATCCGCCCCTGGATACATTATTCTGTTTAAACTTCCTTGTTGCAATAGTTTTATTATCGATATTTATTTAGTTTTCTACGTGTTATTTCCTTAACCACGACCGATTCGCACAGGTCTGGTGAAAACGTGAAGTAATCAGTAAGGTGACTGGTAACCTACTCTGGTGAAGTTCTATATTTTAGCTTTTATTTCTAAATCCTATTAGATTAGCCTGTTTTCTGAAACCTAACATAGTTTAAACCTCTGTTAGCGTGAGAAGTAAAATTGTTATTTCTAGATCATTAAAGATCCACCTAGGATTTGATAACTACTTACGATACTGAATTCTTTCTTGTAATTAGAATTAACTGAACCATTGAAACAATTGACTGTTGGTTACTTGACCCCTAGAATTATCCCAGCAACCGTGCTGAGCGATTCCAAGGAACTACTTTTAATTTGTGACTGAATTTCTCAAGTTTGGTGAACCCTGAGTAACCATCACTATTTTTATTAGCCAGAAATTCTCGTCACAACATCTCTGTCGGCAGTGTAAGTGAACTCACTGTAAAGGTCTTCGCACTCTTGACTCCATCCTGGTATGTACACTTCCCTAACACCTCTTGGGATGGACGCTTTGGTGGAAGACAGAACAAATCGTATGAAAGGATCATAGTTTTTAATTTTAGGAGAGATGAACCTGATGCCTTTGTCAAGCCTTGAGAAGAAGGCCTCCCTCACAGCTTTGTTGAAGTTCCAGCTAGGCTAGGTTAAATTTTCTTTAGCCTAGCTGGAACTTCAACAAAGCTGTGAGGGAGGCCTTCTTCTCAAGGCTTGACAAAGGCATCAGGTTCATCCCTCCTATTACTTATTACCAGTGGAATTTGAATTCCCACTGATATTAATACAGGTCTATGCTGAGAGAGAGGAGTTATCTAGGACCTTCCTGCAAGTTAGTATGGGTGTTATCGGTCACGGTGATCAAGCTGATCGTCCACGAAAACAAAAGCACAAGTCTGGAGAGTACCTACGACGCCATCGGGCTGACTGGAAAATGTGTGGGCCCTTGGCATTAAATACTAAGAAAAGATTGTTATTTTGAGCCCATCTTGTAAGACAAGTACCATTGTCATCATCGGACTAGTATCTACACTGTGTGTAATGACTGTTAAAGTTACCTACATATACCACAGGATGTTCAAAAGTTGGAGAACTGTATCTGACCACTGGGTATCCGGTGGCTTATAACATTTACAATGGTAGTTTCAGATACCTTAACAGCAGTAGTAAATATGCTGTTCACAAATTTTGTTGGGACACTGATACATCGTCTATGTCCTGCCTAACATAAGTCACCACTCCATAAACCCTGTGCCCTATTTCATCCAAAAGCCTATATCCTGTGATGTTGCCCCTCACACTGTTCTCTAAGTCTTCTACATGTGTTTATTATAGTGCAATGACATCGACATTATTTTATCACAGCACCTTGCTTAAGCAGTCACATTTGGATTTGCTCAGACCCTCTACGTTAAGATGACATATATTCAAAACGGAGCCTACATTTATACAATGCCACTTGAAAGGGTCGTTTGGATCATGGAAGCTGGCATAGCTGAAAGATCACTTGAGTGATAGTTTAGCTTCCAAAAATTGGTGTTCGTTTATCACCACCCGGGGAGTATGTGAAATTTTAATGGAATGCTGCGGACACAAACAACATCACTTCCCCGTTGATGACAACACGACTCTTATACAGTTTTACAAAATTAACTGTTAGACATATATAAAAACTATTCTAATCTTTGCAACTAATCTTGTACACACCAAATCTATTACAATTTTCTATCCTAGGATGCCCGATTTTGCTCATAGTAATGTCTCTTAAAGACCACAGAAACTCAACCTTTCTTCAATCTGTTTGCAATCTTTTGTTTTCTTTCTCCTGTTAAATTGAAAACCTTGTATTTCTTGATACCTTCATCATTACTTGTCAGAGTAGTAACATTGCGATGACGCTCCTGATTTCTTATTATAGAATCAGGTTGTAAAATTAAAAAGAAGGCTTTTTCTCCAGACAGTGTCTTAAGCTGCAGTAAGAAAGCAACGGAGGTTTTTAGTCTTCGCTCAAACCCATCCTTGATGAAAGAAGTAAGAGCTAGAATCTGGTCACAACGATTGCGTCCAGGTCTAAACCCGTAAAATACATAATAAAATACACAATACATAATAGTAAGATACATAATACAGAAATAAACACGGCATGGGACATTTTCATGCAAATATTTAACATGAAAAGTAACATAATAGCTAACACTCTTAACCAAGACATTAACTACTCATAAACACCTTAATTACAAACAGAACATAGTACAGTGACAATAATATCTAACGATAATAACGCAATATGTTAAATTCGTCAAATATATAGTCTTTATCATCTAAAGTTATTAATTATTAGCGTATGATACACGTATAGTAACAAAAGAATGAAAATACAACATAAAAACCCTTGTACCCATCCTAATAATCTAATCCGTATTTAACTTTACATTTAAACAATATATCAGACAAGTACAATAACTACAATAAACAAATATTAAAACAATTAACACAGTTAGGAATGTATTAATAATGAAATAAAATTACCTTGTCCAATCACTGGTTATCAAAAGACGACATATCCATAGTATGCAACTACCACATATTCCAATGTATTATTACATTGTGGCTTGTCAAATGATTCAATAAAAAGTTGTCCCAGTCACTAAAACTAAAAGTTTTCATAATGATAAAATTTATAAAATTGAATAAAACTGATTAAAAGTGTACTTGGGTGGGCCAGCACCTCACTCTTATCACAAAATAGATAATAATGATTCATTGAAGGTATTGTCTTCTTCTTCTTCTTCTTATTATTATTATTTCCTCCAATGCCATCTATGTTGATGTTCTTCTTACTTTCCCTTTAAAATTCTGTGTACTTTCTTTGTCTATTTATGTATCAAAAATGATATTTGATTTAAATAAAGTTTGATCATTGATGTTGTTGTTGGGATCGGTCTTTTTTTGCTTTGTAGACGGTGAATTCTTCTTTTACATCAAGCTTAAAGCTTTTTGGTAAAACCTCAATTATTTCCATGTTCTTCTCGATTGATGTATAGCTATGGCATTCTGATACTAAATGTTCTGCGTACGAGGATTGTTAATAGTGAAGTCTCTGATAGTATCTGCTATATTTACTCTTGGACACATGATAGTGTTCATGATAAACCATTTGACTCTCTTGTTTCTCCATTGTTAAATTATGCTCATCTTATCTCACTGTCAATATTTGTCCCTCCCTATCAAAACTCATTGCTCTCGTGAAAACAAAGCAGACTTTTTAAATCGCCATACTTTTTATGGAGACTGACACTAAATGTTATCATTTAACTCTTGTTTTAGAATCACATGCTATAATGTAAACAAAATACTATATCGAAGGCGTTTCTTGAACCACGCCTTTAAATCCTAAAGGCCCAATTGATTTTTTGACATGAAAATTGTGTTTTTTTATTGGTCAGGCAAATTTAATCAGCGTCAAAGTTGTAGATAAAGAGTTAGATATAATATTGTTAAACTTAACATTTTACGTCTTAAATGCTAAGTTTCAGGGGAAAAGGAAAATAAATGGCAGTATTAAACTTAAACGCCAAATCGTCAGACACAATTTGCAAAATACTAGTGGACTAGCCATATCAAATGGGCTTATTTATACATATTTAACAATAAAATAGAATATATCTGAATACAATTACTCATAAATCCGGAGCAAAATATATTAATGTTGTGCCCACAACTGCTCCTTAAGAGAAATCCAATGTTATGTATATGTTACGTCATTAGGGGAAGGTCGGGTAGTATCGGACACTTAAGCTTTTTTTCGATTTTCTAATTAGTGATAAAAGAAATGATAATTTACCATGCAAAATATCAAAGTTTGAAATGTTATTTATATACACATTTAATATAATAATGATTGTACGAATGAATGTGTCACTTTTCCACACTTTTTCTAACCCTTACTTTTGGGCCCATTTGATTTTTGGAGGGTAGTATCGGACAGGGTTAACTACAACTACTTGTGGCTAAAATAAAACCACTTGCAGCCTGAAAACACACTTTTATCGATACAAATTGTTTCAACACTATAAAAAAACTTAACTATTATGTATAACAAAAATTGGTTTTCACTCTCAGTTTTTTTGACTGATAAACTTAAGTCTAAATAAAGGAAATTGAGTTTCAAAGTCACAAAATTAAGATCACTTTGGCTCAAAACATTGTTGGTGTTTCCATTTCAAGTCTTTTCTTCTTTGCTTCTGCCCAACACAAATATAATAAGCCTGCACTTATAATAGAGATGGCTGTCCTCAAGCTGAGCACAGTTTTTTTAGGCCAACCCTTGCAATGTGAACATTGTATTGAACTTTCTTGCAATGTCTCATCACAAATAATGCAATGTATTTCAGACCTACTTCTTTCTTTAAACGGTAATTGCCATTTTGTGATTTTTTTACATTTATGTCTTTTGCTTTTTTCAAAACTTTCTTATTTTCCGCCTTTGAAGGCCTTGGTCGTGTATTTATATTTTTAAGACTACTTTTTTTTGTTCAATTTCTCTTTTATAATGTTTGAAAACCTCAAAATAAATAATGGGAGTTAATTATTGATTACATTAAGTTTTTTACAATTATTTTAACCATTTTACAACCTACCCTTTCTGTCCGATACAAACCCGACGTGAGCTTGTCCGATACTACCCATCTGACATGGTCCGCCATTTTGACTACCACTTCCATAATAACCAAACTAAACTAACCATTCACCTACCAAAACTAAGTGAAGCCTCCTTATTATCAAATAGTGGTGTTGAATCATAAAAGTATTTACTCAGTTTAGCACACTGATGTCTCAAACATACGTACGTGCACAGATATTGTCACAAAAACAAAAAGAAATGTCACAGCACAGACGATTATTGAGGCACGAAATGCATAATGGCGCTCAAATAGTCTTTCTCCTTGGTGCTTCTGCTGATGTCCTAGTCAGTGCTGTCTCTGGCGGCAAAAGCTGGAAACAGCGTTTGTCCGATACTACCTCCTGTCCGATACTACCCGACCTTCCCCTATGTATTATAATTTTATGTAATTTTCTTACTTCTTATCGTGTCTCAACGTATACAAAAAACGAAAAAAGCCCATTCGACTATCTTTATACATAATACTCTAAACGTAATTTTGGGAACACAATTGTAAGTGTTTAAAAAATTGCATGCTGATGGAAGGGGTCTCAAATTAAAAGTCGCGGCCCACGGACGTGGGGGATTTTTCGGTCATATTAGGTTAGCACGATATACGATATATCGTAAAACTTCCTAAAAAAGTTGCATGGAGATTCGGAAAACGTCTGTTTGTGGACATTAAAACATACGCTGTGGTTTGAGTTCAAAACTATAGCCAGGTGATGGCAATAAGTGAAAAAAATCTATTTTAAACCTTGTTTGTCAAGAATACTATAATAACATTGTTTGTGGGTTCTAAAATGACCAAACATTCCACTCAGATAGTTACCAATGTTATAAATTACTACAAATCGATAGCAGATTCTTACTTCTTCTCTTTAATAGTATTAAATGTTTACCAAGTAAACATGTGTACAAAACGAAAAAGTGTTTAGAAAAGGCCTTAAATGGGCCTTTAGGATTTAAAGGCGTGGTTCAAGAAACGCCTTCGATATAGTATTTTGTTTACATTATAGCATGTGATTCTAAAACAAGAGTTAAATGATAACATTTAGTGTCAGTCTCCATAAAAAGTATGGCGATTTAAAAAGTCTGCTTTGTTTTCACGAGAGCAATGTGTTTTGATAGGGAGGGACAAATATTGACAGTGAGATAAGATGAGCATAATTTAACAATGGAGAAACAAGAGAGTCAAATGGTTTATCATGAACACTATCGTGTGTCCAAGAGTAAATATAGCAGATACTATCAGAGACTTCACTATTAACAATCCTCGTACGCAGAACATTTAGTATCAGAATGCCATAGCTATACATCAATCGAGAAGAACATGGAAATAATTGAGGTTTTACCAAAAAGCTTTAAGCTTGATGTAAAAGAAGAATTCACCGTCTACAAAGCAAAAAAAGACCGATCCCAACAACAACATCAATGATCAAACTTTATTTAAATCAAATATCATTTTTGATACATAAATAGACAAAGAAAGTACACAGAATTTTAAAGGGAAAGTAAGAAGAACATCAACATAGATGGCATTGGAGGAAATAATAATAATAAGAAGAAGAAGAAGAAGACAATACCTTCAATGAATCATTATTATCTATTTTGTGATAAGAGTGAGGTGCTGGCCCACCCAAGTACACTTTTAATCAGTTTTATTCAATTTTATAAATTTTATCATTATGAAAACTTTTAGTTTTAGTGACTGGGACAACTTTTTATTGAATCATTTGACAAGCCACAATGTAATAATACATTGGAATATGTGGTAGTTGCATACTATGGATATGTCGTCTTTTGATAACCAGTGATTGGACAAGGTAATTTTATTTCATTATTAATACATTCCTAACTGTGTTAATTGTTTTAATATTTGTTTATTGTAGTTATTGTACTTGTCTGATATATTGTTTAAATGTAAAGTTAAATACGGATTAGATTATTAGGATGGGTACAAGGGTTTTTATGTTGTATTTTCATTCTTTTGTTACTATACGTGTATCATACGCTAATAATTAATAACTTTAGATGATAAAGACTATATATTTGACGAATTTAACATATTGCGTTATTATCGTTAGATATTATTGTCACTGTACTATGTTCTGTTTGTAATTAAGGTGTTTATGAGTAGTTAATGTCTTGGTTAAGAGTGTTAGCTATTATGTTACTTTTCATGTTAAATATTTGCATGAAAATGTCCCATGCCGTGTTTATTTCTGTATTATGTATCTTACTATTATGTATTGTGTATTTTATTATGTATTTTACGGGTTTAGACCTGGACGCAATCGTTGTGACCAGATTCTAGCTCTTACTTCTTTCATCAAGGATGGGTTTGAGCGAAGACTAAAAACCTCCGTTGCTTTCTTACTGCAGCTTAAGACACTGTCTGGAGAAAAAGCCTTCTTTTTAATTTTACAACCTGATTCTATAATAAGAAATCAGGAGCGTCATCGCAATGTGACTACTCTGACAAGTAATGATGAAGGTATCAAGAAATACAAGGTTTTCAATTTAACAGGAGAAAGAAAACAAAAGATTGCAAACAGATTGAAGAAAGGTTGAGTTTCTGTGGTCTTTAAGAGACATTACTATGAGCAAAATCGGGCATCCTAGGATAGAAAATTGTAATAGATTTGGTGTGAACAAGATTAGTTGCAAAGATTAGAATAGTTTTTATATATGTCTAACAGTTAATTTTGTAAAACTGTATAAGAGTCGTGTTGTCATCAACGGGGAAGTGATGTTGTTTGTGTCCGCAGCATTCCATTAAAATTTCACATACTCCCCGGGTGGTGATAAACGAACACCAATTTTTGGAAGCTAAACTATCACTCAAGTGATCTTTCAGCTATGCCAGCTTCCATGATCCAAACGACCCTTTCAAGTGTCATTGTATAAATGTAGGCTCCGTTTTGAATATATGTCATCTTAACGTAGAGGGTCTGAGCAAATCCAAATGTGACTGCTTAAGCAAGGTGCTGTGATAAAATAATGTCGATGTCATTGCACTATAATAAACACATGTAGAAGACTTAGAGAACAGTGTGAGGGGCAACATCACAGGATATAGGCTTTTGGATGAAATAGGGCACAGGGTTTATGGAGTGGTGACTTATGTTAGGCAGGACATAGACGATGTATCAGTGTCCCAACAAAATTTGTGAACAGCATATTTACTACTGCTGTTAAGGTATCTGAAACTACCATTGTAAATGTTATAAGCCACCGGATACCCAGTGGTCAGATACAGTTCTCCAACTTTTGAACATCCTGTGGTATATGTAGGTAACTTTAACAGTCATTACACACAGTGTAGATACTAGTCCGATGATGACAATGGTACTTGTCTTACAAGATGGGCTCAAAATAGCAATCTTTTCTTAGTATTTAATGCCAAGGGCCCACACATTTTCCAGTCAGCCCGATGGCGTCGTAGGTACTCTCCAGACTTGTGCTTTTGTTTTCGTGGACGATCAGCTTGATCACCGTGACCGATAACACCCATACTAACTTGCAGGAAGGTCCTAGATAACTCCTCTCTCTCAGCATAGACCTGTATTAATATCAGTGGGAATTCAAATTCCACTGGTAATAAGTAATATGAGAGATGAACCTGATGCATTTGTCAAGCCTTGAGAAGAAGGCCTCCCTCACAGCTTTGTTGAAGTTCCAGCTAGGCTAAAGAAAATTTAACCTAGCCTAGCTGGAACTTCAACAAAGCTGTGAGGGAGGCCTTCTTCTCAAGGCTTGACAAAGGCATCAGGTTCATCTCTCCTAAAATTAAAAACTATGATCCTTTCATACGATTTGTTCTGTCTTCCACCAAAGCGTCCATCCCAAGAGGTGTTAGGGAAGTGTACATACCAGGATGGAGTCAAGAGTGCGAAGACCTTTACAGTGAGTTCACTTACACTGCCGACAGAGATGTTGTGACGAGAATTTCTGGCTAATAAAAATAGTGATGGTTACTCAGGGTTCACCAAACTTGGGAAATTCAGTCACGAATTAAAAGTAGTTCCTTGGAATCGCTCAGCACGGTTACTGGGATAATTCTAGGGGTCAAGTAACCCACAGTCAATTGTTTCAATGGTTCAGTTAATTCTAATTACAAGAAAGAATTCAGTATCGTAAGTGGTTATCAAATCCTAGGTGGATCTTTAATGGTCTAGAAATAACAATTTTACTTCTCACGCTAACAGAGGTTTAAACTATGTTAGTTTTCAGAAAACAGGCTAATCTAATAGGATTTAGAAATAAAAGCTAAAATATAGAACTTCACCAGAGTAGGTTACCAGTCACCTTACTGATTACTTCACGTTTTCACCAGACCTGTGCGAATCGGTCGTGGTTAAGGAAATAACACGTAGGAAACTAAATATATATCGATAATAAAACTATTGCAACAAGGAAGTTTAAACAGAATAATGTATCCAATTAGCTCGTTTGAATTACCAATGAAATGCCATACGTTTATTGCCGACATATTCGCACAGCTAGGGGACGACTCAACCCTAGCCTGTTACTAAAGAACACTCAACGTCTCCAAATAATATTTTGAACTATTAGCATTAACTTAACTAAAACTATACCTGAAGGCAGGAACGAAATCAATCGGCCAATATAATTAACACCGATCCAAAAAAAACGATCGGAGGTTTAGGTTATGTTATTGTTTACATGGGGTTATAGTGACGTGAGAGTTTTATTGGGTTTTATGGGGTTTGTAGTGGCAATATAACACCGGGATACAACCTTTTTCAAATAATGGGAAATGATTCTATTCCCAGGGCTGTAAATATAGCCTTTCCCAGTGTTGGACACTGTGGAAGGAATAAGGGCTCACTAGGCGTAGGTAAGCCTATCACCTCGGTCGTGAAACAAAGGTTAATAGTGACCAGTAACGTTGGTAAGTGGTCAAATTTTACCCCCCTACCAATTTGGGTTGTCACAATGTAAGGGACCAACTTCTTAACTCTAACAACTCCAGCAGAAAGAAATGGGTGAAAACTGTTGAGAACCTAAACTTCACCCGAAGTAGAGGGAAAGCTTGGTATCTGTTCAGAAAGCTCTCCCCTGTTAAGAAAATTTTAAAACATGTAATCACGCAACCTCACCCTTGTATAGTTGCAAAACTCCTATTCTGTCTGTCTAACTCTGTACGTACGTCTGTAGGAAAATAAACTTAAATCTTATTGAAACAAAGGAAAGTCGACAAGCACCATTAGAAGTCTCTAGACCTTTCACTGGCGATGAGCTGGATGCGGCGATTTATGCGATGCCAATTGGCATAGCAGAAGGTTTGGATGAAATCTACCCGGAGTTCATAGAACACTTGGGTAAAAGGGCTAGACAGTAGCTTCTTTGCAGTTTTTAACACTATTAAACTGTACTATTGGTAAACTGTAAACAACTATTGGAAACCGGCGACTTACCTGGTATATTTAGAAGATCCAAAATAATAGCTGTATTAAAGCCCGGTAAAGAGCCACAACTGCCCAAAAGTTACCGACCCATAGCTCTTCTTAGTGTCTGTTATAAGGTACTCGAGAGGTTGTTACACAACAGGATCTTCCCTGTTCTCGATTCCAGCATCCCCGCCAAACAAGCTGGGTTTAGGCCTGGGCGCAACTGTTGTGACCAAGTTCTAGCTCTTACTTCTTTCATCGAGGATGGATTTGAGCGAAGAATAAAAACCCCTGTTGCTTTTTTAAATATCACTGCAGCTTATGACACTGTCTCGAGAAAAGGCATCCTTATTAAGTTTTATAATCTGATTACTTGCCCTTTCCCATTACGTCTTGTTAACTCGATGCACTCCAACAGGATGATTAAAGTATATTTGGGGCGCAAGGAAAGTACTTTAGGCACCTAAAGGATGACCTGCCACAGGGCTCTGGCTTGCCCCACTGTTGTTGAATGTGTACATATATATTTATTTATTTATTCCGAAGTTCAAAATAATAAATATACAAATAATTTACATATAGAATTAACATTAATAAGAATAATCTAAGGTACAATATGTAAGTTACAAATATCCAACAATTATAGTAGCAATATTGTAATAATACATTAATTAAGTTGCTATGTAAAAATCACATGGAACAAGAAAGTGAAAATTAACATAAATAAAATGATAACACTAACATTTAAAATGGTAACAATTAAAATAGTTCCTACAACAACAATGTAATACCGAAGAATCACTTGCAGTTTTACGGATGCTCTGAAAAAACTAGAAGATTCGCTAGTGAGATGGATAGCGGTTCATAAGATTCCTCTTGAAAGTATCAATGCTCAAACTGAAGAAATCCAGGTGACCAGGTATGCTGTTAGCCAGACGTTGGAGGCGAGGAAAAGGACTGTGGAACATGTACTGAGTAGAATACTGCCGCTTTGCAAACAACTGAGAATGGCGAAGGTTGCGTGAGGTTTCTAAACCTAGTTTCATAAGCAAAGCAGGTGCATAAATTTCAAAGGTGAATAACTTCTTCAGGAACACAATATCATTGTTGTCCCGTCTCCATTAGGCAGTCTCAGGTTCAACTGAAGTTGTAGATCATGGACTGGTACAGCACTGTACATCAAAGCCCAATCGCAGGCCAACCAAACGAATGAAGCGGCTCTGAATTGTTTTTCAGCCTGGCAATCTGCCCAACTTGGTTAGGACTCCAAACTATTGAAGAGAATTCAAGTATCGGTCTGACTAAATGAATGTAGAGGTTCACGAGAGTTTGCACTGAAAAGTTGTCACGGCTAGTTCTAAAGATGAAAAAGTGCTGAGTTAACCTTTGTGCAAATATAATTAATATGCCCTTGAGGATTTATGTCTGGAGTAAGCATAACGCCAAAGTATTTGCCCTTGAAGAACGTGTGAGTGGTTGATCAGCAAGCATATCGTGGTGTATAATAGATGAACTAGTGAAAAGTTCAAAGTCATTTCATTAATCAGACACTATTTATTCATCAAATCATGTACAACCTCACACTCCTTTACATTTGTAATATCTGAAAATGTTGGCATCATCAGAAAAGAGCAATATATATATGAACCCGTTATATACTGAACCAAATAATTTATGAAGATTGTGAACAAGACTGTGCCAAGTAGGGACCCCTGAGGTAACCCAGAAAAAGCAAGGAGGGTTTGGGATAGAGCCAACAACTCGCACATGAAGAAAATGACCCTGGAGGTGACTTTCGAACCAAAGCAAGAAAGGCCCACTAACCCCAATAGCCTCAAGCTTAGCAATCAAATGTTTTTGACTTACACGATCGAGCGCTTTGGAGACATCAGTGTAAACAGCGCCAACCTGATGGGAATTTTAGGATGCCGAGAGTATATGGTGATGAAATGAAATAAAATAATGCTTTATTGCAAAGTGAAAAATATAACAAGTATAGTGAAGTACAATAAATCAAATTATAAACCCATTTATTTAAAACATACTATACATAAAAATAATCCTTCTGGTTTATCTGTTGTACCTTTCCACCAAACAAAGAAACAAAACAGTATTATTATGGCTTGGTCTTTGACCGTTAGCCAGGTTGGTAAACTGCAGGTAAACAAAGAGTGCTTTGAACCAATTATTAGAATTTACAATTATAAACAGTAATATTATGAAGGTAGTTACAGAAAAGAGAAGAAGCTTAGTAATGTTTTAAAAGTTGAACTCACTAATTAATTGAAATCTGTACTGCCATGCTTGCTGGAGGTATCGGGTGAGCCGCATCCAATCAACCCCATTTAAATAATTTTTCAAGTCATCCTTTGATAATTCTATAACCCAAAACAATTTAACTCAAAATGCCCGTAACTCAGGACATCTGGCAAAAAAGCGAAAACAGTCTTCTATTTCATTGAGATTACAAAGAATATTTTAATTTTGGTCCCATGGCCTATAATTTAGTTGGGTAAGAGCCCCCTGCATTTAAAAATCCATCTGGAAATATTAGGATCTACATTTCCCGATAAATATTTTCTATTATCTAAATTCAGATCAAGCGTTTTTTAATTGAGGTGGTAGCGAGCTGCAAGCCGGTGGGGCGGCCTCGACACACTGTTGCCGGGCGTTATCGCAAACGACATTCAACAGACAGACGATCCAGCTGTTCCTTTGTCTAGTCCAATGCCCCCTGCCCCACTGATAAGCACACCGAGTATCTCTCCGACAGCAACATTCACTCCCTATACCAAAACACTTGTTTCCTTATAATTTCTTTCGCAAGTAAGTATGCATCGCAAACGATCTTCTGGCATCATTGAAACTTTCATGATGTAATTTAAGTGCAAAATGAACGTAAAAACGAAAATCGCGTCCTGACATGTTTCAATGTACAACATATAATTGGACGTGAACTGTGGTAGTCTTATAATTTGATTAATGAAAAAAAGTAACAACTGTTCAACTGTATCGTACTGTTTATCCCCCACACCTGCGCGGCATAACGCATAATTGATCTCACGACAGAGTAAAAGTAGTCAAATTTTAACTCAATTTGTATCTGTTTGTCTATGAAAACCCTTGACCATGCTACATTTACTGAATTTGTTGAAGAAATTAATTTTTGCTCAAAGTGAAGTTGAAAAGAAAATTTGAAGAAAAGCTTACCCCGAAATACTTATAGTCATTGACAAATTCAATTTCCTCCCTTCGAAAACGCCATCGCTAATTTGCTCCTAACTTGTCCATTATTTCTGAAAACTACTATCTTGGATTTCTCAAGGTTAACAGTCAAAATTCCACTTCTCGCGATATGTCTGTAAATTATTAATCATCAATTGCAAACCAACTGGGGAGGGGAAGAACAGCACTATGTCATCTGCGACCTTAGTATTCCCAAAACTACACCCCCCCATCCAACACCTCGTGCAAGTCATTTAAAAATAATAAGAAGAGCAAAGGACTTGTTACTCAACCTTGCCTTAAGCCTTTTGTTGTTTCAAAGCACTCTGACACGCCTTCTTTGCCGCATACCCCTGCTAGCGTACCATTATAACAACTTTGCAAAATTTTAATAATTTTCGTTGACACTTATACGCTATCAAGCTCATAAAATAACGAATTTATATCATTTCTATGAAAGACAGCAGATAAATCTACAAAGAAACATAATTTACCTTTTTTAACTGATGACAATCTTAAATCTCTATATATAAATGCGAAGTTCCTATCAACGCACAGGCCAAACCGTAGCACCTAGAAGCATGAGATTTCGCATACATATTCCTCTCATAGCGTAGGCAGACAATAAGAAGCTATTTTACAAAATTCTCGATGGGCCCCGCCCCACAGAAGCATGGATTTCGTATAGGAAGTATAATTTGTTTTGGGTTTTTGTTTACACTATCGCAGATGAGAATTATTTGAAATGACATTATTTGTCTGAAATTTATTTAATCATAAACAGCTGTTCTCATTTTAAGTATTAAGGGAAGATTAGTAATACAAAACTAAAGGATATCATAGATTTGAGGAGGATGAGCGTAGCGAACGAGCTTAACTGATGGCGAGTGAAAGCAGCGAACACAGAGAACGAGCTGAACCTGACCGCGAGTGTGCGTAGCGAACAAACTCACCTGAACTGTTCTCATTTAAAGTATTAATGAAGACTAGCGATCGCCTCCTGATCGAAGTTCGGTCAAAATTTCAGTTGATCTGGACCCAAGAAGTTTAAGGAGTAAAACATTGTATAACTGAAACATCTGTTCTTCCTGTTTTTCTAGCAGTTGTTTTTAAAACAACTGTCTAATGATTCAATAAATTCTCCTTCCTCCATAAGAGTAACATTGGAACTTTGAAAGCCTGTGGGGCGTAGACCCGGAGTCCGATGTGAATTAGAATGGGATTCTGCTCATCTACAGAACTATACCTTTCTAACGGTGTGCACGGATTTCTCCTACGATGCACACGAGCTGAGAAAAAAAGGAGGAAACGAAACATGCTTGGGTATTAATATATAGATGAGTAATAAAAAACTAAAGGATATTGTAGACTTGAGACGAGTGAACGCAGCGAACGAGCTAAACCCGACGGTGAGTGAGCGTAGTGAACGAGCTCACTTGAAGTGTAAAAATTCCTCAGATTGGCATTGCAATTTGAGTCAGTCCTACGCCCTACCGTTGCGAAGCACGGGTAAGTCAGCTAGTTAATCATAAATGAAAGACCTGAGAGTATATGATCCTAAAAGCACAAGAGGTTCGAAGCAGTTGAGCTACTTTTAATAAAGCCATGTTGTTCTGTACTAACTCTTTAGTTTGAACATTAATTTCTTGAGAACCAATGGTTCAAAACCCTAGGCTAAAGTGGACTTCTTGATGTTGGCGGATGAACCAGATTTGAAAATCGGCGTTATGTGCCCATTCTTGAAGTTGAAGGGAAAGACACCAGAAGCCATTAAAAATTGAAGCCAGACATTGAGGACATTGAAATATATGGTGATATCTAGTGATATAACACTGCTGCAGCATTTCAATATCATTGGTGATATGTCATCTGGTTCTGCTCCTTTGTTTGTATCGAATAGAGTTCAGCTCCGTTTCACCCTCCCCACAGGTAACATAACAAGATGAGATTGAGGTAGTGGCTTCAAAGTGATATTGTGATGGATTTTATGATGGGTTCCTATAGACTGAGGCAAAAGATTTGGAGAAAAGCTTGGCGATATCTTGAGGCTGTTCTGCAATTTCATCATCAAGTTTCATTCTCAAAGGAAGAGTGGGTAATTTCTTTGAAGAGTTCACACAGCTCTAGAAAGCACGGGTATTTTTCTTGATTGATGAGTCGACAGTATGGATGTATGCCGAGTAGCACTCCCTTGTCAGCCTCTTGCAGATAGCACGAACACTGCAGAACTGAAGATAAAAATAGACTCTTCCAGACGAGGGAGCACCACGAATATATTTTATGATGAGATATTTTGCTCCATCATTCTTCTTCTAACCGTATTCCTCTCTTAATTTCTGGAGATGGTTCCGCTCCCTTACAGTACGATCTCTCATAGTGCTCGATTCTTTAACATCATCATCCCTCAGTTCAGAGAAACTTTGGTAGAAGATTTAGCTTGATTAACGTCAGGGAAGACAACTCCGATGGTTCGGGGTTTATTATCCTTGGTGACAAAAATTCTAAAGACAAGTTCGTACCCTGACAAACTTTTGTGACTATAAAAGTAATTTCTTGTTTGTCGTGTTTCTTTTTAAATTGATCTTCAGAGTGAGTACTCTCGTTAATACCATGAACAATTACTTTGAACTGGCGTTTGTTGAGATCCTTTATGTCCTCCAAAGTTTCCTCAAAACTATCTACGTTAGCTAATTTATTTTCAACTATATTTTCAATAACAAATACTCTCTGCTCAAGTTGTTCAACGCTTGGCTCAAGGAGCTCAAATTTGTCATGTATTGCTTTAACATAATCTTTTATTGGTCTAACTTTTGCTGGCAAATCATTTAGACCGGTGTTTCTCAGCCGGTGGTACGCCTACCACTGCAAGTACATGGATGAGCGAGGAATTTTATCGAAGCATCGTTCCCATGAAATATGTGTTAGTTTTGGCGTGTCTCAAGGATCAGTCCTTGACCAAATCTTGTTTGTCATTTATTAATGATATCTCCTGCAGTGTCCCTGAAGTTGACTGTGTTTTTTCGCAGATGAAACTTCTCTTGGTGTACCCAATAAGTGCCGAAAAACAGAGGATGTATTCATCAAATTCTGTCAGTAGTTCAGTGAAAATCATCTTAAACAGAGATAAGACAAAGTTCATGGATTACAAACTGAAACACACCAATGAAGACCTTTCAGGAGTTAGTTTGATCTTTAGTGACACCGAAATTGAGTCCACTCATCAAATAGATTTTTCAAGGTTTGGTTATAGACTCCCGCCTAAATCTTTCCTCTCACATAGAAAAGTTATGCAAAAAACTATGCTGCTGTGTGTTCATCCTCCTCAGAATTAAGTACTTTGCGAATAGAGAGGTTCTCCTGTCTGTTTAATTGTTGTTACTGTCTGTTTTCCTGTTGCTTGTCCTGTCTGTAATAGGTGTTTCCTACCTTATCTTACCTAAGGTATCACCATTTGGGGATGAAAAACGGCAAAACACTGTAAAGTATTTTGTTTAAAAAAAGCCCTGTGGATAATTTTTGAGATAAAAAACTGATTCATGTTAGGGTGTTTTCAAATCCCACAATCGTCTACTTTCCCATGTTTATATATTTTGAACTGCCAAACTTTTTTGTGAAAAATAAACAACTTCATCATTTTTTAAATACATCCCATTATAGCCTCCAAAACAATTCCTTAATTTCATTCAGCTCGATAGAACTTCAACTTTTGAAAAACAAACACATTTTCATCAATAAAACTGTTTAACTCGCTTCCTTTTTACCTAAAACATTAACGAGATGTTTGCATATTCCGTGTTAAGTTGAAAGTGCTACCTCTGACAAAAGAGTACTACAGTGTGCAAGACATTAAAGACAGTCTGTGCAAGACAACCTGTGCTTGAAAGCCTACATTTTATTTTAAGTTTATTAGAGAACTATGTTTTCGAGCAATTTTATTTTGTATTAAATCACTGTCATAATTGTAGCTGAATATGACCTATTCTACACATGCTATGTAAATAGTTCGCTGACAATAAATTCTTTAATTAATTAATTGATCCCTGATATGTTTTAAACTTGATGTTTAATCTAAAAAAAATCATTGTTGTTTTTTAAATACATTTTTTTCATTGTTTACTTCTTTTGGTTGTAACGATGAAGCTTTAAACCTGACTGTGGCATCGATATCCGCCCTTTATTCGACTTTTTATTAAACTCCAATATGTTAACTCGCCAGGTACTACCATTTTCTGATGTACAATGCACTTATTCGTATACTTCTAGATTTTGGTTCCTCAGTTAATTGGCAATTATCTTTCTTACATCATTATGTCTCTTATTTGTTACCAATTCGTTTTGCCTGCAAGACCCCCATTCAAGCGCAAGAGACTTAAACTCATTGCAATGTCTGCAACGGTTTGTGTTGGGGCTTTGACCGGGCACAGTTCTCTTACTTGTACTACATTGCAGCTAATTTTCAAGCAGTCTCGCCACTCACATAAAGATAACCCAATTTTCTGGACAACCAGAAGTTTGTACTCGGCATTTTCTTGTTAAGTACCACTCCTTTACCTTTTTATGGGTGGTTATCCCAAATTGAAAATTTTCTAACCTTCAGGATTATTTTCATGTGGTTTCCCCTAAACTTAGCTTTTTGAGAATCTGGTGGTTCTGAATAGTTTAGGAATACTAGTTTGTATATAAAGGTCTTCTCATCTTCATTTGATGAAGCTTGATATTAATATGTAAGCTTTATAATTAATTTTTATATAAGAATATATTTATTAAATTGTTATACATAAGCTTCCTATTCTATTCGTATAGCACTTAATCCTTTGTATCTTTTATCAGAATAAAGAAAACGTTTATAGGCCTCACCAGGTAATTGCAAGATCTCTTTAACACAACTCCAAACAAGTTTGTTGCCATCATTGAGGAATTTCTTTGGGCCTTCTTATTTCCTGTTTGCAATGGATAAATTAATGTCGAGGAAATGCATTAGTTTACTATATTCAGCTTTTAATATGCACTCAGTAAAATAATTGAGCTCAGGTGATAGTTTTACTGATAGCTTTTGGAGAATTTTACCAGAATAAAATTTTATCTCATCGCATATATTCATACTAAGATATGTTTTTCATCTTTGACTATAGATTCAATTTTTCGTTACCTGTTAGTTAAATTTTTGTATTTGTCTTTTTTCAAGATTAATAGCATGGTATTTGTTTAGATTAATTATTCATCTTTTTTTTTATTCTGTTCATAGCCATATCTGTTAAACTTTCTGCGAATATCTTGCTGTTAGCTACTAATACCATGCAATCCAACAATCTGCAAATCCTAGAACCGAAACACAGTTATGTTACTATTGAGTATGAAACCAAAATTCTTTAGCAACGGTTTCGAAAATAAAGTTTGTACTAATGTTATAAAAATATTGTTGATAAAAGGTATCCTAGAAATACTCCTCGCTCAATATATATCGGTTTGGTTTTATTCAGACCAACATGTACTTGTATTTCGTTATGTAACAACAAGTTTACCACGAGGTTTTGAAGCTTGCTTGGTAAGGGAGAAATCATTATAAATTCTTTTTTTCAAATGACTGAGTCCTATACTCGCAAAACCTTTCTGAATATCGAGAAACTCTATTGTAACATCCCTTTTCTCTTGCTTAGCTCTTTGGAGTGTTACGTCAATAATTTTCATGTTCATTAGGCTTCATTTTCCTTCAAGACTAAATACTGTATTATATCTTTATCGATGCCCGTTCAAAAGTTCGTTGAATAACAGGCGTAACTGAGATCGATCTCTAGTTATCTAAGTTATTAGAATCTCTGCTTTTATATACCAAAACAGTTCTTGTTTTTTATCAAGGTTTTTGTAGCATACCCGGTTTGGAGCACTCTATTAGTAATATGTGCTAATACGTCATGTAATTAGTAATGTGCCACTTGGTTATTTTTTAATTTTCTCATTAACACTTTACCAGGACCTGCTGTTATGTTGGTGCGCATTTTTGTGTTAGCTCCCATAAAATCTTCTGCTGTGAAGTTTTCATTATAATTAAAGTTTGGGTTTTTGTATTTATTTTGCTATTAAAATAATCAAAAATATCGCCGACTATCACAAGAAAATATCACTTTCCTCTCTGCATTTCGTCTTTTAATTTTTATAAAGGAATTATGTTAACTGATATTCTTCTCTCGTTCTATCTTGGACTTCCTTATGGGATTTGAAGTTTCTCTATATGTTCGTTTTGAGATTTTATATGTTACCTTTTACTGACCTTATAATAAGATTGAGCAGGGCGCTTTGGTCCTGGTAGCTTATGGATATCTTGGGCTAGGATGGAATTCCCTAATCGTTTTATTCAATTCCTCCTCATCCATCTGATAACTCTGCTGGCATTCCTGAACCCAATATGATACATCAATGTCAATATCTGTTTTTGTTGTATTACTTTTCTCGTGGCTCCAGTTGGTTTTATTGGATGTTTTCATATGCCGAACGGTAGTTATTGAGTTGTCATCATTTTAGCGAATTTCCCATAGGGAATAAGCTATTACCGTAGGTCTCATGGTAAGACCTAAGCCCGGGACCATGTTACTTTTTTGTTTTTAGGTGCCCAGAGACCAAAAATAATAGTCATTAAAATTTATATATATATATATATATATATGTGTATATATATATATATATATATATATATATATATATATATATATATATATATATATATATGTATGTATGTGTCCCTAGACACGATAACTCTCGTAAAAAAGGTCCGATCGACACCAAATTTGGTCGAGATGTGTAATCCTACGTTTATTCGGATGAGTTCGTAAACCAGACATATCGACCTACCGGAAGGGGTAGTTTTGGGGGGTTTTGTACCCCAAAAATGGGTTTTTTTGGATTTTTCATATGTAATTTTTAAAAATTTAAAATTTTTGTTTTGACCATTGGATTTAGCTCAAAAAAATACACAATTTAGTATTTTGAAGCTTTGCTCTATCTCCATTGGTTACCGAGATATTAAAAAGTCTAAAGACAGTAGCCTACCCAGTGCTAATCTTATGGAGAATAAGGATGTGTTAATATTTCACTTATTAACCAATATTTTTGGATGAAACTTGGTATTTAGCATCATTTGGTTGAGATTCATCCATTCATGGTAAAAAAATCTTGGTTTTTGTGCTTATCATGGCAGCAAACCTGCATACTCTTTTCCCATGTTAATCATAAGGAGAATAGGCAAACTCCTTTAGCAATGGACAGATATTGATGAAACTTAGTATATGGCTTTATATGGTCGAAATAAATTGTTTTTATGCTAAAAACCTACTTTCAGTATTCCCCATGGCAGCATACCTGCATACTCTTTTCTATTTATCATAAGGAGACTATACATTTATTTCCCTATTTATGAGCATGTGATGACATTTGGTTTACAGGTTTATCTGGTCAAAAGTAATATCACTAATTAGGAAATTCGCTGAGTACGCAGGTCTACTGCGACGGGGTGTATTTAGTATGTGTGAGAGGGGGAGGAGACATGTTTCCAATGTATCTTAACTATGCGTTGTCTCACTTCCTCAGAATGAGCTTTAGCTATTTGTATATTCATTCTGTTTTCTTTAAAAGCATCCCCAAGAATTAGGCATTGTATCATGTTAAATAAACCGTTTTGAAATAGTTGGAAACATCATTTTTGATTCCCTTAAAAACTTTTTGGGAATCAGAAAGGTATCGGGGATCTATTCCTGTAGCTAATTTGATTCTATAAGGAATATAATTAGGTGGTCCA
Organism: Neoaliturus tenellus; assembly: GCA_030545055.2. Lineage (NCBI taxonomy): Eukaryota > Metazoa > Arthropoda > Insecta > Hemiptera > Cicadellidae > Neoaliturus > Neoaliturus tenellus. The sequence goes on along the minus strand of CM061535.1, from coordinate 70,812,683 downwards.
GATTTTGATACATCTGTTATTCTTTCTTGGTCTTGTTTTGAAATATATCTTTCACCTCTATCTGAGTGGATTCTTTTACAAATGGGCCTAGTATTTTGTTTGTCTTTGCTTGGTGTGTTGTCTAACGAGGCTTGATCTAATTCATTGAATTTAACATACACATCGTCCTTGTGTTTTTCATTAGTATGTGATTTCAGTCCTTTAAATTCTTTGTCACAGAATGGACCAATTTGTTTGCCACCAAACTCACTATTTTCAATATTAACTTCTTGATTTGAACTCACAAATCTCTGATTATTAGAACCAGGGTTTCTTCCACATCACCACATAATAGGATAAATGATAACAATATAAGATAGTAAAATTGCCAATGTTTCATTAAATCCCATTTTTGTCTCCATCCATTTCTATCCTTTTGTAGTTTATCGAGTTCATTACTGAGTTTTATATGAATGATTATGGAGTATCGAATAATACAGTGTATTCAAATACATATTAATCACACAGTAATCTAAATTAGTTTGCTTTAGGGGTGACAAAACTTGTAACGGGGGTTGAAGGAGGTGGACCTGCAGTAGGAGTAATTAATATGCTGAATATGATAATTACTTAGTTAATCCTGTCAGGCTATTAATCTAAGATAGGACCCCTCTTAACGAGTAAGAAAATTGACCTTGGTAGCTCAGTGGAGAAAACTCCTGAGTTCACCCTACCTTATAGTTTATTTTGTCCTTGACATTAAATTAAAATAGTTTCCTGTATAGTACGTGAGATTTGGTGCAAAAAAGAAGGGTTTTAATAACAACGTCGTGTGATGCTTTACCAGTAACATTTGATTTATTTACAAAACCTTAAAACTAAACATTACTTTTTTAGCAAGTTAATATTATTCGGACAGAAAATTGGCTTGCGGGACACAAGCATCGCGGCGGAATACATTGAGGTATAACGCGTCACACGCACTGCACTGACGGTACTCAGACCCTTGGCACTAGAAAAATGCTGATTAAATTTAATATTCCTTAAGACAACTGTCTCGCCGGAATTTTACAATAATTAACGGTAGTTTACAGGTGGAACCGGCACCCCGTCAGTAAAATACAAAATGTTGTAACGTATTTGTGAGACAACCGCCCCTCAAACGCATTATAAAATTTATTTATAAATGTACAATAAATTGCAAAACGTAGAAATAAAAAAAATTAATAATAAAAAAAATACTAAAAAAACTTAGTCATGGCTGGGGCAGAATAGTGAGAGATTTGTGAGACGACAGCACCGCAGATTTATTACCTACAATTCGTAAATTGAATCTGTAGACTGTAGGACTACGTTTCACTATTTGTGAAAAAACAACCCCACAAATATAAATAATTACCAGACGTTACTGCAATTCGTGACTTTCTACACTTGATACTTGTACAGATTATTTGTGAGACAAGAGCCCCACAAATATAGTTAATTACAATGTATGATGTCAATTGAGGAAACGTTATAAAATAATCCCTGCTAAGTTCTGAGACAAAAGCCCCGAAAATGGGATTTACAAAGAAGATTGTTATATTAATCTATAAAATGATATGAGTTCATGAACGCATTGCAGAATTATTTCTGATAATTTGTGTGACAAAATTATTTATTCACAGGTACATAATTTATTCACAAACCTGGAAAAGCCTTGTTAAATGTTTAATTAAATTAAGGTTTACTATTTGTGAGACAGACGCCCTACAAATAATGATACACATTAAATCCAACTTACGTTTCTCACTGCGGCACGGCACAGCGGTACATGGTAGCGAGAGGGGTATCGGCACACTTAAATTCCGAACTCGGAAAAACTATATCCTAGGACCTAATTGTCCTGACTTATATAACCTTTATATTAGAGGGGAAGTTAAGTGGGGATAAGTTCCCCTTTGGCCCTAAAGTTCGCATACACAGATAGTCCTTATAGGGACAGATAACAGATATTTTGCAATGACGGTAACTGATGTTATTAAATGGATCCTACATCCTCCTACCAAAATGGAGTAAAAAAATTACATCATGGAGACCTACTTCGGCTGCTGAAGTTGAGCGCATTGTGGCTAATTTTAAGACCTCAAACAGCCCAGACTTTTATGGAATGTCCGCATCATGGCTGAAACAGGTGGTAGGTGTGATATCTAAGCGTCTGGCCTCTGTTATCAACATCTGTCTGGAGAAAGGCTTGTTCCCCCAGAGTCAAAAATAGCCAGGACTGTGCCTATTTTCAAGAAATTGGACCGTAACAGCCTTAACAGCTATAGGCCAGTTTCCATCGTACCTATTTTAGGTAAAGTTATTGAGGCCATTATCCAAACTCAGCTATATCAACATCTAGAGAATAAAAACTTATTTTCAGAGGGACAGTTTGGCTTCAGAAAAGGTCGATCTACCACGGGTGCAGTGAAGGATCTGGCGGACTTGATTGGTGAGGCTTTTGAAGCTGGTGATACTGTAACATTGATTATGTGTGACCTGAGTCACGCCTTTGACTGCGTGTACCACAATCTGCTTAGTAAGAAGCTAGAGAGTCATGGAGTGAATAGGGTGGCACTGTCCACAATTAGCTCATACTTGTCTGGGAGGCAGCAGGTTGTTTCAGTTGAAGGAGCAGTGTCAGGTTCAAGAGATACAAAGTTTGGTGTCCCGCAGGGTTCGGTGGCTAGCCCTCTGCTCTTCTTGGTCATGATAAATGACTTGGATAGGAGTGGAGAGTCATCCTATTTGCTGATGATACTACTCTGGTATCACGGGGACCACAGGTGGATCAGTCACGGATAGGAGCTGAGCAGCATCTTCGAGAGGCATCTCACTGGTTCGATGATAATGGTTTCCAACTAAACCAAGCAAAGACTCAGTCTCTTGTGTGCAGTCTTTTACTGAAAGCCCCTCATGACGAACCTGCGAAACTTCTTGGTTTTATGATGGACAGGAAACTATCATGGAAAGACCATATAGACCGATACTGACTTACCGGGTGTCCCATACCACCCGTGCATCTCTTTTAAAATTGTAGATTTTTTTCAAAAACTAATTTTCCGTTGTATGTAAACCGGTTACGCTCCGTCGATTAACACTGATTTCATTGTACAGGGTGGACCAGACGTAATTTTAAGGCAACTTTTAATAAATAAATTGCAGATATTTTGGTTGGTCGTGTTAAAATTTTGCAAAACAATAAATAAAAGAGGCTTTAAGTTAAAAGGAAAATATCGTGCTTTAACTCCTTATTATCTCTTATTTGTAATAACAGGGTAGGGATTGGAAAATTTACAGAACGAATTCAGATAGTTTTTAGTGTGACATGGAAAAAAGCTTTATAGTTTAAATGAAATTACTGTACTGCCACCTTTTTTAATCCACCGTTAACTGAGTACGCACTTAAAGAGAAATCAATTGTGCAATCTGCTATTTCAGTGAAAATTGTTGTTTAGTGTAAAACTTAAATTAACATGCTATCAGGTTAAGTCAATGATGTATTTTCTAATGAGTTCGTTAGAAATTAAGTGCCATCCCAATTCAAGAACAAATTTTGGGAGCGTTATGGTGCAAATATGATACTGACTTACCTAGCTCAAATCAATACCCCCCCTCCATCTGTCCCATACCTTCCGTGCAACTCTTTTAATATTGGAATTAAAAATTTGTTGTTGTTGTTGTAGGTAAACCGGTTGTAAACCCTCTATCGATTGACACTGATTTCAATATACAGGGTGGACCAGACGTAATTGTAAGACGAATTTAAAATTTAATATTTTTAACCCTGATCTTAACGATTTAGAACAATAAGGAGATCGGTATTAATTTTTCTTTTAAGAAAAATTGGGAAAATTATTATATCCATTATATCTAAACATTTTACATAAAACAGAACTTTCCAAGCATAAAAATGTCTAAAAACTTCATTTTAAATAATGTACCATCATAAAACATCAATTATTACGTGATTAGGTTAACTAAACTTCTAAATACATTTTCACGAATATCCGTCATGATGTATATTTTATGAAAAACAATAAATAATTAAGGAAAAAACTGAAAATTTATGTTGGAAACATATTTAAAAGAGTCTAAGACATTTTTGTGCTGAGACATGTTTGCTTAACCAAAAATGTTAAGGGTATATTTGTAAATTTGTTCCAAGTTATTCTTATTGGAAATTCTAAATTTCAACCGCCAATGTTCTCTAAACCGTTAGAATTATGCGTTCAAGATCAAACTGTAAAGTTGTCTTAAAATTACTTGTTAAATTCAAAGATGTAATTAAAAGTGGGGGTTTGTTTTTTTATATTAGTGACTTCCGGTATGGAAAGGTGATTTCTGGTACACACTGTACAATGAAATTACGCTCAGTTGATAGAGCGCTTTACCTACAATGGCACAATTGGTTAATACTATGAGTTAGTTCTATATTTCTTAAAAAGGGGTGTTCGGGTGGTCTGCGCTGGTTGGCGATTTTGTCACAACCAAGGTACTATTTATTTAGCTTTAACTGTATTGTACATGTAATGAATAAATTTAATAAATATTTAAAAGGGAAAATAGAACTTTATCGGAGGTGAATACCATCAATACATCAATAATTGTAAAGGTAGAGTTGAGAACAAACAGAGAAGTTAATAACTACATTCATCCATTAATCTCCATTGTAAATCTACTATCACTATGAGACCAATGAAACTTAACATTTCTATAAGTTTCGTAACACCGGAGGCTACAATAAATTAGTTCAATACAATAAGTACGAGAGAACTAAATCTGTTAAGTGATCTACGTTACCACGGCTGTACTAAATTACTCATTAATCTACCTTACCGACATTTGACGAATTTCTGATACCCCGATGAGTGGGTGAGTGAATCAGTTACACGTGGGGCTGTATATATTATAGACTCGCCTACGGCTCGATGGGGGCTCCGCCTTCATGCCCCCTAGTTCATTCCCCCTAATTCATTAACGTCTCATGGGCTGAAAAAATACAGATCAAAGTTCAAATTTTGTCTCAACGTAGGGTTTGGTCCTAAGGCTAACAAAATTACTAAGGTTAATCTAGGGAGAATTATTGGCAAGATTCCTAGCTATAGGTGTAACAAATACGATAATTAATAAATTATGACAATGACTAAACTTTTATTAAAATTGACTTATGACTTTTACTATAGTATGACATAGGTGAAGTTATAATATGTACTAAATTTCAAACATCTAAGTACCATAATATTAAATTTAAAGTTTTAGGATAGCACCATTTTCGGTGAAAGAACTTTACAATTTAGAAAGTACGCCCCTATTAACGGGTGAAGGGGTGAGGTACAGGTAAATTTCATAAGACTAAATTTTCAGAGTGTCTAAAATAAAACGTAACACTGGCAAAACATGTATCGATATTGCAGTATATTTGGCAGATTGACGTAAATTACTAACACTTTACATGAAAAAAACTTCAAGTTTTTACGATGTTTTTGGCTTAACTTTGATTGAAATCGGAAAATAGCTGATACTATTGAAAGAACGGTTGAGGTCATATGTACTGAATTTCAAGCATCTATGTGCCAGTATGGTAAAAAAACTTATTAAATCAACAAGACTTTTGTGAAAAGATTTCAAAATTTTGAAAGTACCTATTTTAAAGGGTGAAGGGGGTGAGATACGCCAAAGTTTCACTGGACCAAACTTGTAGACCGAATAGAATAGAATGGCAAAACTCAAATTGATATTGCAGTATAGTTATTTTAGCAAGTTAAACACCCGCATGTGTAACTCACTCACAAGAATCAAAATGTTTTACCACTTCCAATTATGCTACAAACTTGAAATTTGGCATGTAGGTGGCTATTGTTCAGAAACCATCGGGAAAAATCTAAAATCCAAAAATTTTCCATTTAAACCCCTCCAAAAAAAACTAAAAGTGTAGAAATAAAAAAATTGAATATGTAAGGGTTTTCTATTTTCTCTGTAACTTTTGAACGAAAGTTCCTGCCTCAAATATGAGGGAAAATCGTTAGTTGGGAATTAAATGCTCTACAAGTTAGGTCATATGACATTTTACTGTATCTCACTCCCTTCACCCTTAAAAAGGGGCGTACTTCCAAAATTTCAAAATTTCTTCACAAAAATTGCGCTATTTTAATTTTTTTTAATTTACCATTATGGCAAATAGATATCTGAACTTTAGTACATATAATGCCTCAATAGTAGCCTTTCTATTGTAGCATTCATTGGCCAATTTCAATCTAGGTTTAGCTAAAAGAAAATCGTAAAAACACGAAATCTTTAAAATGTTGCCATGTAAAGTGTTTGTAATTTACTTAATCTGGTAAATTAAGTAAAATAATAATTAATAAGTAAAATAAAATAAGTAAATAAATAATTAAGTAAAATATTTTTTAATTATTGTACTGTATTTTAGATATTCTACAAGTTTGGTGCCTTGACATTTTCCCGTATCTCATCCCCCTTACCCTTAAAAGTGGACGTAATTTCAAAATATTAAAATTCGTCCATGAAAATTGCGCTATTTTTAATATTTTTTATTTACTATTAAGGCAAATGGATGTCTGAAATTTAGTAATATTATGACCTCATATAGGTTTAACTATAATAGCATTCATAGGCCGATTTCAACCTAATTTTCAACCAAAAAACTCGTAATAACACGAAATCCTTAACATTTTTAACGTATAGTGTGTTTGTAATTGATAAATGTACTATATCGATGTACGTTTTCAATTATTGTATTATATTTTAGACGGTCTACATATTTGGTCCTCACACATTTTTCCATATTACACCCCCTTCACCCTTACAAGGGGTGTACTTTAAAATTTTTGCAATTCTTTCACAATAATTAAGTTATTTCAATATTTTTATTCACTATTGTGGCACATGGACGTCTAAATTTAGTACATATGATGATCTTGCCTAGGTCATTCTATAGTAGCAGCCATTGGCCAGTTTTAATCTAATTTCAGTCCAAAATAATTGTAAAACCACGACATTGCAGGTCGTAACTTTTGAACGAGAGGTCCTACCTAAAATCTGAGGGAAAATTCATGGCGTCAGAGCGGACAAATCAGACGCTCTATATAAGTTATTCCGGTGTAGTTTTGCCATATCTCACTCTCTTCAACCTTAAAAGGGGTGTCCTTTCAAAATTTCTAAATTCATTTCCAAAAAATATGCTATTTTAATATTGTTTATTTACTATTATGGCAGATATGTGCCTGAACTAATCCAAAAGAAACTATCGAGTGTCTATCCCCTGTGTCTCCTTCCTCCTCCTATCGTATTATTGATGAACTGAACGGCAGTATCGAAATTTCGAACTTCTGGCACGTGAAGTCACCGCCCTAATTGACCCTCCTGAACATCCTGTAAACCCGCATACCTGGCTTTGTGAAACCTTTGACTCGTTGCTTCAACACCTGATTAATGACGATGTTGCTCCAGGAGACCGTGTGGGCTTCACTTTTCATAGTGCTGCCCGAGTTGGCCAGCGTCCTATTGGCATCAGTGTACGGAGGATGGATCAATTAATTCTAAATTGATGTGTTGCTTCAACTGTTGGAACGTTGCATTCAAAGCAACGAAGAATTCCTAATCTCAGGCCCTCTTAGAGTTGTCTTTCTCCACGTTCGGATGCCTATGGGTGTTATCAAAACTATCGGGACGAATCGAAAACAACTGAATGAAAACAACCGAATGAATTTCGATACGATCGATTTATTGAATCGGATTCCCCCCATAGTAATGGAAAGGGGCTTTCTATATGAACAACCGAATGAAAGCAATCGAATGGGAACTAGTTATGCCAACAAAGTGAATTTAAATCCAAAAGAAACTATTGAGTAGGGAAAGAGGGTTCATTCTTCGATAATGACAAGCACAGAAACATAACAGATTGTCATGGTAGAGGCAAAGAATGTTACAACTGCAAGAAATATGCAAATTTCGCAACAGTGTACAAACTTAAAGTAAAAGTCAAAGAACTCTCACATGCAGAAAATGCGTTTGACAGTAATGTATTAAAAGTAAAACATCTACAAAACAACAGTATGTATTTACTTTACAAGTCATTAAAAGGAGAAAGGAACAAAATGTAACTTTTCATTTAGAAACGAGCATAATGCACTATTATAGGCGAAAATATGTAAAAGCCTTGTGAATGATAAACATATGACGCTCAATAAATTTATAACGATTACACTTAAGGCTTTAGGTTGGACAGAAATACAATCCAAGGGACCTGTCAAAGTGGGAGCAAGGACGACTAATAAACTATTCTATATTTCGTTGTCGTTAAGTGTGATCACTTGATTTTTAGAAAGATCTTATGAAACATTTAAACTGATTCAGAAATGCAAAGAATTAAATAGCAATGAACAATAAAAAAGTCTTGTGCCTGAAATTAAAGCGAATATTTTGATAATTACACCGTGTTTTAAAGGACACGGTAAATAAGAGAGAGAGAGATTGACTTAGAAATAACAAATATAGTGACTCAACTATAAAACAGAGGCAAACACAAACACAAATACCCATTGCCCTGAGAGACGATTTTTTAAAAAATGGCATGGTTGATCAAGGGTACTAATAATGAAACAGGACATACAGAATGGATAAGTGATATATAACGAGGGTGAAGAAAACTTCAAATTAAGATCATTCCTCGACCAAACTCGTCTAAATGTTGCCCTACAGGCGAAACAACCTCAGACACTTGATAAAATGCTACCGAAATTAAATCATGCAAACATATTTTTGAGTTGGGATAGTGAAAAAGTATATATTTTTTTTTTATTCAACTACGTGGAACGAACGGTAAAATTATAGCGTTTTAGACTCCTTCTATGGAATATCACTATTGATGCTTACCATTTGTGATTTCCATAGCAATGGAAGTATTTAACATACAGAATGTTAGAGATTACCTCTGGACTAAAAGGTGTTGCTGGACTTACTACTTGCTAATGATAATTTAAGAGGAATCACAGGAACCTTCTACGGATGTTAAAAGAAACTAGTGTAAGTTAAACTCCAAGGAAAAAGTTAAATTATCTAAGTGAAAGATAAATTTTATAAGTGTATTGCCTATAATGATTGAATTAAACCTGATGAAAAAGACAGTTCCGATATTGTAAATATGTCCCCACGGCGAAATAAACAGAATGTCTTAATACTTTGGGGGTAAAATATTTGTCAAGATTTATAAAAACCTACTACATGTATGTGAGCTTCTTAGAAAATTTAATAAAGATAGTGAATAGCTCATTTTTTTAGAAAACGGTTAATCAAAACTATTTCAATAACTTACTAAACTATTTGAGAACTTATAAGACTGATTGCTAATAACTTTATACTAAAACGCTATAATCCACATAAAACAGTGGCAGTTCATAGTTCACGTAGGGTTAGGCATTGATCCAAGGCAATGTTGATGCTTCGTATGCTTTTAAAACTTGACTCAGCTGCAACCAATGCTAAGAAATGTTGGCGATCGGGTTTGCGTGCATTAGACGATTACACGATCTACACGATTATAAGATTTGACGATTCTGTCGGTTTTATTTACATATAGGTAGGAAATCTAAAGTTATCTTTGAAACAGATCACAAATCATTAATGTGTATTTTAGAAAACATCTACCAAGGTTGAAAATGTAAAATAAATGATTTTGAAACGATATAGCATTATTAAAAAGTTCAAAACTAGAAAGCAAATAGATACTTTTTCAAGAGCCCCAGAGAGAATGGATAGAGTAGAAGCCCAACATTTATGAAACATGAGAGAACTTAAAAGGTTAAACTGGTAAACGAAGATAACTGAATTGAAAAAATACAAGCTAGTGACAAATTGATATAACAAATCAGAAGAGAAACCTTAAGGTATGAACAAATATCCAAACTGAAAAGTCAGTGTAGAAATGATGGTCGGAAAAAGCATTCTGATTTCCTATTATTTCAAATGCTTCTGAAAGTAACGAACACAAATGTTTAAGGATATATGATCGGAAAAGACTACCAGATTTTGTGTCATGCTATTCTACCTTTAAAAAAATTGAGATAAAAGTAACAAATCTGTAGAAGGAATCAGAAAAGAAATTCTAAGCAATTAACAACTTCATGCTAACAAGTAAAACTTAAAAGTCAAGTATTAAAAGATTGGCGAGAAAATATCATTCTGCTTTCCGATCATCTAAATAAAATTCAACCAACTGAAAACTTATAACTTATACGGATTATAACTTTTGAATGAAATACTATGGTAAAATTTAATCCAATTTTGATACGTGCTTTTGTACCCAAAGCAATTTTGAGAGGAAATTAACAAATCTGTATTATAATTCAGAAAAGAAACGCTAAGAAATGAACAATTAGTCAAAATTAAAATGCCTAGTATTAACAGGATGGTTAGAAAATAGCATTTTGCTTTCCATTGATCTGAAGTGTTTATGAAAATAACGAACTAACATAATTTTAAAAGAAACACTATTGTAAATTGTGATCGGATTTTGGTTATTTGTTTTCTACGCAAAAAAGTGTTGTAGAAAAATATAAACTTAACATTAATCAGGCATAGAAAGAAGCTTTTAAAAATAACAAAGAAAGATTGATTATGGTAAAAAATGTTTTTAAAATTGAAGAGGTTTTTGAAAAACTGCGATATGTTAGACAAGCTAGCAGTTACATCAAGATGCAGCAACAAGTTATTTTTAAGTAAACATTTGATAAAGTATGGAAGTTCTTAAATCACTATAAATAGAAAGAATAGTTTTTAACCTCTACGGTTTAATTCTTTGAATGAGATGTAAATCATGATCGAAGAACTACACTTCTGATTTTTAAGCAAAACTTTAGTAGGTGCAGAATAATAGTAAGTTAAGCATATGGAGCTACGAATTTTAGTTTAGAGAAATTTGAAAAGTTTTAAAAAAATAATAAAATATAAACTTTGAGAAGAACAAAGATTTTTACCAGATGTTGTAGAAAGGAGAACTGGTAAAAGAATTATGTGTTTAACTAAGCATTATATAATAAAGCCTAGCAAAATTCAAAAAGTTATTAAGTATCTACAGGTTAAAAACTGCACAACTCAGTAGACTATTTTAAAACCAGAACACTGCATTGTAATTCATAATACAGATAATATTAAAACATGCGCAAAGATAAGATGGTATTATACCGTAAATTTTATTTGCTAAATATGGTCGGTAAGATTGTCTTTTCGTGGGAATACAGTTGTGTCTCACAAGATTAATAAAACAAAATTACAAAATAATTTATATTTTAAGCTAAAACTTAATTCCAAAATTATTTAAAAAAAATATTTTTCAACATTATTTTCTAAAATTATTTACATGTTGGCACCCCTGAATCATCATGTCACAAGCGACTTGAGCGCTCCTGGGAGAGAACGGAAGAACTAGTGTAAAAAAGTGACGTAACGTTGGAAAACGAACGGCCTGCGCTCTATGAGGAATAAATCAAACTAGCTAAAAACCCACCTCCAGTGCTACACTCTAGGAGAGAACGATCGAACTAAGACATTAAAATGGTGAGGCGCCGACAGCGCTCATAGGGGAGAACGGACGAACTAGCTCAAAAGCATGACGTAACTCAGGAAAACGATTTCACTGCACTCAAAATTTACAAACTAGCGTCACATTATGTTTATACAAAAATAAAAGCAAGAACCCTCTTCAAAATTAGACGAGGGCGGCGTAAGTGCCAAGGGAGAGTGGTGGTGACGTACACCGGCAGTTAACGGAGGGAAGGGGAAAGCTACAATTATTTTCATGTTGGCAGCCCTGAATTATGACGTCACAAGCGACTTGAGCACTCCTGGGAGAGAAAGGAGGAACTAGCGCAAAAAGTGACGTAAACGAGCGGCCTGCACTCTAGGATAAAACGATCGAACTAAAAATGATGACGTTATGCGCCGACAGCGCTTGTAGGAGAGAACGGACGAACTAGCCCGAAAGCATGAGGAAACGCAGGAAGACGACCTCCCTGCACCCTAGGAGAGATCGAGCAAACTAACTCTCTAATAAACTACAAAAACAGTACCACGCTAAAGCATAGAATTGACAAACTAGCATGATATTAGGTTTATACAAAAATAAAAGCAAAAACCCTTTTCAAAATTACTTTGTCATATTAGACTTTAAAATCCGTTCCTACACAGATGCTGGCGTGGACCAGTGGTTAAGACGCTTGCCTACCAACTAGAAGACCCGGGTTCGAAGCCCTGTCAGAGAGATAAATTTTATTCAGAACCAGACGCATGGTCGGGAGCGAGGGGGGGGCGAGGACGGGGTAGCATAATGGAAGGGGGAGGGGAGGGGTGTGCCAGGACAGGGCGGGTGGAGAATCCCAGAGGTCAAAGTCCAAAAAAAGCACCAGCGGGTGGCGAGGGCGATGGCGGGGGCGATGGCGGGGGCGAGGGCAGGGGCGTGAGGGTCGGGCGGGGTAGCATGATGGTAGGGGGAGGGGGGGAGTGGCAGGACTAAGCTGGTTCAGCGCGAGGGTCGGGTGGGGAATCCCAGGGTCACCAAAGGGCCCAGCGGATGGTCTATAGTAGTGTCGTCTATGGCCATCTTGATGCCGTTTCACGTTGTTATTTCCGTGATCGTACAGGCTCGTCGAAAGCAGCCGAGGAGATTGTCCTCATCAACTAAGGGAGTCTCGGGCGTTATGGAGTGGGAGTCAACTTTATTCCAGGTGGAGTGATGAATTCGTCGCCAACTCCTGACAGCTTAGACCTACGTTTTGATGTGCGCGCCGGGCTCAACATCTGCAGCACAGCGCCGGAACTCCACTCCAAGTCCGTCTTGGGAGCTGTGGGTCGTGGCGGGGAGGGCGGGCTGCGTGGTGGTAACAGGCGGTCACTTAGAATTTAAAAGGTCGGAAGCGATTTTTCCTCCTCCTGTTCTTCTTTTTCATTGGGATATACTTCAATGTAGAGGCTCCTGGCGTCCCATACCTAGGTTTAAAATGGAAAGTTGGCCGTTTCCACTGATGGACGGCATCTCGCCAGTCGGGGAAGGGACGTCCTCCTTGCTAGGGGGCCACTCGGCTCTGCTGCATTCCAGCTTGCCATCCTGCGTAGTAGGCGGCCTTCTGTTTGCCTTGCTCCTCGACCACTCGCACAATCAACTTCTCGTTGCCGCCGTCAGGAATAATGCCGTCGAGATGCCTAATAGCTTCCTGGGCTTCCTCCCTTCCATCAAATCTGACGAACGCAACAACGCGTGGGAGGCTCGTTACTTTGTCCAACAGCAAGTTTTTCTTCACAATTGTTCATATCCTCCAAAAAGCACTTCAAGATTGTTCTCTGTGTAGTGCCTGGACAAGTTAGTCACGTAGAGGTAAGTATCCTTTATATCTTCCCCAGAGGGTCGAACATACGAAACTTTGATCCTTTTATTGAAAATTTCCATTCCATTCAACTGCTGAATTACCTTTTGTGCATATTTTTGCGTGTGTAGTTGACAAACCCAAAACCGTAGCTGTAGCCTGGCTTAAATTATTTTATTATTCTACAGCTTTCGATGGGACCAATGGTAATGAAAATGATGTAAGGGTTCCGGTCAGTGAATGATTGTGGCAAATAAATAACAATTAGATTGGAATTAACACGAGAATTATAACTTGCCATTTTGATTTAGTTCAATGGTAATATATGTAAAACTTTTTTATGCTTCTAATTGTAATATAATTTAGTAAAATGTAAGAACTTGAAACCAAGATGGCTGTAGCGACTATCCAATTATTGGGATTTTTACAAACTGCGCAAAAAATCTTGAGGAATACTAAATATTTTGGAAGTTTAAGGAGAAAATTATTTATTCTCCTTCGCTATCAAATTATAGCAAAAACTGATACTATAATCCATAACATTTGTAAACACAACTTAACCTAAAAAGTTAATGACTGAATAACATTCAAAACGTCCGAATTGAGCTTAATCATAAAATCATTGTTAATTACAAAGATAATATCTTTATTATTAAATTTGTCTACATAAGTCTGTAAGCGAAATACTTTGGGCAAAATTGTGAGCGTTTTACGAATCACAGGAAGATTGGAGGGGTCTCAAATTAAAGATCCCGGCCCCAGGCACGAGAGAAAAATATCGGCGGGTCAATAAAGTTACCAATAGACGATGAATAACTTAAAACGTTCTCCATAAGAATAACACGGCGAATGGAAAAACGCCTGCTTTATGTACAAACGTGCGTTTTGGTTTGATTTTATAGCGAGTTGCAGATGGCTGCAATGAGTGAAGATCTATTTAACCTCCTAGAGTTGTGGTACTATAGTAGTACATTTTAGCTTTTATTATTATGAATTTGTAAATACAAAAAATAACATTTTTTGGGTCAAAGAATGACAAAAAAATCCACTTGGTCCGGGATTAATCATACAAATTATTACAAATTGACATCTCATTTTTAAATCGAATAATTTACTTCTCGAGCGTGTATGAAAATTGCCCAACAAATTTATGATTTATATTCAGTTTACAAGTATAACATTTAAGTTTACATAAATTTTATTTTTGAAACAGAAAAAAATTGCATAAGATAATCAAACAAAAAATCTAGTATCAACAACGCAGAAAACACAATAATAACAGTGTGATGAACAAATGAACAAGGCTATTTTATGTATACTGTTCAATTTAATAGACCCTAAAAAAAAGTTTAACAAAAGCAATATTAAAAACAATAACAAAAGAAATTGCAATGGCGTAAGTTTTTTTTTTTTTTTTTTTTTTTTTTTTTTTTTTTTTTTTTGAGGGAGAGGCCGGAAAAAAATCATCACGCATACAGGGCGCCAGCCTGTATTGTGGGACTCCCCTAAAACCACCAAAAAACCTCCTTTATTCTTAAGAACCTAGCCTGGAATTGTTTGTCAAATTACATCAGGATAAGCCTAAATTAGCCCAAGCTCATTGGGCTCACTCCTTGACCAGCCACACGGTCAGGGGGTCTGAGCCGCTCAGCAATCCAGAGCAGAAGGACGATGACCCGGACATAGTGTGACAAACAATCCCAGCAGCCCTCATCCTCTAAGATCTTTTGGCAGACCGAGTCCACCGAAATTGCACCAAAAGTTTGTGTGTTCTACAGGCGGGGCCCTTTCCTACGGGGGGCAGCGGAATAAGGTGTGCTCCGCATCATTGGGAACGCTTGGGTAATAAATGCGGTCCGGTGAACCGGTCTTGTCCATCACGTAGAGGTACTACCGAAAATAGCCAGGCCTGTCAGGAATTGGGTCAGGTAGTAGTCCACCTCCCAATGCCGTCGTTCCACCCATGGTTGCGCCTGCTTTTTAAGTCGTTGAGTCCATCGTCCTCTGGTGTCGTGCTCCCAGCTGTGATGCCACTGCTGGAAGGTTAGGGAGCGCTCTTTTGTTCTTGCTGTGTCCTTGCCGATCTCACCTTGTCTCTGAAGAATCACCTTCCTCTCTCCTGCCATGAGTTTGTCAGGAATGACTTCGGCGACCGACCACCAGGACGGCACTGTCCACCAAGACGACTCGGAAACTGTCCGGTAGGTGGAACAAACTCGGAGCGCCGCTTGATGCTGAACTCGGGCACCAGAAGTGACGTCCATCGCCCACGTTCCGTCCCTTGTGTCGTAAATCAGGCTTCGAGAGCGGAGATAATCCTCGATGAGCAGCTGGAAAAATGGTTGTGGCTCTCAGCTATCTCCACAGCTATCTGACCTCGGTGATTGCGTCGATCGTTGACCTTCCCTTTCAAAAATCGTACTGACGGGGGCATAAGTCATCGTTAGCTTTTACAGCAGAAGTCAGGTGGGAACGGATCAGAGTCTCAAACAGCTTCCCAGCCGTGTTCAATATGCAAAGAGGCCTGTAGGACGACGGCAGCTCGGGATCACCTTTGCCCTTGCTGATCAGTACAAGCCTGGCTGTTTTACAGGGAGCAGGAAACACCCCTTCTACCAAACAGGCATTTTACATTCTCAACAACAAGCCAGCGTTAATTGAAAATACTTTCTTTAAAGCTTCATCAGGAATCCCCTCAGGGCCAGGAACCTTGTTGCTCTTCAGGGAGAGAACGGAGGTTTCCAGCTCCTCGAATGTGAAAAGTGGAACGTCCTCTACCCGTCCGAAGTCAACAGGCGGTCGCTTTGTATGTTCAGGAAACAACACAGCGACGATCCTCCCCATGGTGGCGCCCTCCATGATGGAAGGTGGAGAGCGGGCGCCGAGTTTCTATGTCACAAGTTTGTAACCTAGGCCACACAGGTCGGAGTCACGAAGTCTCCTCCAGTTATTTGCCTTGCTCCTGTTGATGGCCTGGCGGAGAGATTTTCTCATAACTTTATAGGCCTCCGACTTAAGAAGTCTGTCTGCGGGAATTCT
Organism: Neoaliturus tenellus; assembly: GCA_030545055.2. Taxonomy (NCBI): domain Eukaryota; kingdom Metazoa; phylum Arthropoda; class Insecta; order Hemiptera; family Cicadellidae; genus Neoaliturus; species Neoaliturus tenellus. The sequence continues at coordinate 70,796,262 of CM061535.1, read as the reverse complement.
TGCTCTTGTGGCGGCTCGTCTAGATTTTAAACATTTTCTTCTGAGTTTGGTAGTCTTTTCAGTCCACCAGTAGACGGGTTTTTTGTCACGTCGGGCTTTCCTTCGCGGCATAGACTGGTCGCATTCCAAGATGATTAGTTCCATCGTGGATGTTACTACAACAGCGCCTGGGGTGGATTGAGCAGCCGGGATAGGAGTTGTCTGCAATGATGCATAGACAAAAACCGGTCTCGGCGTCGTGTCCACCTTCCTAAGCTCAGTGTAACATTAAATGGTTAATAATATAAACAAATCGACTTGACAGAAATTTGATTGGAAAGAAATTTGAAACGTAACTAATAAAAAGGTCAGCTTAACTGTGAAATTTCCCTCTTCAGGGATACCACACTATCAGAGAATACATATACAACTAAAGGAACAATGTTGCCGGCTCTTTGAAGTCGAACCAGTGTGGTGCTGCCTGGTGAAAAGTTCTCTTGAGCGGTTGCGGGAAGGGGTCCTAAACTGCATGTACGGTATGGGGTTGATTCGAATTATTTTTAAATATTTATACTCGAAGGACCAGGTGATTTTAATGCTATCACCTAACAGAGACGTACGAAAGTCTTAATTTTAAACCCAATGGCTATTACAGAGCCCGTTAAAAATATGTGCTCACTTAAAAATAGTGCAAAGAGGAAATGAAAGTTACCATTGGTACGATCATCCATGGGTTGAGCTGTCTATCCGGGAATCCTGGCACCAGAGCGACGTCGTCGTCGGCTGCTTGACCTCCAGGTCCAAAGGGGCAGTAATTTGGCCGTCTACCACAATTCTGTTCAGGGAGCTCTCTGAACAGTAACAGTTTGCTAGTTGATCTTGAATCTTGAGCACTTCACAGACACTGAGTGGGAAGCCCTATGAGGGTCGCGGTGAACCCATAAGTTAATTATTATTAAATTAGGCCGTGAATGTTGTTTAAAGAGCGGCACTAAATTGAGTTTTAATAAAACTGTGGTTGACACAATTGTTTAAGAGGAAGATTTGACATTAACTGTTGAGACTTGAGATTTGAGAGACACGCTACACGGCGACGGTACACCGGCGCGGATTTAGAGGAGACTACCGATTTCCCACTTGTGGAAAAACCACGCTAGCCGGGTGGCGTGATCTGAGGGGTTCACAACAGTGTCCACAATGATCGTATGACATTTGGCATTGGATTACAAGGTCCTTATTCATACTGGCCAGCAAAGTGTATATATGTGAGTGTGTTTTAACTTAGAAATATAGCATGTGATGATATGCGAATATGTGACATATAAGAATAAACTTATCACTAAAATTAATAGAAAAATTAAATAGTAACACAATAATATTAAATTAAGGAATACGCGACACTGGATGTGGAAAGAATTTCAGGGCAGTCAATTCTACCGTTCAGCAGCTTATGGAGGAAAGCCAGATCACCTGTATGTTTTCAGGTTTCGAGGGTATGGATCCCAAGGTCACAAGACAAACTTTCGGTTGATATATTTTTGTACTGCATGCCATTTTAACAACCACTAATCAGACAAACATTTGCTGGATTTTTTAAAGTGCATTGTTAAAATATATCTGATGAGGGCTCCATACAGGTGATCCATACTCAAGTGGTTGCCTTGCACGTGAATTGTATAAAGTTTTTAGGTAAGTTGCATTTTTAGATGTCTCGAAAATCGGGAAATGAATCCGAGTATCTTGTTTGTCTTTGAGGATGAACTTATTGGGGCAGGATCAACACACTTACTAGGCGGTTGTGGAGTTCCTTGTTGGAGGCCTAGTCCTAGGCCTATGAGAAGTGGAGTAGGCCTAACTATACAGTGCTGATTACCTAAAAATTTTCAATTTTTCTTAAAAGACACCTTTGCTCTAGGCATATTTCCAATTAAAATCTACTTCATTCAATGACGACATTCTGTTGTTATATATGTATATATAAGCCTATTAACAATTAATGTCTAGTGTACTAGTATTCTGTAAATTTTTCTTGAAAGTTCAATTTTAAAGCTAAATATTACTATTTACTGCCCATTGCCTCTTAAACTAAGTACATTAAAGTAAAATATCAGGAATACAAATAATAAATTTGACGCTTAATCTACACCTTTTCTGCTGAAAACAAAAATCGAGACTAAGAAGAAAAAAATTAATCACAATCTAAATTTGTCATGTTAAAAATAAAATAAAATATTTTTATTAATTATTTTTGCAATTTTATTTATGGATTTATTAACGGACAACCCCTTTTTAATAATACGTACAGCAAGAATATATTTGCAACAGAGAACAATATAAATATAAGGTAAAGACAATATAGCTGCGAAGTAGATTCAAACAAGATGCAAAAAAACAAGTAATAACCTGATGTGTGCTATTGTTTCAATAGCATTTATGCTGGCACTTCTACCTTATTTTCCGCCCGAAAGTCATGCTGCTGATCAACGTAGAAACCATTATGTTATAGAGCATTTACCAATCTCATCTATATTGCTCATGAAATTTTTTCGGAAAATTTGTTGTATCTTTGAGAGTTTATGCTAGTCAGAAAAGACAAATCGAAATGTTTCCATATTTTTTAAATTAATTTTATGTAAACTGCGCTATGATAGACAACAATAAGCACTAATATTTATTAATTTATTTATGGACAACCCTTTTTAACAATATCTACAGCAAAAATACATTTGCAACAGAGAACAATATAAATATATGGTAAGGACAATATACCTGCAAAGTAGATTAAAACAAGATGCAAAAAAAGCAAATAACATGATGAGTGCTGTGCCTAAACGAGTGAGCTCGATACAGTAACAAAATAAAATAAATTTCCAACCAATGCGACAAATTATAAATATAGGACATGAATAGACAGTATTATGAAAAATTTATACTAAGAATAGAGATACAGAGATGCAATAACAACAATAGCTAACAACAAATAAATACAACATGCAAAATAAAACAAGCAATAGATAATACTACACATTAATAATAATCACGAGTGTCGTTTCAACGAGACAAGAAGGACAATGGTAGATGGACAATCAGAGGACTACAGTCATCATCAACCGAAGAAAGCTCCTTGATTGCCCTCCTGAATTGAGCAGAGTTGAGGTTAAAGAGGTCGATCTCATTAGGAAGGCTGTTTCGAATCTTCTGGATTCCGTTCATATGGTGTTGTGTTGCTCATACGATGTGTGGTGATGTGAGCGAGCTAAAATATCTCTAGATATTGTCATTGATGTAGGTACCCATAAGTTAATCATTGACAAGAGGTCGGGAGAAAGAATTTCACCAACTTGAACAAAAACATCAAGTCAGATATCACCCTTCTTTGCTTAAGAAGCTGAAGATTCACTTCGGTTGCCAATGCGACCACAGGAACGTCAGTGAAGCGGTACCCAAAACAGAGACCCACCAGACGGATGAAGCGTATTTGGATGGATTGAATGGGCTTTCTTTGAGATAAAGTTGGTTGGATGAAGATATGATTGAGCAATACTCAAGATGGGACCTCACCAGATGGCAATACAGAGAGTTGAGAGTGTCAGAAGATGTGAAGTTCTGGAAAAATCTCGTTATCAAGCCTAGGACGCTGTTGGCTTTTTTGTTGATGTGATTCACGTGGGGCTCATTGGACAGCAAAGAACAGCTTATCACGCCAATACCTCTCACCACCCCTACTCTCCTTATACTCCTCCCATCTAGTTTGTAGCAAAAAAGAGTCGGTGCGAGAGTTTTTTGGTATGTGATGACTACACATTCGAGAAGTTCAGGTCCATGCGATTGATGCGACACCATCTCTCAACAGCAAATATACTATTCTGTAGATCGTAGGAGTTGGTGTTGGAGGTAATGGTGGTGTAGAGATTGATTTCGTCCGCAAATAAAAGATGTTTTACCCCGATCTCCTTGGTGATATTACTAATGAAAAAATATGGCTTTCATAGAGGTCGGGGTACAGCGGCTACTGCATTTTATCATAATGCCTTGGACAGATTGAATGATGGGTGTAGGATCGCTTAGCTGTATATGGATCTCTCCAAAGCCTTTGACTGGGTACATTACATGATCTTGCTGACCAATGTGCGTGATTAATGGCATCAATGGTAAATTAATTTCTGTTTTAGTTTCATATTTGAGGAATAGAGAGCAATGTACTGAAATCGTTCATGACAAGCGTGGGATATCTAGCAAATACATATATTGTTCTAGGGTTGTGAAGTTTGGCGGGTCTCCTGGGGCCGTTTCTTTTCATTTGCTATGTAAATGACTTTCCCTGTTCTGATAAGTTTCTTACTACGATGTATGCAGATAATACATCTGGTCTTATGTGGTCTACAGACATTTCAGGTCTAGAATGTAATGTTAATGACTTTTTGGAAAGAAGTGTTTTATTTTACTAGAAATAATTTGAAAATTAATGTCGATAAGACTGAATTGATTTTTTTCAACTCGGGCAATATTGAACTTAATATTGTAAGTGGTTTTAATAACATTACAAGTGTTGACTCTTGCAGATTTTTAGGTCTGTTTATTGATAATAATTTGACCTGGAAAACTCATATAGACCATGTTTGTATTAAATTAACTTTAAGTCTGTTACTTAGGAAATTTTCTGTTTATTTGACTTCTGATATATTAAGAACAATCTATTTTGGGTTTTTTTATCCTTTTATCTCATACGGTCTGATGATATGGGATATTACCTATGTTTCTCATTTGAAAAGGGTATTTATCATTCAAAAAAGGCCCTTCGCATTGTTGTCAAATGTAGCAATCAACGACAATCATGTAAAGAATTTTTCATTTCTTTGAATATTATCACTATTTATGCAATGTTCATTTATTAGACTGTTGTGTTAGTAGCTAATGATGAGCTCTATACTGTCAAAAATGAAGAATTTAAAGACCATTTCACTAGATCTAGGCTTGATGTTCATAGGGTTCTAAGCCAGTCTCAGATAACATCAAATAGCCCGCATGTTAGAGGTGCTATCTTTTATGATAAGATACCTTCCTTTATTAAGAACTCAGTGGTATTAAGTTTAAGAATGAACTGAAGAATTGGTTGGTTATTAAATGTCTATAGGACTTTGAATCTCTTCTTGAAAGGTGAAATTAGTTTTATTTTTCTCTGGAAAAATTCTGAAATAGTGCAACTGCTGAGGCCATTTTATTTGATTTTAATGTGGTTCAGTTGTATCTGCAACAAGAATGTGTACTCACTGACAATGTTCATGCATTATTTTAATGTTGACGAACAATAAAGTATTTGATTGATTGATTGAAGTTCTTCAACTAAGTCATTTGAGATTTCCTCAACTTTGTTCACTTTGATCAAGAGTTCATCAAGCTTAGATGAAACCGTTGACATTTTGTCTGATAAGAGCGAGTGAGGCTGGGCAGTGGGATCAATGCAGTATACCCTTGTGCACTTCAATTTAAAATTTGTGTTGGCAGATAATTTTTTTTATATTCAGCCATCTTTGGCCAGCGCCGTCGCAGTCCACCCCCTCCTCAGAGTCAAGTACAATCAAATTAGACACGCAGACATTTTGTATGATATAAAATATCCTGAAAAATATGTAATAGTGAATTGTAAAACCTATCAGAAGCTACAATATCCAAACCTGGCAGAACAGTAAAAATCACAATTAAATAGCTATTTATGTTTTTCATATAGTGTCATTCAGTTAGATTGCTGGATTTCATGCAAACTAAAAATGCCCAGCTAAGCTCATAGAAAGTCTGTCGAAAAGGTGCACATGACAGGAAACATTCAACTGTCAATGCATTTTTATCGTACCAAACAGCCAAATATGTTGCATAAAGGATGTTTTCACAAAAGCAGTGATCTGCAAAAGACAACAGTATTTGCCCTGTACAAACTGGAAAATCTTGCATACAGCTGGTTTATTTTCAGATTAGTACTAGACGAATGAGAGGTTAGATGGATTGTGTTAGGTCAACGACCTAACACAACGTTGTTGTGAACGTTGTAGGTCAACGTTATTAGGTCAACTACTTTTGTTGATTGGATGTATTGATGAAATAACACAGTTGAAGTTGATTACCGATTTCTTGATTGAATTAACAGTAACCAGTGAAGACTTGCAAATTAAAGTTTACCTTAACAAGTCCACTCAGTATGATAATTAACAAAAAGTAAACACAGTTATGAAACTCACTTCTTGTTTGAGAAAGGGCGAATTTAGTTTACTGAAAAATATTGAAAAATATGTGAAAATTATGAAAAGTCAATTTTATGAAATTTGCTAGTTTGGTTTAAACTTGAAATGTTCGAAGGACCAGGTACTATGTACCAGAGAATAATAAATGCCTACAACATTGTTTATGAATACAATCAAGAGAAAGGGTGTAAACTCACTGAAGAAAATCCTGGTGGCGGAACTGGAAGGACGCCAAGATGGCCGGATGGACGCCGCCACACCAGACCACGGGAACTGCTGGGCCAGGAAAGTCTCTCCGAGGTCCAGGGAATCTTCTTGCTTGCTGCGGATTCGCACGTACGCACAATTGAGTAATGATTTGAGCTCTCGTACAGTCCAATGTTCATATACGCGGGAGACCGAGAGTTGCCCGACACGCACTGACACACACTAGATTCACTGCAATTTATATTAGTGAACAGGGAATAGTTACTGAACAAAATAATACCACCTTATAAAATGTTTAAATAAATTAAAAGGGGAAGCCACAAAAAGGCGAGACTAAGGTCACGTTTAAAAGATTAACGTGCCCGGAGAAAAGAAAAGCCGAAAGACAATTGAAACTAGTTTGCAGAAAGACAAACAGAACTAGAATGGCGAGCCTCATGGGAGGTGAAGAGAACTGCTGACCGCAAGAAACGGAACAGAAGTGGTTTATGAGTCATCGGCCAATCAGCGGCCTGCGAGATTCAGAGCGACAGGCGGGCAAGGGTCATCGGCCAATCAGCGGCCAGGGATCGGTAATTTTCCGTTTTGGACGTGTTCACCAGTTCTCTCGGCTATCTCTCTCTCTCTCGCTCTGCCTACCGCCAATATTTGAAATGACAATTCTGCTTGTCTGTTATAACTTAAAATCAGTACTTAACATACCGGCGGCTTTGAATCACTTGTGATTCAACAAAACAATATTCAAATCTAGAAAAAATGAAAATCAAAACAATTCTTATTCTAATATGTACAAGAGGTTACCATTGGAATGATTAGGCAGTTTGCGCAAAGAAAGGTAACAAAAACACTTTGACTGCAGGACGAGTAAAGGTACCGTGCTGAGTCTTGAGTTCAACAATTCTGACAACATTGTCTTTGCCAGGAATGACCTTTGTGATCCTTGCCAAGGGCCACTGGAGAGATGGGGTGTCTTGATGAACCAGCACTAAGTCGCCAACTTGAAGATTCCTCGTAGGAGTGGACCATTTCAGGCGTTGCTGCAATGTGTGGAGATACTCCTTGCTCCAGCGCTTCCAGATGCGTTGCATGAATGCTTGCATGATCTGCCATTGTGAGAGCCTATTGTCAGGCGTGTTGACGAAGTTGGGTTCTGGAAGTGAAGCTAGGGGGCTAAAATCAAAAAGTGCCCTGGCGTCAGAGCCTGAAGATCGTTAGCATCACTGGATAAAGCAGTGAGAGGCCGGGAATTGAGCATCGCCTCTATCTGGCATGTTAGTGTGGTGAACTCAAGGAGGGTGGGCACGTGAGTCCCGAGGGTGCGCTTCAAATGATATTTAGAGCTCTTGATGGCACTTTCCCACAAACCGCCTTGGTGAGGTGCAGCGGGGGGATTAAAATGGAACTTGATGTGGTGCTCAAGCGCAAATCGCTCAATTGGTTGCTGAGCGGAAGAGAGGAAATCACGAAAGGCATTTCTTGCGCCCACAAAGTTTGTTCCACAATCACTGTAGATATCGGAGCATATTCCCCTGCGAGCTACAAAGCGCCTCAACGCAGCGATGAATGATTCAGTGGACAAGTCAGTTGCAACTTCGATGTGCACTGCCTTGGTGACGAGACAAACAAAAATGCAAATGTAGGCCTTAATATGGCGGATTGAGCGAAGGTTGTGGATCTTGACAGTGAATGGACCACCATAGTCAATACCCGTAGACAAAAAGGGTCGAGCAGGAGTCACTCTCGCCTTGGGTAAATCACCCATGAGGGGGAAGGTGTTTTTCGGTTTTTGTTTAAAACACACCAGGCATTTGAAAACTCTGTTTCGTACTGCACTTCTCGCAGAAAGGATCCATACATGTTGGGACAGTAGAGACATAGTCAATTGTACCCCAGAGTGCAAATGTTTGCGATGAATGTAGTCGATGTAGATGTTGACTACGTGATGCCTCTTCGGTAGAAGGTAGGGATGTCGTATGTTGTTTGCCAGATCGGCGTTTTGAAGTCTGCCACCAACCCGTAGTAGACCATCTTGATCGATGAAGGGAGAGAGTCGCTGTAGACGCTAAGAGCAGGCCTTGTTGTCTTGCAGAGCAGCAATGTCATTGGAGAAGGCCTCTTGTTGCACCAATCGGACGATACACTGCTGGGCAGCTTGTATTTCGTCCACAGAGAGAGGACCTAGACGAGGATCCTGCCGGCGGCTGTTTTGGATGAAGCGCAGGACGTAGGCCATGACATGAAGTAGCTTCGTCCAGGAGGAGAACTGGGAGAGAAGATCCCACGACGACTGTTGTGTAGAGATGAGCATGGTCAATGGGGTTGGCTTCACTTCGTCTTTGAGAGACTGGAAGCGTTTTTCTGCAATAGGCTTGGAACTGCCCTGAGTTGCAGGAGCTTGATCGGAAGAGGACGGTGAGCATACCGTATATTGACCTGAGTGGTCACGAGAATGCGTGGTCTCTAAAATCGTATCACACGCAATTTCTTCAACGGATTTCTTGGGGTAAGAAGGCACTTCTTCTTGATTCCAGAAACTTTGCTGTGAAGAATGAAGATCTATGTCCACAGTAGACAGGAGAGAGATGGATAGGCATGAATTCGTTGGACAAGAAATGGAGCAGGGAGCAGTTCCAACGATGACATATCAAAAAATTGTGCCAATGGCATAAGGCATGTGAGCGCCTAGAGAGTGACATTCATTTGTCAGAACTTTGGGGAAGAGAGCACATCCGATGAGGACATCAATAGGACCCGGCTTGTGGAATGTTGGGTCCGCTAAAACAAAGGGTTTGACCTTCTGGAGAACTTGTTGAGTGATGGTCACTCGAGGCAGGTCAAGAGAGATTTTTTCCAGTATGTGGAAAGAGTGTTTTTGGGCAACCAATTGTCCCGATAGTGACTCAACGTCCAAGTTGAGTGAGCCGTTTGTGTGTGTGAGAGCCTGGGATAGTCCTGAGACGGGGAGGTGATAATGTTGTCGTCGAGTGCCCAACAGTTGAGCGGCTCTCTCAGAGATGAAATCTGACATACTGCCAGAATCTAACAATGCTCTAAATACATAAGAGCGACCATTGACGGCAGTGAGTTTCACTAAAGCCGTGCTGAGGAAGACAGTACTGTTATGAGGAACAGTCTGTTGTTGAACAGAGCAAGTCAACGCAGTATCAGCGCCTTGCGGAGGTGAAGGCGAGGGAAGTGGAGCAGGCGAGCGCTGCGAGTTGTCCTGAGCATTGTTGAAATGTAGGAGAGAATGGTGCTTATTGTGACAAGTGGTGCAAGAAGCCTTCGAATTACATTCCTTCAGAGAATGGGTTCCGAGACAGGAAATGCATCTTTGATTTTCTTTAACGACCTTGTACCGCTCGTTAGGAGATTTGCCTTTGAAAACCTTACACTGGTAGATTTTGTGGCCAGGCTTGTGGCAGCAAAAGCACGTTGCAGATTTCGCATTCGTGGGCTTGGCATCAGTAGCCACCATGGCGATACTGCCCGAGGAGTAATGAGTCCTTTTATCAGTTTTGGGCTTGCTTGAATGAGCAGGGGGAGATTTAAAATCCGTGGTTGCATGCAGACTCGCATCTTCAATGTGGGAGCATTCCAAGTTCAAGAAGTTGATTACTTCCATGACCTTGGGAAGTGTGTGCGCCTCGGTGTCATCATCTGCTTTAGTGTCACGGTATTGTTCCAACTGTTGGACCAATTTAGTGTCAAGTTTTCGCAACAGGTGTGCGGCAAGTAACGGATTATTTTCAGTCATATCACAGTTCAATGCCTTCAAAGATTCCGAGTGCTCATAGAAGGTGGTTATAAATGACCTCAATGCTTTAAGATTGCTTCGGGAGACGCATGGCAAATCCAGCAAATGGTTGAGGTGGAGAGTTGTCAGACGACGAATATTGTGATATCTATCACGCAAGAGTTGATAAGCGATCAAATAATTTGACGCTGTGAGGTTCAGAGATTTGACCAAGTTCAATGGTTCACCTGTTAAAACACTAAGCAGGTATTGAAATTTGGCCACATTTGAAAGAGAAGTACTTTTATGTACAGTGGTGTCAAATAAATTGATGAAAGAAATCCATTTTAAAGGAGTACCATCAAAATTCTGCAAGCTCAACTTAGGCAGTTTAACTCCTGTCACAACTGCAGAGGGAAAATGAACAGAAGCTTCAGAGTGTGAAGAGTGTGGACTTGTAGGCTCCACAGCAGTGTGCACTTCAATTACACTAGAGATTCGGACATAGAGGTCATTGACCGCATCAACGTCTGAGGACAAAGTTGTTTCAATGTCACCATCAGTGTCTGTTTCAATGAGACGTTGCAAGTTCAACTCAAAGTCGGCACGTTTTTTCTTAAGTTCGGCAAAGATTGTGTTCAATTGTCGAATCTGCACGGGGGTGAGAGGGGGTGTGCTGATTAACTTGTTGACCGCTTCCTCGAGCTTGGCGAAACGAGTTTTGATCAAGTCCGTAGACTTGCGATAAGTCTCATATTTAAATTCCTTTGTAGGCATTGCTCTCGATTTGAGTGAAACAGTACACTAAAATGACTTAAAGTACAGAAAATTGTGAAACACAATATAATGAACAATCAGAGAAATTGAATTCAATGCTCAGCACTTGAACGCCATTTGTGAAATTGACAAGTTAGGCCTACTTAAAATAGCTTAAAAATAAGTTTCAGCCTTAATTAACACAACTGCAGAACGCACATAAATTCAATGTGAATATGTAGGCTTAGGCTTATTTAAATGAAAAACTGTACTGAATAACAGTAATAAGCCACAAAGTGAGAGAAAATATTCAACAATTATCAAAGACAAATTGTCAGAGTTTGCTATTTACAATAACAATGTTGCTTCAAAGACAATGATTCAAGAAATTCGAAAATAATAATTATTATTTCATCACAAGAAATATTATTTTCTTAATTGAAAATAAAATCCATTTAAATACATCAGCATAAATCACCAGTCAATGAAAAACACAATATATTGCATATAAATGGCCAACAATAGTTCAATTGGTATTGTCAAGTGTTGTAGACAACATCAGCTGAGCAGAGATATTATGAGAATGGCTATACACGCCCATTCATGGCGAGAGACGAGAGAGAGCTCAACAAGGGACAATGTTCCCAGGCGGGAAGATTGTTTCAGTAATGTTCCCAGGCGGGAAGATTGAGTATTATAATGTTCCCAGGCGGGAAGATTGTTCAAAATAATGTTCCCAGGCGGGAAGATTGGTCTTAATAATGTTCCCAGGCGGGAAGATTGTTGCGAGTAATATTCCCAGGCGGGAAGATTGGTCTTAATAATGTTCCCAGGCGGGAAGATTGAATATTATAATGTTCCCAGGCGGGAAGATTGTTGCGAGTAATGAAAGTCTTGCACTGGACAATATTCCAGAGGACTGAATCACTTATAGATCCGGCTCGAAGGACCAAAAAATGTTTGAGAAAGGGCGAATTTAGTTTACTGAAAAATATTGAAAAATATGTGAAAATTATGAAAAGTCAATTTTATGAAATTTGCTAGTTTGGTTTAAACTTGAAATGTTCGAAGGACCAGGTACTATGTACCAGAGAATAATAAATGCCTACAACATTGTTTATGAATACAATCAAGAGAAAGGGTGTAAACTCACTGAAGAAAATCCTGGTGGCGGAACTGGAAGGACGCCAAGATGGCCGGATGGACGCCGCCACACCAGACCACGGGAACTGCTGGGCCAGGAAAGTCTCTCCGAGGTCCAGGGAATCTTCTTGCTTGCTGCGGATTCGCACGTACGCACAATTGAGTAATGATTTGAGCTCTCGTACAGTCCAATGTTCATATACGCGGGAGACCGAGAGTTGCCCGACACGCACTGACACACACTAGATTCACTGCAATTTATATTAGTGAACAGGGAATAGTTACTGAACAAAATAATACCACCTTATAAAATGTTTAAATAAATTAAAAGGGGAAGCCACAAAAAGGCGAGACTAAGGTCACGTTTAAAATATTAACGTGCCCGGAGAAAAGAAAAGCCGAAAGGCAATTGAAACTAGTTTGTAGAAAGACAAACAGAACTAGAATGGCGAGCCTCATGGGAGGTGAAGAGAACTGCTGACCGCAAGAAACGGAACAGAAGTGGTTTATGAGTCATCGGCCAATCAGCGGCCTGCGAGATTCAGAGCGACAGGCGGGCAAGGGTCATCGGCCAATCAGCGGCCAGGGATCGGTAATTTTCCGTTTTGGACGTGTTCACCAGTTCTCTCGGCTATCTCTCTCTCTCTCTCTCTCGCTCTGCCTACCACCAATATTTGAAATGACAATCCTGCTTGTCTGTTATAACTTAAAATCAGTACTTAACACTTCTGTAAAAAAAAATTATATTAATTATAATGTAAATGTTTTGATTTGTAATGCGGTGCAGTGCTTGTCATATAGTCTAGTATTTACCTGAAAATATCCAAATATTCTCTCGGCTCTAACCATATTTAATCATGGTGTTAATGAAATGTGTCACGAAATCCTCTGCTGAGCGCTGGCCCCTGTGCACCGCGCCAGTCCCATGCGCTTCTTTTAGTTGACTTGGTTTTGTTGTGTGTGATTAGGTATAGTATAATGTCCTAACGTTATTCTATAGTACGTTGAAAATACTTTTGAATGCCTATTGCTTAAACAGTATATTAGCTCAAAATCCCTTATTTAAAGTCATGAGTGCAACTTTTAGTTTTCCATACTGAGAAGCCATACTACATGACTGAGGGCGTAGCTCATTAAATGAAAGAGACATGTTAAGATTTAAGCCTAATATAATTACCAGCAAAGCAATTGATAATACAAACGAAATATAATTTACTATATCAACCAGTTGAATCAATAATATATACAGCCCCATGTGTAACTGACTGACTGACTCATCTATCAAAATTCTAGACCGCTTCCGGGTGAGTTGGAAACGTGATTTTTGGCATGTGGGTGGCTTAAGATCTGGTACCCCCGGGAAAAGTCTGAAATCTGACAATTTTTCATTTCAACCCCCCCCCCCCCAAAAAAAAATAACGAAGGGTGGAAACCGGTAACCCGGAAATGTAAGGTGTTACTATTTTCGCTATAACTTTTAAACGGGACTTCCTAGCTCAAATCTGAGGGAAAATCGTTAGTTGGGAATTAAACGCTCTACAAGTAAGGTCCTATGACATTTTACCGTATCTCATCCCCTTCACCCTTAAAAAGGGGCGTACTTCCAGAATTTCAAAATTCGTCAACAAAAATTGCACAATTTTAATATTTTTTATGGACTATTATGGTGCATCGATGAGTGAAATTTTGTACATTTTATGCCCTAATATAGATCTAACTATATTAGAATTCATTGAACAATTTCAACCTAAGTTTAGTCCAAAAAAACGTAAACAAACTAAATCCTTAAAATTTTTTCATGTGTAGTGTTTGTAATTTACTTTTACTTGGTAAATATAATGCTATATCAATACATGTTTTACCAGTATTGTATTCTATTTTAGATGCTCTACAAGTTTGGTCCTGTAAAATTTTGCCGTATCTCACCCCCTTCACCCTTAAAAAGGGGCGTACTTTCAAAATTGCTAAAGTTTTACGAAAAAATTGCGCCACTTTAATATTTTTATTTAATATTAAGTAACATATATGCATTAATTTCTTTTTATATTATGAGCTCAACAGGTTCTTTCTATAGTAGTAGCTTTTTTCCCCACTTCAATCAAAGTTTAGTCTAACAAAAATTGAAAAAAACATTTTTATTCTTAAAAGTTTTTCGTGTAAAGTGTTTGTAAATTACTTTATTCTGGCAAATGCACTGCAAAATTGATATATGTTTTTCCAGTATTTTATTCTATTTTAGATGCTCTACAAGTTTGGTCCTATGACACTTTACCGTATCTCATCCCCTTCACCTTTAAAAAGCGGCGTATTTCCAAAATTTCAAAACTCGTAAACAAATTTGCACTATTTTAATATTTTTCATTTACTATTATGGAACATTGATGAGTGAAATTTTGCACATGTTATGCCCTAATATAGGTCTAACTATAGTAGTATTCATTGGCCGATTTCAATCTAAGTTTAGTCCTAAATGGTCGTACAACACAAAATTCTTAAGAAAATGTCAAGTATACTGTTCGTAAATTGATATAATCTGGCAAATGTACTGCAAAATTGATATTTTTTGCCAGTATTATATTTTATTTTAGACGCTCTACAAGTTCGATGGTATGCGATTTTGCCGTATCTCACCCCCTTCACCCTTAAAAAAAAGGAGTGTACTTTCAGAATTTTTAAAATTTTTCTCAAAAATTGTGCTATTTTTATTTACTATTATGTAATATGTATGCATGAATTTCTATTTATATTATGACCTCAACAGGTTCTATCTATAAAAAAAAGGCTTTTTGCCAATAATTTCAATCGAATTTTAGCCCCCAAAAAAATTGTAAAAACACAAAATTCTCAACATTTTTTTCATGTTAAGTGTTCGTAATTCACTTAAACTTGGTAAATATACTGCTATATTGATATATGTTTAGCCATTACTATATTCTATTATAGACGCTCTACAAGTTTGGTTCTATGACATTTTGGAGTATCTCGCCCCCTTCACCCTTAAAAAGGGGTGTAGTTTCAAACTTATACCTTCTTCCACAAACAATTCGCTATTTTTATGTTTTTTATTTACTATTATGGCGCACAGATGCCTCAAACTTTGTAAATATTATTGACCCAACTAGTTCTTACTATTTTAGAAGCCATTGATCAATTTCAATCAAATTTAAGACAAAAACAATTGAAAAAACACGAAATTATTGACATTTTTCATGTACAGTGTTTGTAAATTACTTTATACTGAAAATTTTACTGCCATATTGATTTGTATTTCGCCAATAATTTGTTCTATTTCGGACGCTCTACAAGTTCGGTCCTATGCGATTTGGCTGTATCTCACCCTCTTCACCCTTGAAAAGGAGCGTACTTTCACGATATTGAAATTCATTCACAACAATTGCCCTATTTCAACATTTGTTACTTGACTATTCGTTGTTTCCACGTATTTTTTTAACTTCCTCTAAACTACTAACGGCAATTTCCTTTCGGCATCGATTCGTTATCGTCTACTAACACTTCGGGGGAACCCTTTAAGGGGGCATGGGGGCGGAGCCCCCATCGAGCCGTAGGCGAGTACAATGATATACAATAAACTTGAAAGGAATAAACCTTTAAAATTAAATGCCATATTTAAGTAGTCTGGAACTCTTTTGAGGGTAATTCAATCTTTTAAACTGAAGAAACTCTAAACTTGTTATTAATATGGATAAAACCCTTAATTTATAAAAACCTTATCTAATCCAGACCTACCCGAACCCAAGCCTTGGACCCTATGGCTCCTCGGACCTCGCACCACAATCCCATACCCTCACATCACTGACTCCCCCGAATCTAAGTCTGCTGACCTATTTAAGCCAGTGCTACCAATAAGTCAGCACAAACAGGCTAGAGTTTAATAACAGTTCCAGCCTATTCAGCAAACAAGCTAAAATACTTCTTCCTCACATTACTTAATTTGCCTTACTTGAAGTTAAATTTTAGAATCCAACATTCTTAAACTAATAATTAGATAAACAATAATAATTAAACTAAATTAGATAAACACTAATAATTAGATAAACACTATAAATCCAGTTCACCTTTACATCCCCCCTTCTTCCAAAGACGATGTCCTCAGCGTCTTGTTATCAAAACTATAAATTTAAAAAAACAGCTAATTTCCATAGATTATAATATTAAAATTCATAAGAAAAATATGGAGGGATTATGTTAGTAAGAAAAATTACGGGATACTTGGGAGTGACTAAACAACCTTGGATGGAGTGCTCCTGTTATTCGGTAGTGCTGTGGTCTATCCATCCTCTCCATCTGGGTGCAAGTGTAGTTAAGAGAATGGTTGTTCCTCTGGGCAGGTAAAAGAATACCAGGAGTTCAACCAACAGTTTTCCTTTTGATTTACAGTAGGATAGCTCAATTTATCTACAACGATGAAAGCTCCAGGAAGTCTACAGTAGATAAAGTACATGTGAAGATGAAGACTCGAAGTCCACAAAAGATAAAGTCCACCGAGAATAAAGTCCCCCAAAGATGAAGTCCACAGAAGATGAAGTCCAGCAATTATTGATAAGTTGACAGTAGATTCGTGATGTCAAAGCAGCCAAATGACCTCTCTTTGGTCAGTTAAGGCTGGGAGACAGTTAAGTAATTTGGAACATTACAAACCATTACTGAAACAACTTCAAGAACAATCACACCTTATCTCCTGACATTATTAACAAACTTTTTAATCCCAGCTTAAAACACCCAAAATTATAAACATTTACTCTAGAGGATGTATTTTGGCAGTGCCCTCCTGAAATCAACTTTGAAAAAATCATGTTAGCAAATAACACACAAACATGAAACACTACTCTGAAACATAAATAAGACAAGTTACCAATAAAAGTCTAATCAAACAACCAGTTAACTACTATGGGCGTAACCCGAGTCCTTTTTCTGATTTCACCAAACCTTTCCCACTCTTACCACAATCTTCTCTCTCTCTCTCTCTTTCTCTCTCTCTCTCTCTAATAATGAGCTCAGTTATGAAAAATCTGTAATTAATTTAGGTTTAGGAATGAATAGCAATTTTAACTGGAGTGAACAAGTAGACTGTATTCACAGAAAGGTTTATCAGTGCATATATAAATTTAAAAGGTTAAATTTTAACCCTTCTACGGAAATAAAGAAACTTTAAATTTCAACTCTAGTTTTCCCTATATTTGACTATGTAAATTTAGCCTATTGTGATTTAAAAAATGAGCAGTTACTTAATAAATTGCAAAGAGCTCAAAACGCCGACATCAGATATATTTTTAATTTACAAATTGATGACCATGTAACTCCTTTTTATTCTCAAATGAAGTGGTTAAAGATAAGATAGAGATTAGATTTTAGAATTTTGTGTTTTACTCATAAGATGTTTTTAAGTAAAAAACCTGACTATTTGTATGAAAAATATGTAACAATGCATTCTGTTCATTCTAGGCAAACTAGTTTGGTCAAATAACTTTACAATTCCCTATGTTTAGAACAATGTTTTATAGTAATTCTTTCCATGTAAAATCCATCCGTTTGTTGAACACACTTGAAGCAGACATAAGAAGTGCACCGAGTGAGAGAACTTTTAAGTTAAAATAAAAGAAAAAATTATTAAATAAGTATAATACATAAGTTAATTTATGTTTTTTTTCTTGTTTTACAATAATTGCATATTGTAGAAATAATTATATGTTTAGTTTATAAGTAAGAATTTACAGAACTTTGTAAATAGACCACAGCTCAATGTATAATGATATGTATGATGATATAGCCTGTCTTGGTGTAAGAGTGGGCCTCTGGCCTAAACCAAGGCAGGGAAAATAAACAAGTTGTCAAGTTGTCTCTCTCTCTCTCTCTCTCTCTCTCTCTCTCTCTCTCTCTCTCTCTCTCTCTCTCTCTCTCTCTCTCTCTCTCTCTCTCTCTCTCTCTGTCTATGTAAATTTAGCCTATTGTGATTTAAATGAGCAGTTACTTAATAAATTGCAAAGAGCTCAAAACGCCTGCATCAGATATATTTTTAATTTACAAATTGGTGGCCATGTAACTCGTTTTTATTCTCAGATGAAGTGGTTAAAGATAAGATAGAGATTAGATTTTAGAATTTTGTGTTTTACTCATAAGATGTTGTTAAGTAAAAAACCTGACTATTTGTATGAAAAATATGTAACAATGCATTCTGTTCATTCTAGGCAAACTAGATTTGGTCAAATAACTTTACAATTCCCTATGTTTAGAACAATGTTTTATAGTAATTCTTTCCATGTAAAATCCATCCGTTTGTTGAACACACTTGAAGCAGACATAAGAAGTGCACCGAGTGAGAGAACTTTCAAGTTAAAATTGAAGAACAAATTATTAAATAAGTATAATACATAAGTTAATTTATGTTTTTTTTCTCTTGATTTACATATATTGCGTATTGTAGACATAATTATATGTTTAGTTTATAAGTAAGAATTTACAGAACTTTGTAAATAGACCACAGCTCAATGTATAATGATATGTATGATGATATAGCCTGTCTTGGTGTAAGAGTGGGCCTCTGGCCTAAACCAAGGCAGGGAAAATAAACAAGTTGTCTCTCTCTCTCTCTCTCTCTCTCTCTCTCTCTCTCTCTCTCTCTCTCTCTCTCTCTCTCTCTCTCTCTCTCTCTCTCTCTCTCTCTCTCTCACCCCTCCCCTTAACCACAACCTTACTCGCGCCTCTGGAGCCGCCCCTGCCCTTGGGTGATTTTTTCTGAATGAATTTTTTCAGGGTTTTAGGTTATTTTATAAGTTGGTTTTAATGTATTTTTCCTTTTAGTTCTTTATATCCCAAAACAATATCGATTAGTTATTTTTCTAGTACAATGCAGAATTGAAGAGAGAATCTGGATCTATATCAATATTGTTGTAATTTGGTTTTTTCCACTCCGTTGTAAATGTTGTAAAATGCTACAGATGATTTTTACCAGGTAACACCCAGAAATAAACATACCAGGTAAAACGATATAATTTTACTGTTCTTTCCTCTTAGTTATTTGATACAAAATACTTTTTTACTATCCAAAATCAAAAATATGTTTGCATAATTTAACTCATGTAACATTGTATCAAGTGTCGGAGCTTGTTTTTCGTGTTGCGGGGCAACATTCATATGAGTTTGGTCGAGGAATAATCTTAATTTTGAAGTTTTCTTAGCCCTCGTTATCCATTCTGTACGCTTATCCACTATTTACTTATCCATTCTGTATGTTCTGTTTCTTTATTATTACCCTTTATCAACCAAATTATTACTTCAAATCGTCTTTCAGTGCAATGGGTATATTTCTTTGGGTCTGTTTTATAGGAGTTATTGGATAAATTAGTTCTAAGTGAACCCCTATTTCTTATTTTCCGAGTCCTTTAAAACTCAGTGTAATCATCAAAAATTTTCGCACTAATTTCAGGCACAAGACTTTGTTCTTGTCCATCGCAATTTAATTCTTCGCAATTCTGAATCAGTTTCAGTGTTTCATATGGCCTTTAAAAAAACAAAAAAAAAAACAAATCAAGCTTAACGAAAACGAGATATAGAATAACCCCGTACAGTTTGTTTGTTGTCACAGCTTTCACTTTGACAGTTCCCATGGATTTTATTTCTGTCCTACCTGAAGCCTTAAGTATATGCGTTATACATTTATTGAGGGTCATATGTTTATCATTTACAATGCTTTAAAGTTCACTCATGTTTCCAAATGAAAACTTCTATATTGTTTCTTGCTTTTTATATGACTTGTAAAGTTAATACACACTGTTAAAGAACTTTTGACTCCTACTTTATGTTTGCACACTGTTGCAAAATGTGCACATTCCTTGCAATTGTAACATTCTTTGCCTCTACCATGACAATCTGTTATGTTTCTGTGATCGTCATTATCACAGAAGGAGACCTTTTTACCGACCCAAAAATTTCCTTTGGATTCCAATTCCTCTTTGCTGGCATAACTAGTTTGCATGGTAATGCTTTCAAATTTCTTCATTACTTCTACACAGCTGAAGCATTTAGTTCATTTTTAGCGAGTTTTCAGTTTATCATCATTCTTATTTTTAAAACTTTAATGAAGCATATCATTTTGACCGGCAATAGTTCCTCTACCATGTTCTTGGAAGAGCATTTTTTGGAACATTTGTTTTCTTTTGATTTGATTTGTTTGTTAACATCTTTACGAGGTATGCGATGAGTTGATGTTTTTATGCGTATTTGATTATTTTATAATAAACAACGAGCAGGAATGTATTAATATATCTGGTCAGCACAAGCTGATAACAGGGAAGAATTTTAACAAAATAATCTTACTCCTAAATTCGCAAAAAAAGATGCTCTTACAAAAACATGGTAGGGGAACTATTGCCGGTCAAAATGATATGCTTCATTAAAGTTTTAAAAATAAGAATGTTGATAAAATGAAACCTCGCAGAAAGTGAACTAAATGCTTCAGTTGTATAGAAATAATGAAGAAATTTGAAAGCAATACTATGCAAACTAATTATTCCAACAAAGGAATTGGAATCAATAGAAACTATTGGGTAGGTAAAAAGGTCTCATTTTGCGATTATGACGATCATATGAAACATAACAGATTGTCATGGTTGAGGCAAAGAATGTTACAATTGCAAGAAATATGCACATTTTGCAACAGTGTGCAAACATAAAGTAAGAGTCAAAGAACTCTCACATGTAAAAAATGAGGTGGGCATATCAATAAATAATATGTTTTCTTTAAAATAAGTAGTGGGCGTTTGTAAAAATGTGCATTTTGGTTGTTGCCTTAACAGTCGTAAATGGTTTAGTTATTTTAGGTGCCGGATTCGAAATAGTATTAAATCTTTGAGTATTAGTTATATTTCTATCCTGCTTATAACTAAAAGTTTTGTGTTTTATTGAATATTTAGTTTGAAATAAATCTTTGCCTAAAGTATATAAATATAAAGAATATTTGTTGAGGGTTTTGTGTATAATATTTGGTTATTCCAGTCAATTATAATTATGGCTGAGGACATTATAAATGCAGTAAAGAAAATGAGATTGGATACCACCGCAAGCTACAAGCTCCATTTCTATTCTTCTATTCCCGACTATTATTTATTTGCGACTTTTCTGTTAGTTTCATTATTTATTAGTATTGTTAGATTATATAGTTTATTTGCCTTGATATCCTGTTTTTGTACTTAGTTTTAGTAAACTGTTGCTACGGCATCCTGTAAGTTTATTCATCCAAAATTACTGTTGTATGTGCTTGTTACATTATTGATTCTATATTGATATTACCGATATTGTTATCCTTGTTATTAGTTAGTTTTTAGTTTATTAGTTCTTGTCAACTTCTTGCTTTTCTTTGTGTTATATAGCTATGTTTCTTGTTATATAGCTTATACTTTATATTGCTAACCTAAGTTAAGCTCACATGACTTATTGAATGTCTTTCAGTTTAATTATGTACTGGTGCACATTATCTCACCTATTGCCTGTTGTTCATGTTCTCAATGTAAATTATTTTGCATTGTTTTATTTTGTAGCATTTTATGATAATGCAGATTATTTGGAACCCCACTAAGTTAAAATGAGAGCCTGCATGTTTCACCTGGTACAATATCATGTCTTAATTAGTGCTAGCTGAACTCTTGTCTTGAAGTTAGGTTATTCATTGTATTGCATGATCACTTTATGTAAAATGGAGATTTCCATAATAAATAAATAAAGTTTATGACATGTGGAACAAATGGTGCGGAATTACAATGACTAGAGAAGAAGAGGGGATATATATATCTGAGGGCCATTTCCTACCCGCTGAAGTTGTATCCAGAAGAAATTAACTAAGAGAATCCTGTGCCCTAAATTCATATAATGTAATTTGACGTTGACCAACTATAAGCATTAAAAAACTTACGCAAATATTTAATTGTTACAACAATTTACATTCTAATGTACGTTTTGAAATTATTTCATATACTAAACTTAATTTTCAAACATTGTTGACGTTACAACGATTGGACATAAGTGGACGGAAGAAAGGTAGACAAAAAGTGGTGGCCATGCAAGCAGTGGACATAAAAATTGGACATTTTGTTTGTGGACAAAAAAACAATGGACCTTATAGTCATATTTCAACTAAACTACTAGACTTTAAAAAAAAAGCACTTAACCAAGATATGGAAAATGTAAATATTCTACACAACGGTAGCGATTACACAGCATAACCACATCAGAATAGGCAAACTTTAACATGAATAACAATCTTTTAAACTGAAGAAACTCTAAACTTGTTATTAATATGGATAAAACCCTTAATTTATAAAAACCTTATCTAATCCAGACCTACCCGAACCCAAGCCTTGGACCCTATGGCTCCTCGGACCTCGCACCACAATCCCATACCCTCACATCACTGACTCCCCCGAATCTAAGTCTGCTGACCTATTTAAGCCAGTGCTACCAATAAGTCAGCACAAACAGGCTAGAGTTTAATAACAGTTCCAGCCTATTCAGCAAACAAGCTAAAATACTTCTTCCTCACATTACTTAATTTGCCTTACTTGAAGTTAAATTTTAGAATCCAACATTCTTAAACTAATAATTAGATAAACACTATAAATCCAGTTCACCTTTACATCCCCCCTTCTTCCAAAGACGATGTCCTCAGCGTCTTGTTATCAAAACTATAAATTTAAAAAAACAGCTAATTTCCATAGATTATAATATTAAAATTCATAAGAAAAATATGGAGGGATTATGTTAGTAAGAAAAATTACGGGATACTTGGGAGTGACTAAACAACCTTGGATGGAGTGCTCCTGTTATTCGGTAGTGCTGTGGTCTATCCATCCTCTCCATCTGGGTGCAAGTGTAGTTAAGAGAATGGTTGTTCCTCTGGGCAGGTAAAAGAATACCAGGAGTTCAACCAACAGTTTTCCTTTTGATTTACAGTAGGATAGCTCAATCTATCTACAACGATGAAAGCTCCAGGAAGTCTACAGTAGATAAAGTACATGTGAAGATGAAGACTCGAAGTCCACAAAAGATAAAGTCCACCGAGAATAAAGTCCCCCAAAGATGAAGTCCACAGAAGATGAAGTCCAGCAATTATTGATAAGTTGACAGTAGATTCGTGATGTCAAAGCAGCCAAATGACCTCTCTTTGGTCAGTTAAGGCTGGGAGACAGTTAAGTAATTTGGAACATTACAAACCATTACTGAAACAACTTCAAGAACAATCACACCTTATCTCCTGACATTATTAACAAACTTTTTAATCCCAGCATAAAACACCCAAAATTATAAACATTTACTCTAGAGGATGTATTTTGGCAGTGCCCTCCTGAAATCAACTTTGAAAAAATCATGTTAGCAAATAACACACAAACATGAAACACTACTCTGAAACATAAATAAGACAAGTTACCAATAAAAGTCTAATCAAACAACCAGTTAACTACTATGGGCGTAACCCGAGTCCTTTTTCTGATCTTTGACCCCCGGGATTCACCAAACCTTTCCCACTCTTACCACAATCTTCTCTCTCTCTCTCTTTCTCTCTCTCTCTCTCTAATAATGAGCTCAGTTATGAAAAATCTGTAATTAATTTAGGTTTAGGAATGAATAGCAATTTTAACTGGAGTGAACAAGTAGACTGTATTCACAGAAAGGTTTATCAGTGCATATATAAATTTAAAAGGTTAAATTTTAACCCTTCTACGGAAATAAAGAAACTTTAAATTTCAACTCTAGTTTTCCCTATATTTGACTATGTAAATTTAGCCTATTGTGATTTAAAAAATGAGCAGTTACTTAATAAATTGCAAAGAGCTCAAAACGCCGACATCAGATATATTTTTAATTTACAAATTGATGACCATGTAACTCCTTTTTATTCTCAAATGAAGTGGTTAAAGATAAGATAGAGATTAGATTTTAGAATTTTGTGTTTTACTCATAAGATGTTTTTAAGTAAAAAACCTGACTATTTGTATGAAAAATATGTAACAATGCATTCTGTTCATTCTAGGCAAACTAGTTTGGTCAAATAACTTTACAATTCCCTATGTTTAGAACAATGTTTTATAGTAATTCTTTCCATGTAAAATCCATCCGTTTGTTGAACACACTTGAAGCAGACATAAGAAGTGCACCGAGTGAGAGAACTTTTAAGTTAAAATAAAAGAAAAAATTATTAAATAAGTATAATACATAAGTTAATTTATGTTTTTTTTTCTTGTTTTACAATAATTGCATATTGTAGAAATAATTATATGTTTAGTTTATAAGTAAGAATTTACAGAACTTTGTAAATAGACCACAGCTCAATGTATAATGATATGTATGATGATATAGCCTGTCTTGGTGTAAGAGTGGGCCTCTGGCCTAAACCAAGGCAGGGAAAATAAACAAGTTGTCAAGTTGTCTCTCTCTCTCTCTCTCTCTCTCTCTCTCTCTCTCTCTCTCTCTCTCTCTCTCTCTCTCTCTCTCTCTCTCTCTCTCTCTCTCTCTCTCTCTCTCTCTCTCTCTCTCTCTCTCTCTCTCTCTCTCTCTCTCTCTGTCTATGTAAATTTAGCCTATTGTGATTTAAATGAGCAGTTACTTAATAAATTGCAAAGAGCTCAAACGCCTGCATCAGATATATTTTTAATTTACAAATGGTGACCATGTAACTCGTTTTTATTCTCAGATGAAGTGGTTAAAGATAAGAGAGAGATTAGATTTTAGAATTTTGTGTTTTACTCATAAGATGTTGTTAAGTAAAAAACCTGACTATTTGTATGAAAAATATGTAACAATGCATTCTGTTCATTCTAGGCAAACTAGATTTGGTCAAATAACTTTACAATTCCCTATGTTTAGAACAATGTTTTATAGTAATTCTTTCCATGTGAAATCCATCCGTTTGTTGAACACACTTGAAGCAGACATAAGAAGTGCACCGAGTGAGAGAACTTTCAAGTTAAAATTGAAGAACAAATTATTAAATAAGTATAATACATAAGTTAATTTATGTTTTTTTTCTCTTGATTTACATATATTGCGTATTGTAGACATAATTATATGTTTAGTTTATAAGTAAGAATTTACAGAACTTTGTAAATAGACCACAGCTCAATGTATAATGATATGTATGATGATATAGCCTGTCTTGGTGTAAGAGTGGGCCTCTGGCCTAAACCAAGGCAGGGAAAATAAACAGTTGTCTCTCTCTCTCTCTCTCTCTCTCTCTCTCTCTCTCTCTCTCTCTCTCTCTCTCTCTCTCTCTCTCTCTCTCTCTCTCTCTCTCTCTCTCTCTCTCTCTCTCTCTCTCTCTCTCTCTCTCTCTCTCTCTCTCTCTCTCTCTCTCTCTCTCTCTCACCCCTCCCCTTAACACAACCTTACTCGCGCCTCTGGAGCCGCCCCTGCCCTTGGGTGATTTTTCTGAATGAATTTTTTCAGGGTTTTAGGTTATTTTATAAGTTGGTTTTAATGTATTTTTCCTTTTAGTTCTTTATATCCAAAAACAATATCGATTAGTTATTTTTTCTAGTACAATGCAGAATTGAAGAGAGAATCTGGATCTATATCAATATTGTTGTAATTTGGTTTTTTCCACTCCGTTGTAAATGTTGTAAAATGCTACAGATGATTTTTACCAGGTAACACCCAGAAATAAACATACCAGGTAAAACGATATAATTTTACTGTTCTTTCCTCTTAGTTATTTGATACAAAATACTTTTTTACTATCCAAAATCAAAAATATGTTTGCATGATTTAACTCATGTAACATTGTATCAAGTGTCGGAGCTTGTTTTTCGTGTTGCGGGGCAACATTCATATGAGTTTGGTCGAGGAATAATCTTAATTTTGAAGTTTTCTTAGCCCTCGTTATCCATTCTGTACGCTTATCCACTATTTACTTATCCATTCTGTATGTTCTGTTTCTTATTATTACCCTTTATCAACCAAATTATTACTTCAAATCGTCTTTCAGTGCAATGGGTATATTTCTTTGGGTCTGTTTTATAGGAGTTATTGGATAAATTAGTTCTAAGTGAACCCCTATTTCTTATTTTCCGAGTCCTTTAAAACTCAGTGTAATCATCAAAAATTTTCGCACTAATTTCAGGCACAAGACTTTGTTCTTGTCCATCGCAATTTAATTCTTCGCAATTCTGAATCAGTTTCAGTGTTTCATATGGCCTTTAAAAAAACAAAAAAAAAAAACAAATCAAGCTTAACGAAAACGAGATATAGAATAACCCCGTACAGTTTTTTTGTTGTCACAGCTTTCACTTTGACAGTTCCCATGGATTTTATTTCTGTCCTACCTGAAGCCTTAAGTATATGCGTTATACATTTATTGAGGGTCATATGTTTATCATTTACAATGCTTTAAAATTCACTCATGTTTCCAAATGAAAACTTCTATATTGTTTCTTGCTTTTTATATGACTTGTAAAGTTAATACACACTGTTAAAGAACTTTTGACTCCTACTTTATGTTTGCACACTGTTGCAAAATGTGCACATTCCTTGCAATTGTAACATTCTTTGCCTCTACCATGACAATCTGTTATGTTTCTGTGATCGTCATTATCACAGAAGGAGACCTTTTTACCGACCCAAAAATTTCCTTTGGATTCCAATTCCTCTTTGCTGGCATAACTAGTTTGCATGGTAATGCTTTCAAATTTCTTCATTACTTCTACACAGCTGAAGCATTTAGTTCATTTTTAGCGAGTTTTCAGTTTATCATCATTCTTATTTTTAAAACTTTAATGAAGCATATCATTTTGACCGGCAATAGTTCCTCTACCATGTTCTTGGAAGAGCATTTTTTGGAACATTTGTTTTCTTTTGATTTGATTTGTTTGTTAACATCTTTACGAGGTATGCGATGAGTTGATGTTTTTATGCGTATTTGATTATTTTATAATAAACAACGAGCAGGAATGTATTAATATATCTGGTCAGCACAAGCTGATAACAGGGAAGAATTTTAACAAAATAATCTTACTCCTAAATTCGCAAAAAAAGATGCTCTTACAAAAACATGGTAGGGGAACTATTGCCGGTCAAAATGATATGCTTCATTAAAGTTTTAAAAATAAGAATGTTGATAAAATGAAACCTCGCAGAAAGTGAACTAAATGCTTCAGTTGTATAGAAATAATGAAGAAATTTGAAAGCAATACTATGCAAACTAATTATTCCAACAAAGGAATTGGAATCAATAGAAACTATTGGGTAGGTAAAAAGGTCTCATTTTGCGATTATGACGATCATATGAAACATAACAGATTGTCATGGTTGAGGCAAAGAATGTTACAATTGCAAGAAATATGCACATTTTGCAACAGTGTGCAAACATAAAGTAAGAGTCAAAGAACTCTCACATGTAAAAAATGAGGTGGGCATATCAATAAATAATATGTTTTCTTTAAAATAAGTAGTGGGCGTTTGTAAAAATGTGCATTTTGGTTGTTGCCTTAACAGTCGTAAATGGTTTAGTTATTTTAGGTGCCGGATTCGAAATAGTATTAAATCTTTGAGTATTAGTTATATTTCTATCCTGCTTATAACTAAAAGTTTTGTGTTTTATTGAATATTTAGTTTGAAATAAATCTTTGCCTAAAGTATATAAATATAAAGAATATTTGTTGAGGGTTTTGTGTATAATATTTGGTTATTCCAGTCAATTATAATTATGGCTGAGGACATTATAAATGCAGTAAAGAAAATGAGATTGGATACCACCGCAAGCTACAAGCTCCATTTCTATTCTTCTATTCCCGACTATTATTTATTTGTGACTTTTCTGTTAGTTTCATTATTTATTAGTATTGTTAGATTATATAGTTTATTTGCCTTGATATCCTGTTTTTGTACTTAGTTTTAGTAAACTGTTGCTACGGCATCCTGTAAGTTTATTCATCCAAAATTACTGTTGTATGTGCTTGTTACATTATTGATTCTATATTGATATTACCGATATTGTTATCCTTGTTATTAGTTAGTTTTTAGTTTATTAGTTCTTGTCAACTTCTTGCTTTTCTTTGTGTTATATAGCTATGTTTCTTGTTATATAGCTTATACTTTATATTGCTAACCTAAGTTAAGCTCACATGACTTATTGAATGTCTTTCAGTTTAATTATGTACTGGTGCACATTATCTCACCTATTGCCTGTTGTTCATGTTCTCAATGTAAATTATTTTGCATTGTTTTATTTTGTAGCATTTTATGATAATGTAGATTATTTGGAACCCCACTAAGTTAAAATGAGAGCCTGCATGTTTCACCTGGTACAATATCATGTCTTAATTAGTGCTAGCTGAACTCTTGTCTTGAAGTTAGGTTATTCATTGTATTGCATGATCACTTTATGTAAAATGGAGATTTCCATAATAAATAAATAAAGTTTATGACATGTGGAACAAATGGTGCGGAATTACAATGACTAGAGAAGAAGAGGGGATATATATATCTGAGGGCCATTTCCTACCCGCTGAAGTTGTATCCAGAAGAAATTAACTAAGAGAATCCTGTGCCCTAAATTCATATAATGTAATTTGACGTTGACCAACTATAAGCATTAAAAAACTTACGCAAATATTTAATTGTTACAACAATTTACATTCTAATGTACGTTTTGAAATTATTTCATATACTAAACTTAATTTTCAAACATTGTTGACGTTACAACGATTGGACATAAGTGGACGGAAGAAAGGTAGACAAAAAGTGGTGGCCATGCAAGCAGTGGACATAAAAATTGGACATTTTGTTTGTGGACAAAAAAACAATGGACCTTATAGTCATATTTCAACTAAACTACTAGACTTAAAAAAAAAGCACTTAACCAAGATATGGAAAATGTAAATATTCTACACAACGGTAGCGATTACACAGCATAACCACATCAGAATAGGCAAACTTTAACATGGAAAATCCCAATAGTATTATTTTTTACACGGATTGAAAAATATCAATGCCCACTCTTATAATATGTGGTTATGTTTATTTAAAGTGAAACACTTGGTCATATACGTATATAGTACCTGGGAGCCGAACATTTGCTCGGTAAACTCAAACAGTAATATTCTCTATACAAATATCAGTTTCAGACAGTGCGCTAAAATGCCCAGCGCAAAATGGCTTATTTCTTTTTCAAGACGAGCTCGTTCGCTTCGCTCACTTGCCTTTCAGACTGTTTTAATGTATGCTTACTTCTACGGGTGCTGCACTCTTATGTATATTTGTTAAAACAAACCGTCGAATCTGTAGCACGTAAATTCTAATTATTTAGTTAACAGCTGTTTTCATAATTCTTACTAATGCTTTTGTTTATAAATTCAAATGCTATTCTACAAATTGATTAAGTGTTTCATACTTTTACATGACTTTTATTTATCTAAACGTTCATAATCAGCAGTATGAAACACGATTTAAAAAATGATAAATTATTTTTATCATACAGTAGTAAAATTTAATAATTTAGCTACCGGCTGCAATGCAAAACCATATGTTTATACTAGAAAACGTGGTCTGCACTTTGACAGCTGAGTCAGCTGTTTTCATAATTTCTTTATTTTGATTTGTAACTCCATTGGCCAATGTTAAAAATTTTGAAATTTCAAATAAAGATGGTAAAGAAATAAGATTTTTCCTGGAATAAATATATATCATTGATATATCAATGATATAGTATTTATATCATTTTTATAACAGAACTATGTTATTTGCAAAGTTTGGAGAAAATCTTTCGAGCCGTTTTTGAGATCCGTGAGCAAACATACATACAAATATATTCGCACAAATGTACTCGTATTACAGTGTATATGTCTAATAACATTAGATGGCTGATGTACTAGTATACTGTAAATTGTTCTTGGCTGTTTGATGTTTAAGTTGAATATTACTGTTTACTGCCTATTTCCTCTTAAACTAATCACTTTATGGTAAAATGTCAGGAATACGAGTAATAAATTTGTCTCTATCTACAAATTTTCCATTTTCTAAACTTGCCGGACAAATAATAAAAAAATTCCTGACAGTTAAAAATTTTCAAGTAAAAAATTTAAATTAATAATTTTACTAATTAATTATGGTATGTTAATTTATATATTTTTGTGCTGTAGTACTTGTAATATAGTGTAGTATATTACCTGAAAATATCACATTTCTCTCTCAACTCTAACTATATTTAATTATGGTGTTAATAAAATATGGCCTTTCATAAGGTTGACCACGCCATCCTTGTCTCCTAGCTTAAGGAATTCGGCATATTAAACCCCCTCTTATCTTGGCTGGAGGATTATCTTTCCACAGAATATTGGTGGTTAAAAGTGATATAACAGCATCTTTTCTACATTTATCCAACCATCCGAGGTCCGAGCCCTTACCTGTTTGCATTGTTCATGAACGATCTTGTGAGACACTTCCTTTGTTGAGACATTAATGTTTTGTCGTGTAATCCTGTGCTCCGCGCAAGTCCCACTGTACTATGACAGTATAATGCTTCTTTTAGTTGACTTGGTATTGTTGTGTTTGATTATGTATAGTAAAGTGTCCTGAGTGTTATTCTATAGTATGTTTAAAGTCTTTTTGACTGCCTTTTGCTTAAGCAGTATATTAGTTAAATTTGACCTACTTGAATTAGTGTTCCTTGTAAATTTACATTTTATTCCCTTATTGGTTTGCTCATATATTGAATACGTATAAAAAGCTTGTCCAAGTTTGACTATTTTCTTAAAATTCATTCATCATGTGTATTGTTTGAAACATTTCCTATTTATATAAGTTTAGTGCATAATATATAGCCTTTGTTAGATGACTTGTAGGAGCTTGCTTGGGACTTAGTAATTGCATTGTGTTGGAGCTTGCTTGGGACTTAGTAATTGCATTGTGTTGTTGTTTCTACATTTGTTCTACTTAATGCTGAAACAATAATAATAATATTTTGAGTTTATATTATATATTAGCTTACTTTATCTTTGATAAATGACTAAATATTGAGTTATTGGTATAATTATTTGTCAAATAATTAGATTAAAATATTTATAATAACATTTATTCAATTCTAAATCTTACAAAGGATAGTAAACATAAACACAAACTGATTATAAAAACATCTGATTGTATGTATAATAAATAACTGCAGTAACATTAGATGACATCTCCCCTTCTCCTTTGGTCTTCAGGTTTCAGGTAGTTTTAAACATTAAGTATTTTAGGTGGGTTAATAGGTCTCCCAAAAGAGGAAAGGTCTTTTTGCTGACTAATCCCCACAGGAGCCTTTGCTGGTGTAGTTGCGAAAGTCGTAGTTCGTGTCATTGATGTAGAATTTTCTGTTAGTAGTAGTCTCAACATAGCTCCATTTCGACACAGTAAACCATCACTTGTGTCTACTTTGTATGACCTTGTGGCCATCTTTTTTATAATTGTCCCTTTGACTTTGTGATCTGGAATGTACACTTTCCATCATCCAGGGGTGAATGATTTTGCTTCTATTGCTTTGTGTCGATGGTTAAAATACTTTGCCTTTTCGCTGCGATTTTGTTTGTCCCACCCTCTGAATTTTTGATGATCAATTAATCTTGGCTGTAATACCTTTTTTAGAGTAGGAACTCTTGTTATCAGTTGTCATCCCATTAACAATTTAGAGGATGTATCCAGAGGGGCCTGGAGTTGTCCTATATTCAAGTAGGGCAAGCGTTGGTTCTTTGTTCTTAATGAGAATACTTTTGAGTGTCTGCAATGCTCTCTCATCTTCTCCATGTGCTTGGTGATACAAGGGACTACTGGTAATTATTTTGAATTCAAAATCAGCTTCGAAAGAACGCTATTTTGCACTTGTGAATTGAGAACCTGAATCAGACACGACTATTTCTGGGATAGCATAGCGAGCAAAACAAGCCTTCAACTTTTTAATCAATTCATCCACAATCATATTAGAGACATTTATCCTTTCTAAATACCTAGAATAGTAGTTCACAACAGTTTATTATTTACCTTTTATGAAGTCAAAGTAGTCAACCGTTACCTTTTGCCATTGATAATCAGGGGTGTCAGATCATACAATTTTTTCTTATGTGTAATTTTGGCGCCTTGCACAAGTAATACAATTTTCAACTAAGTCGTAAATATCAAATTCTGGGCCAGAAAACTGATTGCTTCGCTCGAAGGACCGTGGGAATAATTCCAAAATGGCCATAGTGTAGCTTGTTTATAATATTTGTTTCTAAGCTCCTAAGGCATTATTATCCTTTCTTTAAAGCAAAAGAGACTTTCAATAAGAGATATCTCATTCTTAAATACACACCATTTTCTCATGTATTCTGGAACACCCTTCTTATAAGTAGAATAGCCATTTTCAGCATATTTCAGTAACATCTGACTTTCTTGACATCTAGTCTGAGCGTTTTTTATTTGCTCTAACCAAGTTTGTGTGGCAGGAAAATTTAAAGATACTACTTTAACATGTGATTCTACCTCATTTGTGAAATCGTCTGTAGAATATGTTATTGGTAATCTGCTTAGAGTGTCTGCTGTAAACATTTCTTTTCCTGGTATATATGCGCTGTAGAATAGTTGAATTTCATGGGTTGCATCTTAAATCTTTGAATTCTAGTCGGTATAGTATCAAAACCTTTGCCTCCAAGAAGTAGGACAAGCGGTTTGTGGTCAGATAACATCTTAAATCTTTTGTAAAATAGAAACAATGAAAATATTTCTGCAGCCCAAGCTCAGCTAGAGTCTCTTTTTCTATTTGAGCATATTGTCTTTCACAATCTAGCAAGGTTCCTGAAGCAAACATTTAAATTGTAGGTGTCAGTTCTTCAATTTGAAGCAACATTGCCCCCAAGCCATATGCTGAAAAATCGGCAATTACAATAGCATCAGCGTTTACATCATACTTAGTTAGGGATACCGATTCTTTTACCGCCTTAATAATATAAGTAAAGTCTTTGTGATGTTGTGCAGACCAACAAAACTGCCTGTCTTCTTGTCGAGCTCTCGAAACGATTCTTTTTTATCAGCTAAGTTCGGTATGAACTTACTCAGTTGATTTAGCATACTATTTAAACATCGAACCCCTGTAATATATTTGGGAAGAGGGATTTCCTCAAATACTCTGATCCTGTCAGGATCAATTTTAATAACTTCAGAGTCAATCAAATGACCCAACACTTTCACTGATGTTTTTGAAATAGAACATTTATCTTTGATCAAAACTACATTGGCTTCTTTTAAGCGGTTTAGGACTTGAGTCGACCGACTATAATGTTCCTCTTGCTTCCGGCCATATATAAGTGTTCGTCCAAAAGAAGTAAAACTCCATCAATACATCTAAGAAGCTTAAACATTTGAGCAGAAAAATATTCTAGGGCGCTTGTGATGCCAAAAGGTAGCCATTTGAAGCAAGTTGGCCTAGAGTTTCTTCTAAATCTGGTAAAAGTCTTAGGACGTTTTACATTTCTGTTTAGTTCGGTGTAGTCAATACACAAACGTAAACTACCATTGGGTACTACTGGTGTACACCAGTCTGTGGGAGTCTCAACTCGCTCAATAACTCCTACGTTTAACGTGCAATTCAATTCGGGTTCTACTTTTGGGATCAAGGGAATTGAAATATTCCGTGGGGAACGAACTGAATAAGGCTGAGAGTTTTCAACTAATTCTGTTTTATATTCCCCCGAAATATTACCAGACCAGTGACGAGGGTCAGTAAAGTTAATTAGTAAAGAGTCAGTAGTAATCGAATTAAGGCCAACGTCTTGTTTCTTAAGCTTGAGAGATTTAAAGATTTAATGGATGGCATCCCCAACATTCATTTAAACCAGCTACTACGTAAACCTTCTCTTTTACTTATTTAATACAATACCTTATGTGTGCAATAAACATCCCTCTCACATCCATTACCCCCAGGTCTGATTTCTTGCGTATACAATCTGATTTGTTTAGATCTAATTGTAAGACATGCAAAGGAAGAACAGTAACCTGTGCTCCTGAATCAATTTTAATCTTAACAAATTTATTGTTAATAAATAGTCCTATTTGCCTTTAAATGCACGGCTTTATTATGTACAAACTTATGTGAGTAGAGATTTTATTTAATTAGTCAGAGAGTAATATGATCGTGAAAAAATTTATTTCATAGGTACTCATATACTAATTAATAGGAGTCTTTAAAAATGATTTATGAAGATTTGTATGGATTCTTTTAGTGAGGTAAAAAAATTCTTATTTTTCCTTTCAGTTCTTTATATCCCAAAACAATATTGATTAGTTATTTTTCTAGTACAATGCAGAATTGAAGAGAGAATCTGGATCTATATCAATATTGTTGTCATTTGGTTTTTTCCACTCCGTTGTAAATGTTGTAAAATGCTACAGATGATTTTTACCAGGTTCATTGCATAACCACAGCTAAAACCTTTTTTGATATTTCATTTCATATTAACAGCTATTAGATTTTTTCTATTTGGTTGTTCACTTCACAAAAACCTATTGATTAATTATTTTGCGTTCAATGCAATCCCCTAGGAAACATACTATTAGATATATCGTTTTCATTTGGTTGTTCATATAGAAAACACTATACATTGCTATGGGGGTATAGTATTTGATATATCGATTGTATCTAAATTCATTCGGTTGTTTTCATTATGTGGTTCTAGTTCGGTTGTTCATATTGAAAATATTATACATTGCTATGGGGGAATCTGATTCTATATATCGATCGTATCGTAATTCATTTCGTTGTTTTCATTCGATTGTTTATATTGAAAACTATGTATAGTTATAGGTATAACTATTGTACTATAACTTGATATAACTATTGTATCTAAATTCATTTTGCTCTTTTCATTCATTGTTTACATTCGGTTGTTCATATTGAAAAAAGCTATTCCTTACTTTTTTATGTTTAATGCAAAAATGTACATGGAATTCAGTTCAATATATCGATTTTTATCAAAAACTTTTGGTTGTTCAATATTGCAAAACATAATATTTTTCAGTTTTAATACTAAACAGTAGGGAGAATACGATTTGATTTCTCGACTTTTATCAAAAGTCATCTAGATTTTGATTTTTTCATTTGGTTGTTTCTATCGAAAAACGATATCGATTACTTGTACCAGGTTTAATGCATATTAGTAGAAAGAATTTAGTTCAAAATATAGATTGTTAGCGAAACTTATTTGGTTGTTTGTATCATAAAATAGTAGCGATTGCCACTAACGGGTTCAGTGCAGAACTAAAGATCCAATGAGATATATCAATTGCTATTGAAATGTATTTCGTTGTTTTGAATTCAGTTGTTTTCTATTAAGGACTATTAGAAAATAACTTTACTTATGTTATTCTAAAGTGCATTTTTAAAACTAGAGTAGACTTCATTTTTAATCTCGTATATAATGTGATTCACTATTCAGTTTCTGGTCAAACATTAGTCTACCAAGTTGCAGTTTTTACAGCCTCGTGATGCTTTGTAACTTTTTTAAAAATCTTAATAGCTTTGACATTTGAAATCCAAACCAAACACGAAATTCTTTTACCTGTAATAATGTCTGTTCTTTTGTGAGAGTTTATATATTATAATAAAATTGTATAACTTTTTTTGTTTTTGGCGATGCTTTTCTTTATTTTCAATTCAGCTCTACTATTACTTTGTATGGGGTGAGGTCTCGTCATCTCCTGGGTAAAATAACCCTCTTTACTAAACTTTGAAAAATAATATGAACTAAAACAAGTAGCTCTAGACGCTATTACCTTGCTGATATTCTGCACCTACTTAAGTTTTGCTTTAAAATAAGAAGTGAAGTTTTTATATGATGATTAACATCAAATTCAAATAATTGGACCGTATAATGGTTAAAAATCTATTCCTTCCCTTTATAGTGATTTGAAAAACTTTCATACTTTTAAAAAGGTATACTTCGGAGTAACGTGTTGCTGCTTCTTGATGTAACTGCTGGCTTGTCTTTTCAAAGACATATCGCAGTTTTTCTAATACTATTTTTCAAAAACCTTTTTTAACCCAAATCATTTATTCTTTGCTATTTTTACAAGCTTGGATGTTAAGTTTATATTTTCGACAACATTTATTTATGTAGAAAAGCAATAAC
Organism: Neoaliturus tenellus; assembly: GCA_030545055.2. NCBI lineage: Eukaryota > Metazoa > Arthropoda > Insecta > Hemiptera > Cicadellidae > Neoaliturus > Neoaliturus tenellus. Next base: position 70,760,071 of record CM061535.1, on the reverse strand, counting down.
CAAGATCTGAACACAATTTACCATCATGTTTCTTTCAACAGTTATGTTCGTTCCTTACTTACAGAAACACTTCAGATCATCGGAAAGCAGGGTGCTATTTATTAATCCATCCTTTTAATACTTGACTTTTAAGTTTGAACAATTGTTAATTCTTTAGCCTTTCTTTTCTGACTGCTACAGATTTGTCACTTTCTTTATTTGCTATTTTTTACAAGCTTCGCCTATTGGATGTTAAGTTTATATTTTTGACAACATTTCTTTATGTAGAAAAGCAATAACCAAGAGCTGAACAAAATTTACCATCATGTTTCTTTCAACAGTTATGTTCGTTCGTAGCTTTCAGAAACACTTCAAATCATCGGAAAGCAGGATGCTATTTCTACTTCTTCGACAGATTTGTAACTTTTTGCTCAAAATTGCTTTACCTATAAAAGCACGTACCAAAATCGCGTTAAACTTTAAATTATATTTCATTAAAAATTTATATTCGTTCGTTGATTTCATAAAATTTTAGATGATCGGAAAGTAAAATGATATTTTATGACCTTTTTTGTACTTGACGTACAATGCTTATAATTTCTTTTCTTGTTCTTTCTACAGGTTTGTTAATTTTTTCTCAAAAATATTTAGGCATTGTTAACTTTAGTTTTCCTATCTATATGTTAATCAAAGAGGCTGTACGCAAATATTATTGCCAAGATTTCTTAGCGTTGTTTGAATCTGAGTCAAGTTTTAGAAGCATAATTTTTTCACAAAATCCGATACTCTTCTCCGATAGTATATGGTTGAACAGTTATGTTTGTTACTTTCAAAACATTTAAAATAATATCATATCAGAATTCTTTTTCTGACCATTATTACAATCACTGACTTTTCAATTTGGCTATTTGTTCGTCCCCTAAGGTTTCTTTTCTGGTTTCTTCTATGCATTTTTCACTAATATGTAATTTTTTCAATACAGTTAACTTCGTTTACAAGTTTATGTTAACCTAATAATTTTTGTCACGTTTTATGAATGTCGTTCTTCTACACTATCTATTTTCCCTGGGGCTCTTGAAAGGGCATTTATTTCATTTCTAGATTTGAACTTTTTAATAATGCTATACCGTTTTTGAATCGTATATTTATCATTTTCGACCATGGTAGTGGTTTCCTAAAATACTCAATAGTGATCTGTGATCTGTTTTAATGATAACTTTAGCTTTCCCACCTATATTTTAATCAAAGGCTGTATGCAAACATGATTGCCAACATTTCTTAGCGTTGTTTAAATCTGAGTCAAGTTTAGAAGCATATGCTGCTTGAACATTGTCTTGGATCAATGCCTAACCCTACGTGAACGATGAACTGTCACTGCTTCATGTGGATCATAGTGTTTAAGTATAACGTTATCAGCAATCAGCCTTTTAAGTTTTAATTATTAGAAATAAGTATTACCATTTCAATATCCTTGTTGTCGGAGGGTAACTACATGTTTCGTGGCGACAGCCACATCCTCAGGTTATCTTCAAAAAGGGTCGTCAAACATTTAAAATTGATATAACACACAAACACGAATAAATGAACACACATTCAACATTAAAAACCTCGGTAACGGGGAAACACAAACTCGCGGTGCGTGCACGCATTTTGTCAGGGCGGCTGCGAATGGAGGTGCGGTGAATCATCACTGGTCACGTGACTGACGTTACGTCATGGGGTCAGCTGTTTGTCCCTTATCCAGTCTGATAATGGTATCAAAGAGAGTATTCGCCTGGCTATTGATTTTAACGTTCAAGACGTTGTCACTGAATGTTTAACTGCTTTGTAGGTTTCAAAGTTTTCGAGGGCTGTAATTTTATTCCTGCTATTGCATTTCTGTAGGATTTCTAGATTTTCTTCTAATTTTGTATAGGTGTGTCCTTTATCAACTAAATGCTCTGCAAAGTTTGATCTTTGTGTGACGCTATTTTTTGGTAGGTGTTCTTTAAACCTGGTGCGAAAAGACCATCGGGTTTGGCCAATGTAAAATTTGGGGCAGTCACTGCAAGCTACTTGTATATACCGCACTTCCTTGTATGTACCGTACGTCAGTTATCTGTTGTTTAGGACTTAGAAAGTTTCTCAATTTATTATTCGTATGGTATGCCACCCTGTAATTTTTTTCTTTAAAAGAAAAATACAATATAATGTTATGTCTAGGGTAACAATATAATGTTGGGGGCTGGTAACAATATAATATAATGTATTGGGGGTTACATAACAATATAATGTTATGTAAATGGTCAGGAATGATGAATCTAAATTTTAAGTTTTCAATTAGTTCATTAAGTTATTGAAATAGTTTTGACTACCCGTTTTCTAAAATGAACTATTTAATATCTTTATTCAATTTTCTTAGAAGCTTACATACATCTGGTAGGTTTTCATACATCTTGACATTTTTTAGACTGATTATTAAGTATACAAGTATTAAGTATTCTTGTTTATTTTGCTGTGGGAACATATTTACTTACAATAGTGTTACCGCCTTTTTCATCAGTTTTAATCCAATAGTTACAGGAAATATACTTATACAATTTATTTTCCGCTTACATAATTTCACATTTTCCTTGGAATGTAACTTATGTTAGTTTCTTTTAACATCCGTTGAAGGTTCCTGTGATTCGTGTTTAGCAAGAACTAAACACCTTTTCGTCCTGAGATAATCTGTAGAATTCTTTTTGTAAAATAATTCCATTGCTGTTGAAATTACGATTGGCAAGCATCAATAGCGATATTCCCTAAAAGGGGTCTAAAACTCTATAATTTTACTGTTCTTTCCTCTTAGATGAATAATACAAAATACTTTTTACTGTCCAATCTCAAAAATATTTTTGCAGGATTTAACTCCGGTAACATTTTATCAGGTGTCGGAGGTTGTTTTGGATGTTGCTGCGCAACATTCATATGAGTTTGGTCGAGGAATAATCTTAATTTAAAGTTTTCTTCGCATTCGTTATCCATTCTGTACGCTTATACACTATTTACTTATCCATTATGTATGTTCTGTTTCTTTATTATTACCGTTTATCAACCAAATTATTACTTCAAATCGTCTTTCAGTGCAATGGGTATATTTCTTTGGCTCTGTTTTATAGGAGTTATTGGATAAGTTAGTTCTAAGTGAACCTCTCTTTCTTATTTTCCGAGTCCTTAAAAACTCAGTGTAATCATCAAAATTTTCGCACTAATTTCAGGCACAAGATTTTGTTCTTGTCCATCGCAATTTAATTCTTCGCAATTCTGAATCAGTTTCAGTGTTTCATATGGTCTTAAAAAAAACAAAACAAATCACACTTAACGAAAACGAGATATATAATAACCCCGTACAGTTTGTTTGTTGTCACTGCTTTCACTTTAAGGGTGCGCTCTACCTCGGCGTCAAAATCGTTGAGCGACACTGTTAACTGCCGCTATACGCGGAATCTTACATTTTGCAAAATATATGACGGGTGATTTTAAATTTTGTTACTTTAATGTTTTTTTTTTTTTTTTGTTTTTTTTTTTTTTTTTTTTTGTTTCATTGCGAAATCAATTGGTGGTCTAATAACGATGTTTTTGAAATTGCAGACCTTTCGCATCTCCCTTCTTGCATCGTTATCTTATAAACTTTTTACCAATCTTATTGTAGATTCTTGTTCTTAAGATTATATTGTACTCACGTATCGTCTTATTTTTTTATATAAAATTGTTTTTAATACGTCAAAACTTGATACAAAAACGCTTATTTCAACATTATTAGCAAGCACCCTGCTTAGTAATTTAAATTAATATCGAAATTTTAAGACGATAGCGGAGTACAAAATTATATTACGAAAAGAATGACACCAAAATATTTTAAATCGGTTTACAACTGGGGCGACAAACACGGAGATTCTAAACCTTTGCATCCGCGCGCGGCAGATGGATAGAGCGCCCCCTTAACAGTTCCCATGGATTTTATTTCTGTCCTACCTAAAGCCTTCAGTATATGCGATATACATTTATTGAGCGTCATATGTTTATCATTCACAATGCTTTAAAGTATACTGATGTTCCCAAATGAAAACTTCTATATTGTTTCTTGCTTTTTATATGACTTGTAAAGTTAATACACACTGTTATTCTGTAGATGTTTTACTTTTAATACATTACTGTCAACCTCATTTTTTACATGTGAGAGTTCTTTGACTCTTACTTTATGTTTGCACACTGTTGCAAAATGTGCATATTTCTTGCAATTGTAACATTCTTTGCCTCAACCATGTCTGTTATGTTTATATGATCATCATAATCGCAAAATGAGACTTTTTTACCTACCCAATAGTTTCTTTTGATTCCAATTCCTTTGTTGGAATAACTAGTTTGCATAGTATTGCTTTCAAATTTCTTCATTATTTCTATACAACTGAAGCATTTAGTTCACTTTCTGCGAAGTTTCATTTTATTAACATTCCTTTTTTTAAAACTTTAATGAAGCATATCATTTTGACCGGCAATAGTTCCCCTACCATGTTCTTGTAAGAGCATCTTTTTTTGCGAATTTAGGAGTAAGATATTTTTTGTTAAAATTCTTCCCTGTTATCAGCTTGTGCTGACCAGATATATTAATACATTCCTGCTCTTTGTTTATTATAAAATAATCAAATACGCATAAAAACATCAACTCATCGCATACCTCGTAAAGATGTTAACAAACAAATCAAATCAAAAGAAAACAAATGTTCCAAAAAATGCTCTTCCAAGAACATGGTAGAGGAACTATTGCCGGTCAAAATGATATGCTTCATTAAAGTTTTAAAAATAAGAATGATGATAAACTGAAAACTCGCTAAAAATGAACTAAATGCTTCAGCTGTGTGGAAGTAATGAAGAAATTTGAAAGCATTACCATGAAAACTAGTTATGCCAGCAAAGAGGATTTGGAATCCAAAAGAAATTTTTGGGTCGGTAAAAAGGTCTCCTTCTGTGATAATGACGATCACAGAAACATAACAAATACTGGAGCGTCATATTGCAGATCAGATGTAATTAGAGGTGGAAGTTTAATTATTATTAAAGAGGGGATAAAGTTACTCCCCTCAGTTAGTTAAAGTTATAAAATATTGGAAAATATAAATAACTGTTCAGAAGAAATGATTTTTGAAATTTCTGCTACCAAAATTTATGAGTATAACATAATTCTTTTATCCATATACAGGCCTTATACTAGAGATTTAAAAAAATTGAAAAATTTTTTTCCAAGCTTACTGAAGTTCTTAATAAGGTTATACAATTTAAATGTGAAATTTTTATTGCTGGGGATTTTAATATTGATCTGAAGGAACAAGAAGGTGATGCCTCAAAATTGTTAGAAATAATGGATAGTTTTGGACTATGTAGAACTATATATGAGATCACTAGGCCAGGAATGATTAATGAAGGCAGTTGCATAGATAATATATTCACAAGTCTATCTATAGATAAATTCCAAGGTAATTTATTGAAGTCACTAAACTCTGATCATAGTGCTACAATGTTAAAGTTTGACCTGAAAATAGAAAATAAAAATTTACCAAATAAAGACTTTTCAGAATATAAATATGTTAGAGACATCTCTAGTTATAATACAATGGCATTTAAGGAGATGATGTATAAAACAAATTGGTTAGATGTATACTCGAATGAAAATTTGGAAGAAAAATTTGAAATTTTATATGGTAAAGTCATTGAGACATTAAATATAGCTTTTCCTTTTAAAAGTATAAAGAGTTGTCATAAAAAAGAATAAATAAATTGTATACAAATGATTTAAGGAAATTAAAAGGAGAATGTTTGAAAGTATACAAGGAATTTAAAAAGACTGGTTCTAAATGTATTGAAGATGACTATAACAAATTATTAAAAATTTATAAAAGAAATGTCAAAAAAGCAATGATAGAATATAACAGTAACAGCATTGAAATGAATCAAAACATTGGATCAAAATCTATATGGAATGTGATAAAAAATATAACAGGAGCTGGTGCGAGAAAAGTAGACAATATTTCTAGTATAGATTTAGATGCAGAAGTTTTTAATAAAACATTCATAAGCAGCGCAAACAATGTTATAAAAAGTATACAAAAAAAATTATGAAGATTTTAACCAGTTTTTAGAAGCAAGGAAGAAAAATGAAGATAGGAAGTTTGAAATTAAACATGTAACTGTTGAAGAAGTTTTCAGTATAATACAAAGTTTAAAGTCTAGCAACTGTCCAGATATTTTTGGTCTTAGTCCCAGAATTTTAAAAATAATATCTAAAGAAATATGTGAGGTTATGAAAATGTTATTCAACAAAAGCCTTGATGAATGGAGATTCCCAAAAATCTGCAAACAGGTAAAAGTGATACCAATACACAAAGGTGGAAAGAAAGAATATTGCAATTATAGACCAATATACATTGTGCCGGTATTATAAAAAATTATGGAAAAAATAGTATACAATCAAATTCATAATTTTTTTTAAGAGAAAAAACTTTGTAATAAAAGTCAATTTGGATTCAGGAGAGAATTAAATGCAAATATTGCTGTTAATAAATTTATTAAGAATACGATAAATAAAATTGAAGAGAGAAAAATGGTTTGTTTCGATCATTTGATGTGTCGAAAGCATTTGACACAGTTGATCAAAAAATTTTATTACAAAAATTAAAATATTATGGATTTTCAGAGGATACTTTAGAATATATAAAGTCATACCTTGAAGACAGGACACAATATGTTAATTTTAATTATGAAAATTCTACAGGAATGGATGTTAAGGTCGGTGTCCCACAGGGATCTTGTCTAGGTCCACTATTTATTAATATATTTATAAATGACTTGCCGTTTAATCTTGAAAATGAAAATTCCTCCTGTTTTTTATATGCAGGTGATTTGGGTATTAATATATCAGGAAACTCAACAAATGACCTAATAGAAAATCTAAATTTCACAACAATGATAGTAGAAAATTGGTGTCAATCAAATCACTTAAGTTTAAATTTGGCTAAAACTAAAAATATTGAAATAAGCTTTTCGAAGAAATGTTTTCTATATAATAATATGGCATCCTTAAAGTTTTTAGGTATATTAATTGATCCACAACTAAATTGGCAAGATCACATATATCATATTTTAAGAAAAATTTCAAAAGGTATGTACATCATTCACCGTCTTCGAGGGAATGTAAAAGAAGATGTACTAGTAATGGTATACTATGGTTATTTTCACTCCCACCTCACATATGGAACTTCTGCTTGGGGAAATGCGCCAATGGCAAAACAAGTCTTCATCAAACAAAAACAGGCCATAAGAATTCTAAGTGGAGTGAATAAAAGAAGCCATTGTAAACCTTTATTTCAAAAACTTAAAATTTTAACATTGTCGCCTATATATATATTGCAAACTATTTTAAATGTGAAAAAAGAAATTCAATTTTTGTCAAGAAATTCTGATTATCATTCATATTTTACAAGAAATAATTCCAAATTAAAAACTGAACTGTGTAAATTTTCTAAAAGTCAAAAGAATATTAATGAAATGGTAATCAAAATATTTAATAATTTACCAAAAAGTTGAAGTGAATTACCTAAAAAAATTGAAGAAGAAAATAGAAGATATTTTAAAGATATTTTAATTGAAAAATCTCCTTATAAAGTAGAAGAATGTTTAATGCGAAAATTTTGGACACTATAAGCTTTCTAAATTAATGTAACTTTTACTCATTGCTATGTGTACCTATGTGTATCACCAGTTGCAATAAATATTATTATTATTACTGCAATTGCGGCCTCTTTTTCTGTAAAACCGATTGTTTACAGCCAATATATTAATGCTAGATTAGTATTTTCGGCCGTTTGATATCGAGGCTTCCATCGTTAGCAACCATTTATTTTTTTATTTTTTTTTAATGATCATTGAATTGAGAACCTATCATAAAAGAAGCGGTGAAAGTCAAGGGATCGGCTCTGGATTACTCAACGGGAAAAATCTATATTTTGGAAATTCCAAAATAAGAAACATGACCTAATTGAAAGACGAGGGTTGAATGAATAGCTTATGATTGTCACTAACCTAAACTCTTGTTGCTTTGTTTACATGTATTTATTAAAGCAAGATGGATAAAGCCATCAATTAAAAAATTAACAATCGTTAACTAGCTTTAAAATTCTGTTAGTTCTCAAACAAAGTATCCTTACGATTATAGAGAAACTTTAGGCACCTTTTCTAAAGTCATATACTCTCAAAGTACCTTTTAATAATAGGTAAATTATTACTTTAAATATTTTAAAATTATACACTTAATAAAATGATTAGCAAGCTAGTCAGCAAGTGATTACCCAAGTTGTTTTTCTGTATGAAGGTTTTACACATCTATCTGGTGATATGCTGAAAAAATAGTTTCGTTTTAAGTTAAACCAATTATGGGAATAAAAATTCTTGCAATAAAAGAACGTATTTGTACAATAGAAATTTATTTATTTAAGAATACAAACTTATTTTGACCTCTTAAAAGTTTTTTTTTTTTAGGTAAAGCCACTTAGCTAATCTCATTTGCTTACGTGTGGCTACTTTTCCTTGTCCCGGTACGGGATGGTGCGGTTCGTCTAAGTGATCGCAGGACGAACTATCCAAGGCACTATTCTTCATCAAAATATTATTCTTTATTATTAATCTTCACCTATATTTGGTTGTTCTCAAGTACATTGGGGGGTGTTTTACGATGCAATGAAGGCTTGAAAATTTTGGTTACTGCATTGATGAAGTATTTGTTAGATATTTATTGGTTTATTAATACACATATTTTTTACTTTCTCTCCCAAAATTTGCCGCCCTCCAAATTTTGCCACCCTAGGCTACAGCCTTTCTAGCCCATATGTAAATCTGCCTCTGCATTGAGTATTGTATACTGGTTTGCAGGAGTTACATTTCACTACAACTATGAAATAATAGCTGCATTCATGTTCCTAAGAAATGCACTAAAAAAATAAATAAAACGCATTTCATAATATTACACATTCCGCAAAGGAACAATTTTCGAGCACGCGGGGGAGAAACCCCGGGTGTGACAAAAGGGTTTTTTCCTTCCACAACCCAACTGTGAAAGGCCAGCAGTAAACCTCGCCCACTCGCCTTCTAAGGTCCGTGTCAGTTTTTGGCTCATATTGTTTAATTGATATAAGAAGATTTTGTCAAAAGAAAACATAACATCTTAATCTGCTGGGTTTTATCATTCATTCCTATAATTCCTGCACAAAACTTGCATTCAAAGAGCTAAAATATACAGTAATGCCTTATAAAACCGGGTTTTCTATGGAACTTTTAAAAGTTTGCAGTCGGTTGGCCCAGGGACCAAAAGCCCCCCCCCCCATAATTATTTTCTGAGTGCGCCACTGAATGGTCTGGTGTGGCAAACGTTAAGTCTATTATTGATTGTCTATGATGTATGCTTGGGGTGGTGGTATATGCTTTATTATTAACCATAATACACTGAGATTTGGAGAATTCCTTAAATATGTCATTACCACGAGGGTTTGCCTTGTGACAGAACGAGTAAGGGCGATGGGCATTCACATCTCCACAAATTAAAGAATAATTATTGTTATTTTTTAAGAGTCTATTTCTCCAGAAAGTGGAGTCAATTTTGCTATCTGTACAATATATATTATGAATGTGTATACATTTGTCATAAATATTTATCTTAATTTCCATGTATTGAACTTTTCCGTCATTGTATTCAGATAATTCCTCGTAGGTTATGTACTAATATGCCACCATATCCATGGTATCTGTTTAAATTCATTATGTTATAATTATTATCATTGAGCTTTATATCATCAGTTAACCATGTCTCTTGTAGTATTCCAATATGTATCTGATTTTTTTTTAGGAATTGTGTTGACCTCTGGCCATTTTAGTTTAAGTGACCTGCAATTCCATTGAAAAATGTTTAGCTTCCCAGTTGGCATTTATCCGGGGGAAGAGTAGGCCTAGAGCTGTTTTTCAATTAAGTTCCTGTAGATTTGTTAGGTGTACCATTGTTTTAAATGTCACTATTTGAGTTTATGAAAGTGGCCAGTAGTTCATCGATTTGTTTTTTTTTTTTTTTTTTTTTTTTTTTGAACCTTTATTACCTTTTTACCTTTATTTGAACCTTTAACTTTGTTCCTAATTTCTGTTATTTCAGCGTTCAAAAGAGCTTTGAGGTGATCCCTATCAACTGGTTTTGTTCCTGTAGTAATAGGCTTTGGTTTTGGGTTTGTTTGGTTAGGTTTGGGTGTGTAATGTTTCTGGGTCGTTGTGAATGTTTTATTATTAGTGCGGTTTTGGTAACCATGTGAGTTTGTGTTGACAAAAGGTTTGCGGTAAACTACACTTGTTGGTGGTTCAAGATTAGTGGGGGTCTCTGGTTCTGTACTGAGGGGGGGAAATCTTTTGGAAATAGATATTTGGCTATTGCTAGGGGAAATTTGTGTTAGGTTAGGGTATTCCTGGGTGTTTGATGTGTCAGGGGCTCTGGTTGCCTCAGCAAAAGTTTGAGGTCTCCTGTTGCCCTTAACAGGTTTGTAGGTTATGGGATGAAATTGGATTGCCGTGAAATAGTCCTCTTTTTTTTAGACTCATTCTTTCTTTAATTTTTCTCTGTCTGATATATTCAGGGCAGTATTTAGAGTTGCTACTATGTGGGCCTAGGCAATGAATAAATTTACGTGGTTGTTGACATTCCGAGGAATGATATTTTTCCCCGCAATCTCTGTGTTTGTCGGCGTGTGTCCGACGATTACGCAAATTAAAAGGGGTGTGAAAGTCAATTAAACACGCAGGTATGTATACACTGAATGTTTATTGTTTAAAGCGATGCAAATAAAATGTAAACTGAAATGTATTTAACTGTAATGACTGTAAAAATGTGAGTTTAAGCCGGCTGAATGTAAGTGGTGCTGTGTGCACAAAACGACATGTATGTCTTGCACGGCCGGACGCTGGGACGCAACTGAAGGGTTGGTTTTTTGACACCCCCACCACTTTGCCGGCCAAAGAAAATGGAGGGGCCTCACAAAGACCCTGGTTGCGCCGCAACATTCCGCCCACCTTGAAAGTAACCACTTTCAAAACTAAAGTAACAATACAGCAATTCACGTTCGCAGAACATGACAATAGTGAGTAATGTACAAAATGACAATGATACATGCTATTTACAATAAAACAAAGGTGGGAAAAAGTTACGTACAATCTGTTATATGTATTGAAAACTATGCAAATGACATAATGGAATGAAAAAATAAAAATCTAAATGACACACAACTGTGTAAAAATATGTACAATGAAGAAATATGCAAAGAATTAATTAACAAACTAGTTGCTGCACACATCTGTGCAATATATGTAAATATGCAAATTATGAATATACTGTAATGTAATGAAATGTAACAAGAAAATTAACAGTGCAAATGTAAAGAGCAACATGGACAAAATATGTATGTACTAAGTTTCACTTTTACAATCAACTAATTGTGATATGAGATAAAAATTTTAACGAAATGATAAATATATTTATGTATGTACAAATTTATAATTGTGAAATAAAACAACCTAACCTAAACACATTTGAAAAGAAAATATGCTGAATGTATGTTGCCCTTGAATTGATTAGGATATTTACACTTCACTTCACAGCACTGTTACTCTTCAATTGGTAACAAACATAGTTTGTTGACACTTCTTTTGTGGTCTCCGTGTGCTGTCTTGACGGTTACCACTCGCGTCAGGTTGTCTTTTCCTGGATGAAGGCCGGTGACTCTGCCAATGAGCCAGGATAGAGGGGGAAGATGATCGTCTTTCAGCAGGACCAGGCTCCCAACTTGTAGCGGAGTTGAAGCTGTCTTCCATTTGGTTCTCTGCTGGAGAGTAGTGAGATACTCCTTAGACCACCTGGACCAGAAGTGCTGTGTAAGCTGCTGGACTCGCTGCCACCTGTTTAGACGGTTCTCTGGTAGATGGGTGACTGACGGCTCCGGCAAGGCCTTGAGTGAACCGCCAATGAGGAAGTGAGAAGGTGTGAGGACGGATAGGTCGGAAGGATCATTGGAAATAGCTGTTAGGGGTCTACTGTTTAGTGCTGCTTCAATCTGTGTTAGTACTGTGTTGAACTCTTCATACGTCAAGTTTGCCCTTCCTAATATTCTATAAAGATGGTGTTTGAATGATTTTACGGCTGCTTCCCAGAGCCCTCCCATGTGAGGGGCGTAGGGAGGATTGAAACTCCATTTAATACCTTCTCTTGATGCTTCAGTAATGATTCTATGAGATTCATTCTTAAAAAACACATGGAGTTCTTGAAGCTCACGGTTTGCACCTACGAATGTTCTTCCGTTGTCAGAGATTATTTCTGTGCATATGCCTCTTCTTGAAATAAATCTTCTCAATGCACCGAAGAATGTTTCAGTAGTCAGGTCACTGACTAACTCGAGGTGAACGGCCCTTGTAGCGAAACACACAAAAACTGCCACATATGCCTTTGTTGGCCTTGTCCCTCGCCGCCTTGATTGTTTAACCAAGAAAGGCCCACAGAAATCAATGCCAGTGTGGGTGAATGGTTGGGCTGGTGTGACTCGTGTAGTAGGTAGGTCGCCCATCTTTTGTTGAAGGGTCTTTGGCCTGGCTCTAACACATTGTAAACACTGGCGTGTCACTTTCCTCGCTAGGTCCCGGCCATTTAAAGGCCAATATTTTGACCTAATGGCACAGAGAAGTGCTATTGGACCACAATGCAAGTTTCGTACGTGTTCTTGAATTGCAATGAGTTCCGCTATCCTGTGATTTTTTGGAAGCAGAATGGGATGTCTGGTGTCGTAGCTGAGACGTGAGTGATTTAATCGGCCGCCCACCTTGAGTACACCGTCTCTGTCAATAAATGGCGAAAGGGTTAGCAGTTTACTGTCTGACCTTACTGGTTTACCATGTTTTAATTTCTTGAGTTCTTCAAGAAAGCTAGTGTGTTGCACATATTTGATTAAGGTGGTTGTTGAGTCATGAATTTCTTCTACAGATAGTGGACCTGATCTCTTCTTCTTCTTAGGAGATAAATTAAAGACAAATCTTAGCATGTATGCTAAAACTCTTGTCAGTTTGTCGAAAGACGAAAAACGCATAATTAAATTAAAGAGAAAATGCTTTGGTTCTTGTGTAGAGGCAAGAAGTGATGTAGTTATTCTCTTTTGTTCTGGGATGTCAATCACTTCGTGGATGTGGTCAGGCCAGACTTCCTTTGGTTTACATAGCCATGAGGGGCCATGCCACCAAAGTTGTGAATTAGCCAAATTTCTAGCGGTTTCTCCTCTTGAGACTAAATCGGCAGGATTGAAATTTGTGCTGACATGTCTCCAGCTGCTGTTTTTTGTAGTCTCTTGTATTTTTGCTACTCTATTAGCAACGAACGTAGTCCATCGGGCTGGTTCTCCACGAATCCATGCTAGAGTAACTGTTGAGTCAGTCCAGTATGTTGTGTTTTCTGGAGGTATTTGCAGTGCACTCTGTATTTGAGTGATCACGTCAGTGAGCAGCAATGCTGCACAAAGCTCTAGTCTTGGTAGAGATGTGCTGTGTAATGGTGCTACTCTTGATTTGGAGGATAGAAGTGATGTTTTTACGTTGCCAACGGCATCTTCGTGTCTTAGATACACTGTACATCCGTAAGCCCTTTCAGATGAATCAGAGAAGCCATGGATTTCAAGGGAACCAGTCATGATTGGATGTGTTACTTGCCTCGGAATTCTAATGTCATTGAGGTCGTGTAAGCAATGCTGAATCGACATCCAATGTGTATGAATGTGCATTGGCAACGACTCATCCCAATCTAATTTTAATTTCCAGAGCTCTTGGAGAAGTAGTTTAGGTCTCACAATAATTGGTGCAATCAATCCTAACGGGTCAAACAGTCTTGCGATGTCAGACAGAACAATACGTTTAGATAGATGAACGGGGTGTTTACGTTGTACAGGTGTGTATCTAAACTGGAATGTGTCTTCTTCAGCGTCCCACCACAAGCCTAGTGTTTTTATGGATGAATCTCCTTCGCCAAAGAACGGTCGTGGCTGTCGTTCTCTCATATTCTCTGGCAAATTATAGAGCAGTTCGCTGCAGTTCGAGTTCCACTTGCGTAGATGAAACCCACCTCTTGATAACAGTTCGATGAGTTGTGTTTGTAACTCTTTTCCTTCTTCTTTAGTGTCAATACCTGTTAACAGGTCGTCGACATAAAAGTCCTTGCGTACAACGTTTGCAGCTACTGGATAGGATGTCTCCTCGTCATTAGCAAGTTGATTTAGTGTTCTGGTTGCAAGGTAGGGTGCTGATGCTGTGCCATACGTCACTGTGTTTAGTCTGTATGTTTGTAGTGATTCATCTTTGTTGTTTCTCCACAAAATCTTTAGTAAATTTCGTTGTGTTTCATCAATCAAAACTTGTCTGTACATCTTTTCCAGATCTGCTGTCATTACATACTTGTGCATGCGGAATCTCATGACTATGGAAAAAATGTCAGATTGTACTGTGGGGCCAACCAATTGTAAGTCGTTAAGAGATCGTCCAGAAGTAGTCTTCGCGGATGCGTCAAACACAACTCTTAATTTGGTAGTTGTACTGGATGTCTTCAGTACAGGATGATGAGGGAGGTAATAATCAGGAGCACTTTGTGAGTTCGAAGGTTCTTTCACTAGTTCCATGTGGCCTAACTGTTCGTACTCAGACATGAAGTCACTGTATTGTTTCTTTAAGTCTGGGTCACGAGTAAGTCTTCTTTCTACCTGCATAAATCTCCGCTCAGCCATTTCCCTTGATTGACCAAGCTGAATAGCATCATGTTTTAGTGGCATTGTAACTGTATATCTACCATCTTGCTCTCTTCTGGTGGTTGCAGTGTAGTAATCTTCGCAGGTGGCCTCCTCAGCAGTAAGATGATGTTTATGCACAGGCTCCTCTAGTGTCCAGAACTTCTGTAGCTGTTTTTCAACAGTTGTTAGGTTACAAACTGTGTTATTGGTGAAACTACCTTCCTGATTTAGTATTTTTCCTCCTACAAGCCAGCCCAACTTAGTTTTTTGTAATGTTGGTAGGCCCGGTGTTTTGATTTGACCTATGCAAATCAAATCCCAGAATGACTCTTGGCCAATGAGCAGGTCAATTTTCCCAGGTGTCCCAAATGACGGGTCTGCTAATATAATGTGCTGGGGTATCTTGAAATCATTGAGGTTGATATTTTCAGACGGGATGTTTCCTGTTATTTTAGGTATTATGAGTAGTTGTAGGTTAGTCTTGTAGTTTGTGATGCAGGAACTAACTGTGGCTTCTGAAATGGCTTTTACGTGCTGGACAGTTTGACTTACTCCAGACACTTGAATATTTTTCTTCACCTTCCTTAGTCCTAACTGTTGGGCTACCTGTTCGGTAACGTAACAACACTCCGATCCATTGTCAAGGAGGGCTCTACACTTCAAAGTTATACCGTTTGGCCCAGTGACCTTCACAATGGCTGTATTTAAGAGTCCCCGAGAGATGCCCTTGGGGGTAGAGGACAAAAAACTCTTAGTACTGGATGGTGTCCCAGCTGATTGATAGCCTTGACTGGCATCCCTAGTGACAGTGGTGTTCTTATTCTCGTTTGGGTGAATGAGTGTGTTGTGTTTTGCATTGCATTTTCTACATCCACCTGATTGACACTGATCTGAATTGTGACCTCGTTTAAGGCAATTTACACATACCTTTGCCTTAGTCAATTTTGCTAGCACCTCATCATAAGGCCCTGATAGTATTTCCTTGCATTGAAATGTTTTGTGTTTTCCCCCACATAAGGGGCAGTCATTGTAACTTAATGCTATGTGCGTTTTTGTGTTGACAGGTTTTTGTCTAAAACCGCTGTTTCGGGATGAATTGTGCGAAAACTTCTCATTTTCATAAGGCAATCTTCCATGGTTGCTTTTTACTGTCTCTAAAGTCTGACTCCTTTGTAACAAGTAATCAGTCAGAGCTTCCAAACTGGGTAACTCATCTGGTTTGGTACTGAGTTCCCACTCCTTGTGAGTTGTGTGATCTAGCCTGGATGTTATCAGGTGATTAATAATTGGGTCCCAATTTTCTGTTTTAACCTTTAAGGCCTGTAAAGCTCTCATGTGTGTAAGAGCACTGGTTACTAACTGACGAAGACCTTCTGGCTTGTCTTTCTGAACATGTGGAAGCTCAAAAAGTGCCTTAATATGATGTTGGACAATGAGACGGTTATTTTGGTACTGTTTCTTTAATAGCTCTAGACCTATCTCATAATTTGTTGACGTTATTTCTAAATTCTTAAGAACTTCAGCAGCTTGCCCCTTCAGTGCTCCCTTTAGATATTGCAATTTTTGAACATCACTTAACTGTACATTTGAGTCAATTAAAGAGTGAAATGAATCACTAAAGGGCATCCAGTCTTCAAATCGGCCAGAAAATATTGGCAGATTTACTGTTGGCAACCTTACGGAAGCAGAGTTAAGCTGTGTGTAGCATTGCGTGTTGCTATTGGAACTCTCTGCGTTAGTGTGTTTTCTCTTATCTATGCATTCCTCAGCATTGGCAATTGCTTTAAAATACTGGTTTTCAAACTCTTCCTGTTCAACAGAAGTGTCTTCGTCCAAGAGCTCTAGCTCCCCCTGTATAGTTTCAAATTCTCCTAAACATGGTTTAATGTTAGTGAGGCGTGTTTCTAATTCTTTGATGCTATCGGCTGCATTAAGACTGTCAAGGTAAGAAATAAATCTGGTCAGTTTTGCCTTTACCTGACCTCGCCTGGATACTAAACCTTTCCTTTTCCTTTCAACTTCAGTTGCCATCTTACATTAATTATTTATAGGCATATAAGAAGCAGCTTACAAATTGAATGCTAGTTTAGTAGGGAAGGGTTGTGAGAGGAAGGAGAAATAAGGTTGTTTACATTGGCGGTCACTCACCCTGAGTCAGCTGTCTCGGTGATGACGTAGTTCCAAGGGTTGAATGGGCTTGACGAAGATGGTGTGAGCCGGTGTCAGGAGAGGTTGTAAATCTGCTCTTGTCGGAGTGACGTTGGATGCCGCCAGAATTCCCGCCGAAAACCTCTGAATGTGAAGGGTCGGTGGTAATAAAGTTGCCTTTGGAACGCAGGCTCGTTGGAGAAAACAAAGGATGAGGTCCGTGACAAATTGAAGGTCCCGGCGACAATGGTGGTTATTGTTCTAGAAGAGGGGTTGAGCCTGTGCCTGAGCACTGAAAACTCAAAACGAATAATAAAACTTCACTCACTTGATGTGAAAATAACACTTATTCCATGTTAATGCACTGTATCACTGTTGATGCACTGTATATAACGGATCACTGATGTGCGCATCCGGCTCAAAGGACCAAATGTTTGTCGGCGTGTGTCCGACGATTACGCAAATTAAAAGGGGTGTGAAAGTCAATTAAACACGCAGGTATGTATACACTGAATGTTTATTGTTTAAAGCGATGCAAATAAAATGTAAACTGAAATGTATTTAACTGTAATGACTGTAAAAATGTGAGTTTAAGCCGGCTGAATGTAAGTGGTGCTGTGTGCACAAAACGACATGTATGTCTTGCACGGCCGGACGCTGGGACGCAACTGAAGGGTTGGTTTTTTGACACCCCCACCACTTTGCCGGCCAAAGAAAATGGAGGGGCCTCACAAAGACCCTGGTTGCGCCGCAACACTCTGCAAAATCTCTCATTTCTGCAAGGAGAATTGGCCACGTGCCCGTAAGCAAAACATCGATAACACTGTTTGACAGGTATCACATAGGGTTCAACTTTGACCCTGACATAGTTTAATTTAATGAAATCGGGGAGAGTGTCGGAATCAAAAGTTAACTTGACAAAATGTGTATCGCAAAGTTAACTTGACAAAATGTGTATCGCAAAGTTAAATATTGACCCGTCGCTTTATACGCCTAGCTTCTATTATGATATGTCAACATTCCGATTCAGTGAGAATTTCTGATTCATTAATACTAGGGTCAATGTAAACTACACCAGTAGCGTAGATCCTAATAGAGGGTACAAAAACATTTTATTGAGTAAGGTGTTGTGACAAAACAATGTTATTCGCTGATTGTGCATTTTTGCAAATGATGAATATATTACGCCCGGATTGTTTAATGTAGTCAATTTCTGTGTGGTGCGATTTCATGATTTTACCAATTTGAAATGGATTCAGTTTAGAGTTATTTTTGTCTTTGACAATCACTTCGAATGGGCCTTTGTTTTCAGGCTTATAGAATCTGATGGTGTTAGTCTTTTTAGCCTTAGGAGAGGAGGTAAATGGGATAGATTTGTCAGTGTCATTGTTTATTTCAATGTGTTTGCGTTTGTGTGTGTTATTTTCGTTAATGTCAGGGTCATCAGGGGTTTGTTTCAATATGGACTCTACTGCCATAGCGGTTTCGACCATCTCGGCCTCGTGGCCGTTACCGGCTAGACCTGACGACATGTCAGGACCAGCCGAAGCAAAATTGGATTTGCTACACCAGTTATTGGTTAGTGACTTATAACTATGGGAAAACAGTTAAATTAATTATAGGTTAGAGTGATAAAGACAGATTAGTATAATGAGATTACATAGTATAATTACCCAATCACCAAAGTAGAATGTTACCAGGATTATACTACACAATCATCAATAAATGGTAGCCTACGGACAACCACTTCACAGTATACTCGTCTGTTTCACAGCGATGCCGAAGTCGAAATGAGAGCGAACTAAAATTTAGTTGCGTCTTGAGCTTTCATTTTAGATGGCAGTGTATTGTACATCCTGACAGCAAGCAATGAAAAGCAATCCTTAATTTTGCTCAACCTGCAATTAAGTACATCTAGGTAGGACCTGGACCTGGTATTGTATGTGTAGAACTCCTCACGTCTCACAAATTTTTCAGGTAGTCTAGAGGTTGCTTAAGGTGGTGAGAACGTATTGGGTATAAACTGTGAGAATGTTTAGGCTCACAAAAATAGGCCTACAATGGCCCAGGTAACCGGCAGAGGAGATGATGTGCACAGCTTTCTTCTGCAGTAAGATGATTTCCCTACAGCCAGCCGCATGGCCCCAAACTTCTATCCCATAGTTGAGATGGCTGTGAAAGAGGGGAAAATTGTATATTGTAAGCACATATTGTTTAGTCAACATTTGTTTTTGAGACGCCGTGTAAGATGTAAGGCCCTTGAAAGTCTGGTGCAAAACTTACCGTGTGACACCTCCAAGTTAATAAATAAAATTAATTGGCATTAGGTTCTATCATTTATTATTTGCATATTATTTAATTAGTTTTCAATTCTATGGGTAGTGGCTTTTATTAACTGCTAGAATAAGCGTATAGAAAGTAATAGAAAATGATGAAATAAGGAATGCAATAGATGTTTAATAGCATTATTGTTTATTTAACAGTACTTCCCCTTAATATCTTCCTTTTATTAGTTGTTAAGAGATTGATTCCTTTTGTTTAATCACGTAACATTGTGTTAATGTAGTATTTACACTCAATACGGCTGTTTAATAGCTCGTAATTTACAGTTCATAAAGGTAACTGGCCGTCTTTAAAATTAGCAAATTAACGAACGCAAGAAAATGTCTGTTAAATGTACAGCGAAAAAATACTCGTACACTATTTGCCGGATGTTTAAAATTATGTATTCTACTGTTCGGCTATTGTCTATGACTTATTTAAAGACAAATTAAAATACCTAAAAATAGTCAATGATTATAAAAAGTGCAAGTGATATTTTAACTTATTAGAACTAGTACATTATTGTGAATTATTTCTACTGTGACTGTGGAACTCAACATCATCTCTCGGACGGATAAGCACGAGGTCCCGGCAGATTCCCATAGAAGGCGCCTTCTCCCCCCTGCTGAGCCCTAGGAGTCCCATGCTGAGAGGCCCTATCCCTTTTCATCATCGTTGTCTACCAGCTTCAGCAACTCAGCGGGTTCCTGCGTCGCGTCCGTCACTCACCCAAGTGTACACTCAAGTGTAAAAAGGTACTGTTCTCCAGTTAAAATATCACTTGCACTTTTTATAATCATTGACTATTTTTAGGTATTTTAATTTGTCTTTAAATAAGTCATAGACAATAGCCGAACAGTAGAATACATAATTTTAAACATCCGGCAAATAGTGTACGAGTATTTTTTCGCTGTACATTTAACAGACATTTTCTTGCGTTCGTTAATTTGCTAATTTTAAAGACGGCCAGTTACCTTTATGAACTGTAAATTACGAGCTATTAAACATGGTCCTTCGAGCCGGATCTTATTTGTCTTTTGTCTACCGTCAGATAGTCAATCTCGAATCAAGAAAATAACTCTCAGTTACCTCAAACGTGCAGTGTCCAGAGACAATGATTAGCCTCGTGAGTTACATTATTCATTTGCTCAATTCTCACTCAAAACTAGTTTTAACAAATAATATGATAAATGTTTTGAATATTCCTGGATAATTAAATTGACTAAAATAACACAATGAAGTTCATCACTTTCAAGCGTCAAAGTAAATTAATTCATAATCGAGCCTCAAAACTTTTAGTTCATTGTAAAACCCTGGAGGATTTACTGGAACTCTTCGATAGGCACAAACAACAAGCTTTATCAATATATGAAGAGTTAAAGGAAAAAACTAAAGAGTATAATAGCATTAGAGATAAACTATTAAATACGCCTAATTCAGTCGATGATACGGAGGAAGATGAGTTGCAAGAAATAGAATCTAACCTTTTTGATATTTTTATGGAGATTCACACTACTCTAAGGCCCCTTCTTCCTGCTTCAAATACCGATGATTCTTTAAATATCTCGAATGATCGCTTACAATCACATGACTCACGCGTGACTAATGTCAGACTCCCAAAGATTCAACTAAAACCTTTCAACGGTGATATTTCGCAATGGGTTGCATTTCATAACATATTTGATGTTACAATTGATAAAAACAAATCGCTAACTGACATTGAAACGTTTCAATATCTTTTGTCATGTCTTCTCAATGAGCCTCTAAACCTAATAAAAGCATTACCAATCACAAGTGAGAACTACAAAATCGCATATGACACGCTCGTTAAGCGATACTATAACCCTAGAGTCTTAAAATCACTTCATATCAACCGCCTAATTGATATGCCAAACTGCCAGGAAGTAAATGCAAAGAATTTACGGCATTTTATTTGTCAGTTTCGAGAACATAGCTCGGCTTTGAAGAGTCTCGATATAACTTCTATTGAGGACGATCCTATTTTAATGACGCTATTATTCCGCAAGTTTGACGTGAATCTACGCACACGCTTTGAGGAAAAACGTACAAAATCAGATGATATTCCGACACCAGAGGAATTTATTACATTTTTGGAAAACGAATGTTTGCATCTTGAAAATGCGCACTTAATAAATTCAGACGTCTCTAGATTACACAGCAATCCACAAACTTCTTTCAACAAGTCTAAAACGGGACAATTGAGAGCAAAAAATGTGACACTAACCGCTCAACATGTCGCAAATAATTGTATTTATTGCAATGACAATCATTTAATCTATTCATGTTCTGAATTTTCGAAACTTTCGCCAAATGAGAGATTTAACTACATTAAAGCCAATAACTATTGTGTAAACTGCCTAGGCTCGCACAAGTATAAAGAATGTAAAAGTAAAAATACTTGCAGGAAGTGCAACAAAAGGCACCATACGTTTTTGCATCTCAACATGAATCAGTCGAATATCCAAAATAATCCTGGTGGTAAAAATACCAAGGACACATTTCAAGGCCACTGTCGCATGACCGGCAACGGTGCCCCCCCTCACCCCTCCGCCGCGGCACCAGCAACGCAGTCAGCTGATAGTGCTCCCGGGCCTGTGCAGACGGCTTGCACTGTTAGTTCTAACAATGCTGATTTCACAACTGTTTTAGGAACCGTACTTTTAAAGGTCGGTGCGCCTAATGGAAATAGTATGATTGTCAGGGCGTTGGTTGATAGCGCTTCAAGTTGCTCATTTGTGAACTCTGACGTTGTAAATAAGTTGCAATTAAAAAGGCAATTTTGTCAAAAGGCTATTAAAGTCGATGGAATATCCGCTACTTCAGTTAATACGAAAGGAGTTACCCATGTAAATATTTTCACACGAAATGATGAGGAAGTGTCAAAACAGGTTCCTGTAGTTATATTAGATAAGATTACTTCAGATCTTCCCGCAGTCTGCCTCTCATCTAACATAAGAAGTAGTTTAACTAATTTCAAATTAGCAGATCCAAATTTTGACAAACCAGGTCCTATTCAAATGTTGTTGGGGGCTGATATTTTCATGCAAATAATGAAGTCAGCTCATATTAGTCTTGGTGAAAACATGCCCTATGCTTTGGATACAGTTTTTGGGTTTGCTATTATTGGCAAAGCACCAACGGCCAATAGTGATGTTAGTGAATTGTCTACTAACTGTACGACACTTGTTTGTCTTCAATCTGATCCGTTACACAAATTAATGTCGGATTTTTTGGTCCTTAGAACAACCTCCAGAACCTAATAAATTAACTGAAGATGAAATCGCATGTGAGACTCACTTTATCAAAACACATACTCGCTCCTCTGACTCCGGAAAATATACTGTCAAACTGCCCTTTAAAGATGACCCTGAAAAGTTAGGCGACTCATCGGCTGCTGCTAAAAGGCGTTTTTTCTCTCTGGAAAATAAATTAAAATCACAGCCCGAACTTAAGGAACTTTACTGTGATTTTATGGAGGAATACCAAAGTTCTGGTCACATGACTTTATTGACAGGAGATTTTTCAAAGGAAAAAATTATTTTATCCCACATCATAGCGTAATCAAGGAATCCAGTACCAGCACGCGTCTCAGAGTAGTTTTTGACGCTAGTTGTAAAACATCGAGTAACATTTCTCTAAATGATATTTTGTACACTGGGCCAAAACTCCATAATGACATTGCATCAATCATTATTAATTTCAGACAACATAAGTATGTTTTTACTACAGATATCAAACAAATGTTTCGTTCTATTGAAGTTGATAAATCGGATCGCAATTATCAGCTTATCTACTGGCGGAAAGACCCTTCCGAGCCATTGTCTGTTTATCGGTTGAATACCGTTACGTATGGAATGGCATGTAGTCCATTTTTAGCAAACAGAGTAATCAAACAATTGATTGACGATGAAAGCGATTCGTTTCCTAAAGCAGGCGAAGCTTTAAAAAAATCATATTTATATCGATGATATTGCACTTGGTTCTAACAATCTAGATGACGCAAACAGTCTAAAAAATGAAGTGATTTGTTTATTAAATAAAGGAGGTTTTCTACTCAGAAAATGGACCGCAAACAACAATAAACTTCTATCAGATATTCCCGTCGAACATCTCGAGAAACCAATGAATTTTTATGCGCCTGATCAACCGCTAATCGCTATTTTAGGCCTACAATGGATACCTAGCACAGACAGGTTTACGTACAAAATAAATGTTTGTGAGTCTGAATCTCTCACAAAAAGAAATGTTTTAAGCAATATCGCTAAGATATTCGATCCCTGTGGTTTCTTATCACCAATTGTAATATTTGCTAAGATTTTTATTCAAATATTATGGACTAGAGGACTCGACTGGGACAAGAATCTGCCTGATGACTTGGCAGAACGGTGGCTCCTTTTTTATAGGGAGTTACCATTATTAGAGAAGTTAAATTTACCCCGCCACTTTGGTGTATTTAATACACAAATCATACAACTACATGGGTTTTGTGACTCAAGTGAGGCGGCCTATGCAGCGTGTATTTATTTGCGATTGATTGATGTGGATGAAAATGTTAAAGCTTCATTAGTAATTGCCAAAACGAGGGTTGCTCCACTGAAACGTACTTCACTTCCTCGTTTAGAACTGTGTAGTGCTCACTTGTTGGCCCAGTTAATGAATTATACACTGGACATATTGAATAAACAAATGAACATCGATTCAGTGTATGCATGGACGGATTCGACTATTACTTTGGCTTGGATATCAACGCCCCACTACAAACTAAAGACATTCGTCGACAACAGGGTCGCACAAATTCAAGAGTTGCTCCCAGGTGTGACTTGGTCACACGTCCCCTCAGCCTCCAACCCAGCCGACTGCGTGTCACGCGGGATATTACCTCATCAATTGATAAGGCATGATTTGTGGTGGTCTGGTCCACAGTGGCTTCTAGCAAAACCAGAGCATTGGCCTAAACTCCCTGAACATAAAATAAATACAAATGAAGTCCCAGAACTTAAAGTACAAAATGAAAGTGTTTTGATTTCAACTAATATTAGCGGAAATGAATTAATCACAAGATATTCTTCGTGGGAACGGCTCAAACGAATAACTGCTTTATTGTTGCGATTTATACACAATGCAAAGAACTCATCTGACAAAATCACTGGTTACATTTCTCTTAATGAAATAGATAAAGCTACTATAAAACTGTGCAAGATGGTGCAGTCTGATACTTTTTCTTCAGAGATCCAGAATTTGAAGACAAATAATTCTTGTCCGCCAAACATACAGTGTCTCTCGCCCTTTATTGATCAAGATGGTTTAGTTCGAGTCGGAGGACGACTGAAGAATGCCCATATCAGTCCAAAGGCTAAATATCCGATATTACTTCCTAAGTCTCACTTCATTTCAACATTAATTGTCGACCATTATCATGTAAACTATCTTCATGCTGGCCCTCAATTTTTACAATCTCATATCTCAAGATATTTTTGGATGATATCTTCAAGAAGTTTAATCCGATCTAGGATACATAAATGCTTGACTTGCTTTCGATTCAAACCACGTACCATTTACCCGAAAATGGGCGATTTACCAGAGCCACGTGTAAACCCCTCCCCATGTTTCAGTACTACTGGACTTGACTATGGCGGCCCTTTTGAGATAAAAGTTCACACATTAAGAAGGGCGCAAGTCGTCAAAGCATATTTGTGTCTATTCGTATGCTTTTCTACAAAAGCAATTCATATTGAAATTGCTTCTGACCTAACTACAGAAACCTTTTTAGCCGCTCTCACTAGATTTGTGTCACGAAGAGGATCTCCTCCTGATTTGTATATGGACAATGCTACTAACTTTGTTGGAGCATCTAATCAGTTAAACAAAATAGTTAGAAATCTTATGAGAAATGAAGAAACAAAGGTTAAATTAAGTGAGTTTTCTGTTCAGTATTCAATAAAATTTCATTTTATACCCCCGTCCGCTCCACACCAAGGCGGTATATGGGAGAGTGGCATTAAAAGTGCTAAATCGTTGCTGAAAAAGGTTATTGGCGATAAGATTCTTACTCTGGAAGAATTTCAAACTTTATCTCTACGTGTGGAAGCAATATTAAACTCTCGTCCTTTATGCCCATTGTCCACGGACCCATCAGAACTAGATGTATTAACACCTGGACATTTTCTTATCGGAAGACCAATGCTCTCTCTACCCGAGTCTAACGTTGAACAATTTCCCATTAACCATCTAAAACGTTGGCAAGTCGTACAATCTATGATTCAACAGCTTTGGAGAAGATGGCAAAATGAATACCTCCACACGTTACAACAGAGAGGAAAGTGGACTAAAGCCTTTCCCAATCTCAAAGAAAATGATTTAGTTTTAATTCATGACAGTACCGCCCCTCCACAGACTTGGATAAAAGGGAGAGTTGTGAAGACCTACCCAGGTGCTGACGGTATCACCAGAGTTGTCACCCTGAGGACCGCCAGCGGCACTCTCACTAGACCGGTCATCAAGGTCTCTCCTCTGCCAAATTATTGATGCAATTCCAATACATCGTGAGAATTTATAAATACACAAGAGCTCTTTAATTTTCAATTTTGTTTACTCATTTGCGAATAATATTTTTTGACAAACTAAGAATAAATTTTTAGTGAATCCCCGTGTGATTCACGGGCGGCGGTATGGACAATTATTAAAAAATAATTTACAGAACATTTACTAGAACTTCTCAAACCTTGAAGCTGTTCACCGGCAAATCAGCTGTTTCAATTGTCTCTTATCTCTGGCGTCCTATTGGTCAAATTCATATTCAGTGGAGTCGGCAGGGACGCTTGCCTTTCCAACGGTTTTGCGAGTCAGTTCCGTGTACGAGTTCGAGACGGTAGCTCCCGTGAATCACGGTCAACCTACAAACTATAATTTCCCCGCAAACCGAAGTAAATCATTGTTCTAATTTACCATAAACATTCGTGATTTTCAGTAGTGTAAAAGTAAGGCTTTTAAAACAGTTCAAGGTCACCCGAGCGATGACGTCATCGATGACGTCATCGAGGTCAATGACCCCATCGATGACGTCATCGATTGCATCATCGATGACGTCATCACCAATGACGTCACTTCCTTGACGTCACACCCATGACGTCACAGAAATGACGTGCTGATGACGTCATCACCCCTTACGTCACCAAGATGACGTCATCGATGTCACAAAGGTCAAGGTCACGCTGAAACCTAAAATTTTTTGGCACTTTTGCTGTTTCTCGCACTACGCTCCGAGTTTCAGTCACAGTTACCATGACCTTGACAACTTGGAGCGAATTTGCGATGAGAAACAGCAAAAGTGCTGAGGAAACTTGAAGTTTGCAACGTGACTCTGCCTAAACCGTCATGTGACACCGCTCGGGTGACCTTGAACTGTTCCAAAAGCCTTACTTTAACCATTACTGCAACCGCGATGTGCACCCTACAACAGACACCGAGCGACTGACTGTCCGGCCCCGCGCACTCTAGGTATATGGGAAGTGGTGGGGGGAACTGCGAAGACCTCGGGAAACTCGAAAATGTCAAGCCAGGTAGCACCGTTTCGGTGCTACCTTAAATGTACATGTTAAAGTGTGATGACCTTGAGGTTGACTGTGAACCTGGGGCTTAGGATTGTGTTTAACAGCTTGATGTTTTCGCCAGAGTTCAAGTGTGGTGACCTTGAACTGGTTAAAATTAAAACTGCACAGCAGACTGCACAACACGGATGTGCACCCTACGACAGCTGCCGAGCGACTGACCTCCAGGCCCTGCGTACTCTAGATATATGGGGAAGTGGTGGGGGAAATTTCAAGGTCATTCAAACGGAGTTTTAAAAAAGTCAAAGAGTAGAAAGACTACTCTTGTGAGTCTATAGCGATTTCATTGATAGTGAGTGCTTCGGTATGCCAAGTTGATCTGTATTGACACGCTCCTAAATAATGTTTGCAAAAACCTGCAAAATGATTGTTGCACAATTTGCAGCCAGTTAGCTGTTTTAGTTTAAATTCAATGCAACGTTCAGGGCAACAAGTGTACTTATGCCCTCTCATTTGGTACACATGGAATGTCTTCAACTTCGGTTTCGGCTTCTTCCAAGACTTGCACTTACACATGCACTGACCAAAAGCTTCACATGTTCTACAAGCCAGGCCATCCACCACATCAATGTCATTCGGCCATGAAAAACATTTCTGTTCGCAACAGTAGTTGAGTTGACTTTCCATGTTGCTGCGGTGAAGGTGCGCAATGAAATGATGCTGTAGTCAGTGAGAGTGCACCTTAAATAAACTCAGTGGAGGGGGAAAGGTCAAGGTCATTCAAACAGAGTTTTAAAAAAGATGACTAGTCGTCCTCCTCGTCCGTCGTACTTGGAGAGCTGTCAGACGAAGAGCCCCGCGCAGGTGCTCTCCAGATGAAATGTATATCTATTTGAAAGCGCAGGCCGGGATCTTGTACCATCAACTCCTTTAATCTATTACATACCAATTCCACTTTGTACACATTGTTAATAATCAACACCCAAGGCTTTGGCTGAACATAACGTGTAGTTGAGTCAGCCTCGCAGACAGTTACATCTTCCGGTGATATTGGAGTGTATAAATGTGTAAAATCTCGTTGCTGAGGCTGGCTTGAAGTTGAAGGTTCTGTGCCGACCCTGGTTGCATCAAAATTCAAATCCATTCTACATTCAAGAGGTCCAGGGTTCCCGTTGAATACATTGAGTAATTTTTGATACAAGACTTCCACTTCTGTCGCATCCTGTAAATGAACAGTCCACCGCAAGGGAAATGCTTCGTCCGTAGTGGAGTCAACTTGAGAAAGAGTTCCTTCCGCCATGGCAGCTAAGCAAGGAATGAGGTGAGCTGCAGTCAGTTGTAACATTATCGAAAAGTAGAGGGGGAAATTTCAAGGTCATTTAAAATTGGGCTTTAAAAAAAGGAAGGAGTGGAGGGGAAAGTTCAAGGTCATCCAAATTGAGTTTTAAAAAAAGGAAAGAAGGTCACTCCCCATCAGCCTTGTCGTTGTCTCCTACATCTTCATCCGCATTAGATTCACTGTATAGGTAAATCGGTGACATTGGTGAGTATTGCGGTGAGTGTTGACCGTTGTTGTCCTCCTACCGCAATGTAACTTGCGACCAATCATAGTTGAAATTCATTTGTATTATGATCCCAGGGTTGTCCCGCAGTATTTCTTTCATCCGTTCACAAATTGTTTCCAAATAGTGAACACTGTCGATGGATAGTGTCCAACCTGTACTCGTTCCAACATCAGTAGTGGAGTCAGCTTGGCTGATGGTGTTGTCCGCCATGGTTGCTTGTCGAACAAGGAATGACGGGTGATGTGATACTCATGCAGGAACATGGTGAAGTGGTGGGGGAAGTTTCAAGGTCATCCAAACGGAGTTTTAAAAAAAAGGAAAACCTACAAAGTAACATTGAAACTTTCCAACTGATGGTGGCGGGCGTTTTCTTCTGCAACCTTGCCGACACATGTGACTATACCATATAGTATGAAAAGTACAACCATAATAAGGCCGAACAATAAAAGATAGCCGTTGACTATCATGATATTTTCTGAGTGGATCTGCTTTCTTCTTATCTCCCTCTCTTGCATCCTCTTCTCTAACTCGTGGATGAAGTCGCAGCATGCGTGAGGACATCTTTCATCTGTTGGTAGGTTTGCCATTGTTGATGTTGTCGGTTTGGCTGTTGAAGATGGAATGAGGTTTCCAATCGTGATGTGCCATGTACACCAATAGTGAAGTGGTGGGGGTAGCAAAGCAGTGGAGGGGGAAGTTTCAAGGTCATTCAAATTGTGTTTTAAAAAAACCTATCTTGTTACTGAGCTAATATGTCAGTAACAAGATAGGTGTTTTTGCTCTTTTACTTCTTTAATATAATGAAAAAATAAACATATTCTACAATGGTTAGAACAAGAAATACAACTGCTAGTCAGCTGAAGTAATCCAAGTTGTCCGGCTTGGTCTTCATGGACGTCGGTGAGGAAGCTGTCGATGAGTGTCCAGGCTCTTCCTTTGGCTGCCGGGTGTTCCGTATATTGCAAGCGTAGACTTGCACATTTATACGGTAGCCTCTTGCCACCATTAGCTGCAACTCCTTGTACAAATCGTTCAGCTCCTGTTGCGTCTTGATAGTCACCTCTTCATAGCTGGCACAGCTTACGTTGAGAGACATCCTGATGTTGCTAGGTTGGCTGCTGGAGTAGAAATGAAGCCAAGGCACAGCGCTTGGAGGTATATGAAAAAGTGGTGGGGGTGTTTGCATTCAAACAGGTTTGACTTGTAGCGTGGTGGTGGGGGTAACTGTGAAATGCAAAGGTCAAAGGTCAAGGTCACCCGCGAAGTTTAAAAAAAATGCAACATATCAATATGTGACAAACTTCACATATTGATATGTTGCATTTTTTTGTCTTTTGTATTTTTTTGTTTTTTTTATGGTTTATTTATTTATAAAACGTTACAATAACATATTTACAACAGTAAAACTTAAATCTAACACTGCTGCTTGTCGGCGATGTGGATGGTCAATTCGGTGGAATTGCTACCCGTGCAACCGTGGGAAACCAGGTAGAGACAGCCGGGTTGGATGGAGCGCAGATCCTCGTTCTGGAGGAGATGGACGAACCGTTTCGGCAGGTAGACTTGGAACTTGGGCTCATCCCCCGGAGTGAACGGTGCCTCGCTAAGACTGCAGCAGATGGCCTCTCCAACTGTAGTCTCCATCTTCTTCATGGCGTGGATAATGTAGTGCTTCTCGTCTTTAAGTTCGGAACACTTCTTGACGGGTAGTATGGTAGATTTGGAGTGAGCATTGAACTGCTCAACCAAAGTTTGCAGGAACTGGTGAGATGCCATGGTCGAGATATAGATCGTCTTCTTCGTCTTCTTGCTGGGAGATGTTGTCGTCTCGGAATCTCGAGTAATACTCATGCCAGGTCCCGGTCTGCTCCTCACTTATATAACCCCCGTTACCCCCACCACTCCCCATTTCCCCACTTTGAAGGTAAGATGCGAGTTTATAGGCGTTTTTTAAAGCGCAATGTCTATCTTTTTCATGTTCTGGACTTTTAGTACAAATACAAACATTTTCCATCGTATACTTGTAATTTTTATCCAATTCCACACCATTAACCGGAACATGAGTAAATCCTTCGATCCATCTTTTCTTTTCCAGCCCCTTTGTGTAAATATTGGTAAACTTGTCTGAAAAGTGATGCATAATGTGATACAAGTCCGTGTAACTTGTAAAACCATCATACCAATCGGTATGATGGAAGTGTTTTGAAATCCATCTGTTGGTAGTAGTGGCTTTACTGGTTAAAGATGAATAAGAACATGGTGGTTTAAATAAAAACGAATAAGGAACACTTGTATTGATGTCGAAAAACACAAGTTCTTTTATGATAAATCTATCATCATTACCCCGAAACGCTTGGAACTCAATTATACCAGGTTTGGACTTTACTTGTTCTTCTTCCTTGTCCATTGCGAAGATCACTCGTCTGCTCATGACGAAGTCCAAAGGTCAACTGATTTCCACACCACGGTAGGTACGACTTTTATACCCGGCCGTACAGTTGTTGGCGCGTTGGTGTATATTTAACGTGGGCACCGTCCCCGGTAGGCCTAACCCCACAAACTGTTTGATATTGTTTTAAAAATTAACCATTGCTGTGTAGTTAATTGTCATTTAGGTTTCCATCTTTACATTTTCCTTGTTTTCATTTTCATCACTAACACTTGATTCTTCTCCTCCTTCTTCTTCCTCTTTTTCATGTTTTACTGATTTCTTATGTAGTTGAGCGTACTTTTCCAATTGTCTCCACATTTGTACTTCATGAGGAACCCTATTGAATATAGAAGTATCTACAGGTCCGTACAATATAGGTGCGTCCGGTTGTTTGTCCAAAGTGTCTTCCAGATAATCTTTAATAATTGAACTTGAAAACACCAGTTGTCTCAAGTATCTCGTTATTGGTTCAGTTGCACAAGTTAGAATAAAAAACTCTTCTCGATTAAGTTGAATATTGTTATCATGTCTTGTTGTGTCTCTAAACCGCAACTGATGATCACCACGATGTTTAACAATATCGATTTCCACATTTGAATCCAAAAGGCCTACTCTTGTCTTTCTTCCAAACATGTTACTACTTAAATAGCATTCTAGCAGATGCAAGTGTTTCATAAACGATTCCCAAGCAGTGTCCGTAAACAAAATCATTTTGGGTCCATGAGTTAAAATTACAGTAGGGGAATAATCTGTAGATTTCATAACACCGATTAAAACACTTTTGTCCAAACTGGAAGAGATTGGGTAAAATATTCGCAAGAATACCTCACTTAATATGTTAGGAGAAATATTATCTTCAATATCCCTTTTCCTCTTGTGTGCATTCTTTCTTCTTTTACCTTTTTCCTCAACATTATTACTGGCGTGGAGTTGTCCACAAGCGTTGTGTTCATCTCCCTACGGTTGACCTTGAAGATCTAAAAAGTCGGATATCTCCTTCTCAATATCTACTACATTTTCTTGTGTACCACTAGGAGAAGCCATATTGAATAAGATGCTACCCATACAACAACAGGCAACAAACTGATAAGGAGCGAGCTGAACGCTCTGCTTTTATACTCGCGGAATGCATTGGAATGTAGGAAAACCGGTCTTTTACAATACATTTTTAACAATTCCAGTTAAAGGTGTGTATGTTACGATTTTATCATGTAGAATTAAACAGTATGCAGTTGTATTAGCCGATATAGGCTCGTTGAATTCCATTTCTATTTTTATATCTACACTTGATGATTTTACCGATTCATTTTGTTTAGAACAATCGATTACAACTATAGGGTAACCATCTAAGTATTTTTCTGGTGATAGTAAAGGTGCATTCGTTTCACCATAATATGAACTTTGGAATCTTGCATACATATCGTACAATATGCTGTACTTTTTATTAGCGAATGACACATTTAAATTATCGTATGGAAAAAATTGTGAATTTAAATAAACTTTAATATTTTTCAAGTTGCAATGATCAAATTGGCCTGCATGTTTGGTGATGGTGTCTCTTCTGCCTGTTTGTAAACCAAATATAATATACCTGGCTCGTTCCACATAATTAGATGTTTTAACTGTCCAAGTGTGTCGATCCGTAGTTGGCAAGCTGGGATGTTCATGAAATTCCCAACTTCTAAAAGGAATTACAATATCACGATCAGCCTTTAACTTTCTTAATAGTAGCATTCTATGCTCGTCAGCTAATTTTACATGTGGAACTCTCCATACAATTTTGTCTAATGTTAATTTCCATTCTAAAGTTGCATCTGTTGTACCGTCTGGAGCTTTAATAATATCTTTATCGTTTGAAGATCTCAACAAAACTAATTCTTGTTTAACGTTTAATATTATTTTCCCATAATCTTCAGCAAAACCAAGCAACAAACGTAACGGAATATGAAAATCAAAATTTCCATTTGTATCTGGAGTGATTGTGTCTTTTGCAGGTAAAACCCATCCTGCAGGTTGTATTAAATTGGTTTCATTAGGTGATATAGATGTTAATCCCTTTAAAGTTGTTGCAATACCTACTTTTTTAGTAGAATCAACTGTTACACCTGATATTTCATATCTAATTTCATCAAACAGGAAAGCCATGGGATTATTTATAAATGGAACTGTTGTACCAGTAGTAGTACCGTCCTTTTTAGTAACTTTTCCTTCAATATACAAGTAACTTTCACATGGTAGTGTGTAAATGTCTTGATTTTGTATGGGAATACGAATTTCATCGTTATTGTTTAATTTTGATGAAGTGTAAGGGTTGT
Organism: Neoaliturus tenellus; assembly: GCA_030545055.2. Lineage (NCBI taxonomy): Eukaryota > Metazoa > Arthropoda > Insecta > Hemiptera > Cicadellidae > Neoaliturus > Neoaliturus tenellus. The sequence continues at coordinate 70,726,888 of CM061535.1, read as the reverse complement.
GGGTGTGATATTCTTTTTCCCATAGGGTTTCGTCGAATGTTGGACCCTGAGCTATATCCAGTATATCCATTATCGGTTACTTTTAATCCAATTCTCTCTAAGAAACGAATGTTCTCGCGTGTTAACTCCTCTACAGCTGAAGAGCTACTAATGCGGATTCCTGTAGGTTGTTCGCTTTTAAATGTTAAACCCATGATTTTGTATTAAAGTGTTGATTTTAAATGTAATCTAACCGTAATAGGCTCTTCTCGGAAATCTATCAAGTTACCGTCTTGATCCAATACGTTCAACACGATGTCTGAAATGAAAGTGGTGTTCAAAGGTAGATATACCAGGTTTTGCGGCTTTTCAACAATTTTAAATCCAGGTGGTACACTGGGGTAAAAAGTATGTATTATATGAGTATTTGCTCCATCTCTGTAAGCTCCTTGTATAATATTACAAGTTATGTCTATACTATTGACTTTTAATATTGTTACAGTTTGTTTACCGGAATGTGTTTTATTTGGTTCTAAAATCGCTCCATCTTTGGGAAATCCTAATAAATCACCAATTGAGTCTGACTTACTGAAATCTATATAATATTTTGAAGTAAGCTCAGCTTTCATTGTATTGTTATTACCTTTTAGCGTTATATTGTCTTTTCCCATTTTATTTTGCAAAAATTCATTAATATGATCAATTTCATAAGAACCTGTGGGTAGAGTGCAAACTTCCAAGTCTGTAAACTTCCCACTGGCATCTTTTCCTTTATAATAATGCAATAAGTTATTTTTACCTTCCGTAACATTGGGAATAGAGTTGTAAGTTGTAAAATCCAACAGTGCTGCCTCCCAAAATCTTCCTTTTTGCAAGCGTAACGCTGGAAAAAGGATACTTCGTAAAGTGGACGATTTTCCTGTTAATGATACCGTATAGGAAGACATCTCAATAGTGACTGATACTTTTAGCTAGGAATTCCAAACATAAATGGCCGCATATTGAAGTATTATCAGGTTGTTCTCTTTTATAGTTGTAATATATGTTTTTAGCAGATTTAAAGTAATGTTCAAGTTCATTAGGTGGTGGCAAATTTCCAAAACTATCAAAATAATATACATTACTATTTAGTTTCTTATAACACACCCAATGGGTGCCGGACCCTTCAGTATTATCCAAATTTACGATTCCAGTCTCATTTTTCCATATTTTCTTTGGTAAACTGTCTTTCATAAATACTCCGCGGAAAAATGGTATTTTTAAACAGGAAATATATTTAAATAATTCAACATTAGTCAACGCTTTATGTGGTATAACCAATTGATTTCTTTTATTTAATATGCACGATACGGTCTTAGGTATAGACCAGCCCCGTTTTTTACCATTGACCATATTGTCGGTTTTTTATTATTTTTCCTCGGAGAACGTCTTTTCAGTCTAATATTACCACCATGTTTTCTCTTGGTTGATCCTTTTTTATTCTTACCCCTCCTTTTTCCACCTCCTACCGCTGTTTTAGCCTTCATACCTGCTGTTACCGCTAAAGCTGCTGCTTTTTCCGCAATACTAGCGTCACTAGACTTTACTCGTTGCCAAGCTATATTCACTAGCTTTTTATCAGCGATTGACCTATTTTTTGAATCGGTAAACGTGGAATATGCGATATCGTGTTCTTTACAAGCCTGATCTAACTTATTTATGCCTGGATCACCTCTTTCCAGTCGTTTTTTCAATTTAGTTCCTGGTCCGCAATACTGATAACCTCCCGGTATGTGAAATTCGTATGGTAAAGCGTCTATTGCTCTGTTTACGATAGATCCTACTGAAATACGATTTAAAGCTTTACTTAACAGAGAAACCGCTGTGGACGTGATACCGCCTCCTTTCCGTATAGTGTCTCGATATGGACTGGTGTAATGAAACGCCATGATTGTCTTTTATATTTGAAAAGCGTAACCCATGTGTTACCTCTATGACAGGTTGCACATAAATGATGTAATATATGGTGTTATTTAATTAAATATCAAAAGTACCCCAATCTGATGATCTAAACTTTTGTGTGTTATGATTAAAAAAATATTTATAAAGAATTTCTTGTTTAATCCATGTATTTCTCATTTTTTCGTCAATAGGTTTATGTTGTCCTGCTACAATATAATTATGCATATCAAATAATAAATTACCTATTACTTTAACAAGAAAATTAACAGTTACAGCGTTATTGGCATAATCAGGGTCTGCAACATTTGTTAATCGTTTGTTATCACAATTCCACCATTTTTTTCCAGTTGGCTCTAATTGTATTATCTGTTCATAAGTAACAGCATCACCAGGCTTTTCACCAATACCTAAATTTGTCAATAACTTTCCTTTACCATCCCAAACATAATTGTTTTCTTCAAGTAAAGTAAACTTTTTATTTCCTTGTACAAATACATCTCCTTGACGTGTTACTACTTGGTTTTGTTTCACAAAACCGGAGGTTTCTTGTTTTAAAGTTTCCTTCATTTGACCCACCGTTGCACCATCTGATGGTGCAAAACCATCTTTTACATTCGCTAAACAATTACCAAGACAGTCAATAACTCCTACATCACGTGTAATACAATGATCTTTGATGTATTTTAAATTTACAGCATCATTTTCATTTTTTGGATAACCTATATCGTTAATAACAAATTTATAAAAAGAAAACCCATCTTTTGTCTTTTCAGGTATTATAGAATGTAAATAGCGTCTATTTATGCTGTCTTTTTCATCTACAGGGTCTGCTACGTTGGATATACGCCGATTTTCAGCATTATACGTTTTTCCATTAAATTTTAACGTATTCTTTAATTCCGATGATAAATAACCTCTGTTTATTGCATCAGCGTTTTGATTTGGCTTACCAACGTTGGAAATTCTATGATTACCCGCGTTATATGTGTTTTTATCTAATTTCAGTGTTGGTACTATCTCTTTTTTTAATACTTTTAAATTTATTGCATCATTTTCATCTGTGGGATCATTAATGTTTTTTAACCGTTTATTACTAATATCATAATCTCCATCAGGTGTTTGTGGTAATCCAACACCTCTTTTTAAAGTATTAAAGTAATATAATCCATCTGATGAATACCGTCCGAACTTGTCAACACTCATGGTGCAACTGAATAACATTCTAGAGTGTAACCCATTTTTATAATATTAGTCCCGATTTCTAACCCATATCAGTTTTTATACAAATTCTTAGTCTTCATCAGTTACATTTGCATCATTCCCGGGACATTTAAAATATTTTAAATCTGCACTAATTAATGATCTGTCTGCTTCATTTCTAAATACATGATTTTTATGAATAAATTCCTCACCAGACAATTTTCTAAATCCGCTAAATGAATTTGGATCTGCAATTAATATATTTTGATAATCATTTACATCCATTAATTTAAATCTTTTGGTATTATAAATAAACTCTTGATTTGCACTATCATATTGTAATGTTTGTCCTACAGTTGCAGCATCCTTTGGATCTGTTCCTTGTGCCAAATTACCTATTTTCTTATTTTTCGCATTGAAAGTACTACCTCCTGGTTTGTCTAATATTAAAGATTGTTTTACTACAACACAATCGTAATCATCGATATCTGGAAATATGTTAATTATTCTTCTATTTGTACCCAACCAACTTCTATGATAATTGTTTGGATTAGTATGTAAAACTTGTGATAAAATCGGAACATCATGAGCATCTGTAGCTAATTGCGCATTTGATAATTTCATGTCTTTGCAATCCCAAACATTATTTTTTTGTTCAAGTAAAATAAACTTTTCATTTCCTTGTACAAACACATCACCCGACCGTGATACTACTTGATCCCGTTTTACAAATCCAGATGTTTCTTGCTTTAAAGTTTCCTTCATTTGACCCACTGTTGCACCATCTGATGGTGCCGAACCATCTTTAACATTCGCTAAACAATTACCTAGACAATCAATAACTCCTACATCACGTGTAATACAATGATCTTTTATATATTTTAAATTTACAGCATCATTTTCATTTTTCGGATAACCTATATCGTTAATAACAAATTTATAAAAAGAAAAACCATCTTTTGTCTTTTCAGGTATTAATGAATGTAAATAGCGTCTATTTACGCTGTCTTTTGCATCTTTAGGGTCATCTACGTTGGATATACGTTTATTTTCAGCAGTATACGTTTTTCCATTGAATTTTAACGTATTTTTTAATTCTGATGATAAATAACCTTTGTTTATTGCATCAGCGTTTTGATTTGGCTTACCAACATTGACAATTCTATGATTACCTGCGTCATATGTGTTTTTCTGTAGTCTTAATGTTGGTGATATCTTTTCTTTTAATACTTTTAAATTTATTGCATCGTTTTCATCTGTGGGATCTTTTATGTTTTTTAACCTTTTATTAGTTATATCATAATCCCCATCAGGTGTTTGTGGTAAACCAGCTCCTCTTTTTAAATTATTTGCGTAATATAACCCATCCGAGGAGTAACGTCCGAACTTGTCGACACTCATGGTGCAACTGAATAGTAATCTAGGGAGTAACGCATTTTTTATGAGATTACCCCACGGTTTCGGAGTTCATCCACTAAAGCCACCCATTCGTTTTCCAATCCAGTATGACCCGCTTCTTTAGCTTCATGTATTAGTTTCATTCTATCCACCAATTTATTGATATTATTGTAATAAATCACATTTGTGTTATATAGTTTCTTCATTAAACCTGTACCTGTAACAGATTTGTTTCTTTTTCTTGGTTCTGGAGCACTTATATCCAAAGTGGATGACACAAACCTTCGTTTTACAGGTTTTCTTGGCATTATCGGCATTGGTTGTCTTCTCGTTGTTGGTATTAACTTGGATACAAATACTCTATATTTTAAAGACCTAGATCTAAAAACTGGTTGGTCAGCTAAATATTTTCTCCTGTATGCATTGGTGTGTTCCAAAATCTGTTTATATGCTTCCATGTCTTCTTCTTTAACTAACAATTCTAAAGGCTTTTTTTTCAAATAATAATTCAAATAATCCTCTTGTGCCCTTATATCTTTGATTACCAACAATAATATTATCATCTTCATCAATGTTTACCGGGCTATTACCAACCATTAAACCTTCTTCTGTTAATCTTACTCCATAACTATGGTAGTTTTTATTAGGATTTATTCCAGCTAACATTTTTATCATGTATTTCCTTCCTAAAGGTCCTTTGTTATGAATGTTTTCACCCAACAAGCTTATGTTTGACGGACCTTCCCTTGCTTCTTCTTCTTTTTCCTCTTCACTAGCAGTTGATACATCTTCATGTCCTCTTTTAGCTTTTACTTCATATAATTCTCTTATACCACTATAGTCTGGTGATTCTAGCTCTCTTTCAGGTTCTCCGCCGGTAAAACCACTATATGTAGAGGATTCCAGGTCTTCATCACTAAAATCTTCTGATTTTACATTTTCTCTTTCAAACTTTGTAATAGGTGCAATTGCATCTCCTTCCAAAACGGGTTTAGCAAATTTTTTGTTTAATTGTTTCAAGGGTTCAGTAATAGGTTTAAAAGTAGATTCAAGAAATTTCTCCCTTTCGCTAATACCTAATTTTAATGCTCTGTTTTTATCTCGAATAGAATCACTAAGTGATTTTATTTCCTTTATTAACTTTTCTTGGTTAACCATGTTTGTAGCAAGACGTGTTGTACAACAATGAATGTTTTACATCATGATCAGTGTATTAGTATAAATTTATCAAATCCTATCCTGTATCGACCATTGTTTAGCGGTTGTTCCTTCATAATTGTTAAAAACCCATATTTTTCAGCCCAAGCCTTTCCACACAACTCTTTAAATCGTTCAAATGGCATATCCGCACTTACATGGTCATAATATATGTGTTTTAGGTTGGTTTCATCCTGTTTAAATACAATTAACATGTTTGCATTGTCTCTAATGAGCTGTTTCGGTATTTTGCTGTAAGTTTGACCAATATAAATGCTATCTATGTTGTTATGTCGACCCATGGCGAAGTAATTTCTTATTGTATTTTGATTTTCACAAGATACGTCGTCAAATATGAATACTGAGAATGGTTTAGCCTCTTGCGGTTGCATGACACTCTCGCTCGCGTTGAATTTAAAATATTTAACTTCAGGCACATTATTGAGTATTTGTTCCAATAACTGATATTTTGGTTGTTGTAGTGACTTTGAAAATACATATAAATTATTAAAACGTAATCCTTTAGGGTTTGTAATCAAATTGAATACTACATTTGTTTTTCCACAATTGGAAGGACCGGTAACCAGACAACGCACCGTGTTTGGTAACAAAACACCGTGTTTCCCAGTATTGAATTGAGAACCATCCACTGTGAGTTCATCTATATTATTAATAGTAAAATTGTCTTTTTGCGGTATTATCTCCATCCTTTGTAATGGTTCAACCCAAAATGATGCTCTATCATTATATTAGATCCTTTTTAGGTATCCAAGAATCTTCCGTTTTATTAAATCCTAACCATCGTACTTTAACCTTATCCTTTTTTCGTTGCAACACCTTTTCAACTAAATATACATCACCTACTGTTGATTTTAACATTTCATGTCCATAAAACCCTCCTTCAAGCAATTGTCCTTTATTATCTTTTAAAATGTAAGTTTCTGGTACTGTAGGTTGCACCTTAAATACGGTAAATACCTCATTTGTCCAGTTCGGAAGATATCTTTTACTGAATACACCTTTGTATTTGCTTATTCGCACTTTATCGCCAACATTAAACCTTTTAGGCTTTAGTTTTTCAACTTTTGGTTTAGTATTCATTTTTATACGTTTTAATACAAGTTTTTCATTTTTATTAGTCACCTGGCTTGGTTTCATACCGATAGTTCTATGAAACTTGTTATTGTAATCGCTTATAAGTTTTGGTAACACATCAATCCATACGTGTGATCCTCTGTTGGAAAACATCTTATACATCGCACCTTTTAAAGTTCTGTTAAATCTTTCAATTATTGATGATTTACCTCTGAATTGGTTGAGTAATGGTTAATGTTGTGTTTTTCATTAAATTTGCAAATTCCTTATTAAAATATTCTTTTCCATCATCAGTTTGTAAATGTTTTATAGTATGTTTGTCTCTTTGTATAGCTGTTTCCATTGCTTTTGTAACACTTTTGCCGCTTTTATCTTTTAGTGGTAAAGCATCTGCCATTTTTGAAAAACAATTAATAATAGTCAATATGTATTTAAATCCTCTATTTTGTTTACTATAAGGAATCATTTCGATTAAATCCGCTTGATATAAATCATTTATTCCTTTTATCACTGTATTTCTTCGTGGAAACTTTCTTCTTGCAGGTTTATGAAGTTCGTTGACAATTTCTTGCTTCAAGTTCTTCATATTGCAGGTTTGAATGTTTCATGTATCATATGTATAATCACAATGAATGTTGTCTTGAATATTCACATCATTTATATAGGTCAAGGTCATCCAAACTTGTGTAAAAAAATGGGGAACACGGCGTTTGACTTGCCGTGTTCCCCATTTTTTACGGAAGGAGAAAGGAATAAGGTCGAAGTTGTAGAAGGACGAAGAATAGGTTACTAGTTGATAGGGTTTAGAGAGTAGTGGCCGAAAGGAAGAGTATGGATTTTATCCGGCATAATATGCCTTTTATCATCTTGAGCTGATAGTGCTCTTTTAACTTCAGTGACACTGTAGACCTCATGTTTAAAGCTTCTGATAGTGTTGAACGTTGCAGACATTGTAGAATCTTCAAACAAGCAGGTCTTGTAATGGTCAAATGTCACATGTTTCTTTAAGTATGATGTTTTGACTCCTTTAGCTTTCTTCACTGTCGGTATGTCATTTTCCATATACATCTTGAAGGAATATAATTTGGACATCAGCGCAACTATTTCCTCCAAAGGCATTCCATTTGCTTCATCTTTAAATTTTCCAATTACTTTTTTATTCTTTTCATTATAATTTGGATGGTTCTTTGGATAGTCAGAGAAGTCAAAGTCGTCTTTGTATGGGAAACTCCTTAGATCTTCATACATGTCCAAAGTCTTTAACCAGTAGATGAACGCGTCGGTATCCATGTATGCAACTCCAATGTTGTCTCTTCCGTAGTGTTTAACCATTTTGTTGTAATGGAAATCATACATCAGAGTTTTACTTATATCCAAAATCGACATTCCAATGTATAACGGACGATCCATCACTATTGTTGTTTTCTTCATACTAACGGCGACTAGATCTTCGTTTATAATCATGGATGTTCCAAAATTTGGTTTTTGCACTAATTTTTCCAATTTCCTAGGATCACTTACTAATTTTACAATCTTGTGTTTTCTTTTGTTTTCTAAGGTCTTCCCAAAGATGGCGTTGTTCATCAATTTATAAAAATCCTTTTCAAATGCTGATGTTGCTGCTGCTCTTCTTGTAGTGTTGGAATCAATATATGGTTTCAACCAACAAGACTGGGTGAATTCAATTGCTCTATGAATTCTTACTAAACGTAGACCCAATTCAAGAGCTTGTTGAACTACCCAGTAGTGAGCCACATACCGATCTTTATTCTCCAAGGTCATCATCAATTTTGGCCATCTTCCTGTTGGTGAAACTTCATTCTTGGCTAAGAGAGGCAAGTCGTAGTGATGATCATGAAGGTGCTCTGGATATTCAAAATCACAGTCCAAAATATAGCCTTTTGAACCATTCTTTGGAATCTGTGAGATGTCACCGATGGTGGCTGGGTCGATCCATTTGAAGTCAGCGTAGGGAAGCGGATTTGACATTGCCCAACCATAAAGGTTGTTTGCGTCAAAGTAGCCAAGGTAGACCGATGGTTGTCTCTCGTCGAAGCCTGGGATGTACTTGTTGTTAGCTTTCACATGACGTGTTACAGCTTGTGTCAAACCGCCTCGTACACCAGATTCTATCATGAGCACCATATCAATATCTGTTAGAAGTTCTAATCGACAGTTGGTTGACTTTAGCATAGCTTGCCATGCTAATCCTGGAGATGTGTACGAGTGTAGAGGGTCCAGTCCATAGGCGGAGAAGCAGGTGTTTCGAAATTCTTCCATCACATCGCACAGCAGAGTTACATCCAATTTTATGTAAAAGTCAGAATATTCCCCTAAGGTTTGAATGTTTAGTTGGTTCCAAACATTACAAGCATGATTGTAGTCTTCAACGGTGATTGCACTTTCATTTAACTTGCTATTGAAGGCTTCAATCGGTGGCAGACTGGTTTCTTCAAATTTTTCTACAGAAGTTATGTAATCATAGGGGAACACTCCTTTACGCATTACTAAGTCCAATTTATCTTCAGGTACAATTTTGCTGGTTTCTTTTAGGTCTTCTCTTCTTAGGTTCTCAGACAATTTACTCAAACTAGATGACATAAATCTATAAGAGTCTACGAAGCGAAGTTTAATTTTACCTACTGTTTTTGAGAAACTGATGTACTTCTCCAATGTTTCAGCTAATACTTCAATTTTTCCATCATCTCGTCCTAACTCTGGGATAATAAAGTGAGAGTCATAGCCGCTAAGATTGTGTAACACGACAGGGATAAAGTTTGGCAGTTTGTAATTTATATTGCATGAATTACAAGCAGCTCCTCTATATAACCCTGTCAGGTGATCGTGATCTCTTACTTTTTGATTTTCTTCACTGAAGCTCTTCTTGCATAAATAACATCTTGTTGCCGAATTGCATTCTTCTTGTTGATTTTGGTTCAAAGGTTCCATAGGTACAACATTACCGTATAAGCGTTGCGCCTTTTCAGCAATGTCGTTTAACTGGTCTACAAAATACTTAGCGGCTTCTTCACCACGGTAGAGTATTGGAGTGGATGTTAAGCCATAGTCTTGCAATTGTTCTTCAGTTAAAGTAGATTTCACCAATAAGCAAAAACTGTTAGGTTGATGCAATTGATATTTGGTTCTTCTAGTTACTTCACCATCCGGAAGTTCCTGTGGCACTAACGTGGATTCAAAGTCAGCGTAGATAACTAGTGGAATCCGGTATTGGTGAACTGTTTTATTGAACTGGACAAATGCTCTAGATGGTGGTGGCAGACTAATCTTCACTTCATAGTTGTCATTACAAAGACGTTGGTGTTCTGACAACCACTCTGATCCTCCACGTCTCAAGTCTTTATTTGTGAAACAAAAGCATCTCTTACACACTGTTACTCTAATTTTATTTTTAGTCACTTGTCGTCCAACCAAAGTTTCAAAGTTCTTGATGTAAACATAATGTGATATTTCACCTTTGGTCAATAGCAGTAAATCCGTATGATTTTGACGTTCAGTCTTTGTAACTCGTAACGGGTATACGTTATTTGATTCGTCTAAACCAAACACATTAACTGAAACTCCTGGGTTTTTTCTTTCAAATTTAGCAACATCATTAAGACTAACAGGATACGACATACCTTGGAAGTTATAGCGGTGTTGAACAGCTTCGTATGCTATGCTAGGTCTACAGGCATTAGGTTCCACATATTTTGCTAACATTGCATACCGGAAACATTCATTATCCTCATTTTTCACATTGATACATGATCTTGTATCTCGGATCACCTTTGGTAGAGGGATAAAGCTGCTTCCTCTCATACCATATCCATGCTTGTGAACCCTCACATCCATACCTTCAATTGATGATAGCGTCCAGCCGGATCCTCTTCCTTCATGTTCTTGAAGTTTCACTAGCAGTTCAACCAAACATTCTTCTAAAATTTCGTTGATATCAGATGTGGTTGTAAGGGTTCGGTTTTTAGCAATGAATGCTCTCGGTGAATTTTCACCATCGGTATTAGTAAACATAGCCTCCAACACCAATCCAAATTTAATAAAGTTCAATCTTGCCAATTCTTCCGTCAATGTTTTTACAACTAGTTTTTTAGCTTGAGTTATAAAATTTTCCAATTCTAATTGCACGTTATTAATTTTGAAATGAATTACAACTGGTCCTGGCAAGGCTGTAGTGCGCAGTTGTCTTATATCTTCCATATCCTCTTCTTGGGTACGCAGTTGTCTTACATCTTCCACTTCTTCCGTATCTTCTTCTTCCATTTTCTCTTCTTGAATAAATCCTCCAGCTGTAGATGGTCCAGCTCCGGCAAATTGAATAACACTTGGTCTTCTTCTTTGCATTAACTGTAAATAGCTAGCCCAGTCCTTCTGCTTATGGGGTTTTTCCAAAAACCGATCAATCGCATCCAAGTCTTCTTCACTTACTACAATCTCTTCTTTTCTGTCCTCTTCACGATGCAATTCTCGGTGTAACTGTAGATAGCTATCACAGTCGTCCATCTGCTTCTGGTAGTTTTCCAATAACCAATCTAACGCATCCAAGTCTTCTTCACTTACAACAATCTCTTCTTTTCTGTTCTCTTCATGATGCAATTCTCGGTGTAAAACAAAGATATCTTCATCTTGGAAAAACTCACCACAAATATCGCAAAGAGCCATTTCTTTACAGTTTGGCTTTGAGTGTGCACTCGGTGAATGTCCAAGCAATAATGAGCAGCGCGCTCAACCAGGTCCCTTTATACCCGAGGTTGAAGGGTGGGGGGAGGTGGCGTCATATACATCCGGTTTATCATTCATTTAATAAATTTGGCTTTTAAACACCCATTTTCAATATATTCTTCAACAGGCTTGATAAACCAATAATGTTTGGTCTAAATCCACTACTTTGTACAAATTTTTTGAAAGTTGTCTGTTTGAGCAAGTTTATGTGGAACAAGGTCACTTGGAATTATTATTTTTTTAGCGGGATAGAGCACTGCAATAGAGCCATGGTATAGAAGTGGTGTATCCATCCAATTGGTTTGCCCCTTTTTTATACCCCCCACAAACTATGCATTTATGTGGGTCAAGGTCGCGTAAAAATACCCTTTGAGCGGGGGATAAACCACTAAGCAGCATGCTAGTCCATTGCCGCAAAGTGATCTATCCCCCGCTCTGTTCTACAAAACCTCAATCAAGTCCAAGTTCAGGTCCTAGTTTAACACTTGGTTGGGAGACTTACATTAGTTTAATACTTATTTCTACCGTTACACTTGCTCCATTCTCAAAAAGATATAAATAATATAGTCCTGGATACTGTTTTGTTTCACATCCTGCATGTTCCTTAATAAAGTCAAAAGCCAATCTTCTTGAATATTCATTATGAAACACTTCTCTCACACAAACAAGAATTTTGTCTTCCACCAATTTCAGTTGAATTGATGTTAGTTTGCTTACATCATCCTTGTCTATCAGGGGTAGCTTGTAGGTGAAAGTATTTGGCGGTAGTTTGTGCGTTCTGTCAAGTAAACAACAAAATTTTTTATACAATTTCTTCTCATTGTCTGTAATATTATTAATACCAATCAGATTATAGTATGAAGGTTTATAAGGTATACGACGAGACATTTTTGGTCACCGGTCTTCTTAAGAATAAGCTCCTGGACAACCACTTCCAACGAAAGCTGGAGCGTAAATGAGAAGTGCGTGCAACCTGGCCGCCTTATATCCCCACCGGGGCGGCCACGCCTAGGGTATCAAGGGGGGGGGGGGTTCGCACTTTTTGTCGGGGGGGGGGGTGTTAGGTACGTTAAGTTGGTCAAGGTCACCCACAACACTTCTACTCTAAGGGAATAGAAAATAAGCCCCACTTGGGGCATTTATGTTGCCATCGTTGAAGCCTCCCAAGAGACCCAACTATAAACAATTCCAAACTTGTGTGTTACTAATACCTAACTGTTAACTTTTAAAAGACCTCTATATATAAACTGTGTTAATAAGACCTGACTGTTAAAGATTTTGAAAACTTTTATATTTAGGTCAAGGTCACGAAAAAACTTTAAAAAAATTAAGCCCCACACCCCCTATGGGGTGTGGGGCACTTGGGTTGTCATCGCTGTAGCCTCCGAAGAGACCCAACTATGACAACAAGGCAACATCCAATGTCGTGTACCCTTCGCCACGCGAGGCTTGTAAACATTTACTGCATTTCTAACGAATAACTTTTCCAATAGCTAACAAAAAGTCATTTACATAATTTTGAAAGAAACTGAGGACGCCCTAGTGGCTTACGTCCTCGGTCCGAGTGCAGAGGCCATCGGCTCATTACCCCCGTATAAGCGTACAAACGGACCAACTCCTATTTCTCAGCCGCATTGAAGCATGCATGAGAGGAGCCTAACAATTATAAAAAGTGGCTTTACACGGGGGCCTACTCCCGTAACCCTATCTTTAATATTTTTTAATTTAGCAATGCAGTAAATTTTTACAAGTCCTATGTGGGTCAAGGCCACACGGACATTAAAAAATTTCGGCCCCCGTACATCCATGGCGAACCACGAATGTTCGGGGGCCTTGGGGACAGAAAAAACACAAATAGCTAACAAAGTTTCATTTACATAATTTTGAGTTTCCAGAAGGGAAACTAACTGAGGACACCCTAGTGGCTTACGTCCTCGGTCCGAGTGCAGAGGCCATCGGCTTATTACCCCCATATAGGCGTACAAACGGACCAACTCCTATTTCTCAGCCGCATTAAAGCATGCATGAGAGGAGCCTAACAATTATACAAAAGTAACTTTAGACGGGGGCCTACTCCCGTTCCCTGTCTTTACGATTTACTTTGAGCATTGCAAAAGCTCAAGGGGGAAATGCTACAACAAGCGTATACACTTTAGAAAAATATAACACACTTACAACACACAATTGAGCTCAACATAGTTAATGCTGGAACAAGCACATATATCAAACAAGACACAAAGGATAAAAGACACACAGGAGACATAAGGTACAAGTAAAACACTCTCATATAAAACAATTCGCAATACCCAAACGCAAGCGCAATATCTTACAACTAATACAAGTCTTAAAGTTAGAGTAGACTTCGCTAAACACTGAAGGCGCCATTCAATGTTTAGTGATGCCTATGGCGGTCCGTCCCGATCGTTCACGTTCAACGCGCGGGAGCGGACTGCGAGCCGGCTCTGGCTGGGCCCCCTTATATCCCCACCGGGGCTGCCACGCCCAGGATATCAGGGGTGGGGGAGGGGGTGGGGGTGGGGGTGGGGGTGGGGGTGGGGGTGGGGGGAGGGGGGGGAGGGGGGGGGGCTCGCACTTTTTGTCGGGGGGGGGGCTCGCACTTTTTGTCGGGGGGGGGGCTCGCACTTTTTGTCGGGGGGGGGGGGGGGGGGGTCAGGTAAGTTAAGTGGGTCAAGGTCACCCACAACACTTGTACTCTAAGTGTTGGCTATACCCCCACCACAACTGGGTCCCTAGGCTGCACAACACCGCTTCGCCAGTATGTCTCCGGCTTCCATGCGGTGCGTCTCGCTGTTCTCTAGCTCTCTATATGTAAGTAATTTTACAAGTTCTGAATGTAGGTCACTACACTTTAACTCTGGGACGATATCAACTTGTAGTATTTCAGTGTTTTGACTAAAGGTCATCACACTTTAACTCTAGCACATCGGTTATCGTACCAGAGGTGCTCAATAGCCTAACTTGCAATGTTTAGGGTGGCGTTTGCACGCCACGTGGTATCGCCATGAGTGTCCAGTCCAAGTTTTAAGTTAAATTAATTTTACTGTAATCTTTTCCATTTCCGCTTCGTTTTGCCAAAGTATAAGGTGTCGCTTAATAAAGTGGTATTTCTCTAAAGTTATAGGAGATTGCAAGGATACAATTAGTTTATTTAGGAGACTCTTCATCTTGGAGTTTAACACAATTTCCACTTTGACTTTGCTTCCTCGGCTCTCACAGCCTAAGCTGTACAGAAATGTTTCTTCTAGTGCCAACTCGGGCCAAGAGAACAGTGTGTTGACTGTAGGACAGCTCATGGTGAAGTGATGCGATACTCCAGCGTACCACCTCACCTTCCCCCGCCACTGTGACCTTCCCCCACTCCTGCTGTTTCCCCCACCTCTTTTCCCTTGACTCATGCGCTACAAGCAGTCTCTCAGTATTGTGCGGACTTTTGTGAGGGGAAGCCATGTCGCGGGACGCTTTAGGTAAGAAACTTAGCCGTGTTAAGACTTTGTTAGTTGCTCACTGTCCACCACTCAAAGTTAAGAAGGTTTCGACTTTAGCTAAGTGGCGCAAACTGTTGCGTGGACACCCTAGGTTTTATACCAAACAGACTAATGTAAGTTTTACTGATGAAGATTTGTTTAGAATATTGGATGAAATGACTTTTCCTTGCAAAATTCAGTTAGTTACTCCCATTCCTGACAGTTTAGAGTCTTAGTCTCTTAAGCCAATATACCTAGAGTGCGCGGGGCCGGACAGTCAGTCGCTCGGTGTCTGTCGTAGGGTGCACATCGCGGTTGCAGTAATGGTTAAAGTAAGGCTTTTGGAACAGTTCAAGGTCACCCGAGCGGTGTCACATGACGGTTTAGGCAGAGTCACGTTGCAAACTTCAAGTTTCCTCAGCACTTTTGCTGTTTCTCATCGCAAATTCGCTCCAAGTTGTCAAGGTCATGGTAACTGTGACTGAAACTCGGAGCGTAGTGCGAGAAACAGCAAAAGTGCCAAAAAATTTTAGGTTTCAGCGTGACCTTGACCTTTGTGACATCGATGACGTCATCTTGGTGACGTAAGGGGTGATGACGTCATCAGCACGTCATTTCTGTGACGTCATGGGTGTGACGTCAAGGAAGTGACGTCATTGGTGATGACGTCATCGATGATGCAATCGATGACGTCATCGATGGGGTCATTGACCTCGATGACGTCATCGATGACGTCATCGCTCGGGTGACCTTGAACTGTTTTAAAAGCCTTACTTTTACACTACTGAAAATCACGAATGTTTATGGTAAATTAGAACAATGATTTACTTCGGTTTGCGGGGAAATTATAGTTTGTAGGTTGACCGTGATTCACGGGAGCTACCGTCTCGAACTCGTACACGGAACTGACTCGCAAAACCGTTGGAAAGGCAAGCGTCCCTGCCGACTCCACTGAATATGAATTTGACCAATAGGACGCCAGAGATAAGAGACAATTGAAACAGCTGATTTGTCGGTGAACAGCTTCAAGGTTTGAGAAGTTCTAGTAAATGTTCTGTAAATTATTTTTTAATAATTGTCCATACCGCCGCCCGTGAATCACACGGGGATTCACTAAAAATTTATTCTTAGTTTGTCAAAAAATATTATTCGCAAATGAGTAAACAAAATTGAAAATTAAAGAGCTCTTGTGTATTTATAAATTCTCACGATGTATTGGAATTGCATCAATAATTTGGCAGAGGAGAGACCTTGATGACCGGTCTAGTGAGAGTGCCGCTGGCGGTCCTCAGGGTGACAACTCTGGTGATACCGTCAGCACCTGGGTAGGTCTTTCACTTTAACATGTAAATTTAAGGTAGCACCGAAACGGTGCTACCTGGCTTGACATTTTCGAGTTTCCCGAGGTCTTCGCAGTTCTCCCCACCACTTCCCATATACCTAGAGTGCGCGGGGCCGGACAGTCAGTCGCTCGGTGTCTGTCGTAGGGTGCACATCGCGGTTGCAGTAATGGTTAAAGTAAGGCTTTTGGAACAGTTCAAGGTCACCCGAGCGGTGTCACATGACGGTTTAGGCAGAGTCACGTTGCAAACTTCAAGTTTCCTCAGCACTTTTGCTGTTTCTCATCGCAAATTCGTTTCAAGTTGTCAAGGTCATGGTAACTGTGACTGAAACTCGGAGCGTAGTGCGAGAAACAGCAAAAGTGCCAAAAAATTTTAGGTTTCAGCGTGACCTTGACCTTTGTGACATCGATGACGTCATCTTGGTGACGTAAGGGGTGATGACGTCATCAGCACGTCATTTCTGTGACGTCATGGGTGTGACGTCAAGGAAGTGACGTCATTGGTGATGACGTCATCGATGATGCAATCGATGACGTCATCAATGGGGTCATTGACCTCGATGACGTCATCGATGACGTCATCGCTCGGGTGACCTTGAACTGTTTTAAAAGCCTTACTTTTACACTACTATTTTCAAATACACGCAAATCATAATTTATTCGCAAGTGAAAGTGTTGAATTTAAGTTTTTCTTTGAATGGACACGTGTTAGAATCGTGAATAGACCTGAGTATTTCAATAAGTTTGTTGAGGAGGCGTAATTTTTAGTTTTTTAATTTTTCTTTTAACTGGAGACGTACGAGTGAAGTACAAGTGCAAGTTTATTTTAACTTATTAGAACTAGTACATTATTGTGAATTATTTCTACTGTGACTGTGGAACTCAACATCATCTCTCGGACGGATAAGCACGAGGTCCCGGCAGATTCCCATAGAAGGCGCCTTCTCCCCCCTGCTGAGCCCTAGGAGTCCCATGCTGAGAGGCCCTATCCCTTTTCATCATCGTTGTCTACCAGCTTCAGCAACTCAGCGGGTTCCTGCGTCGCGTCCGTCACTCACCCAAGTGTACATTCAAGTGTAAAAAGTTACTGTTCTCCAGTTAAAATATCACTTGCACTTTTTATAATCATTGACTATTTTTAGGTATTTTAATTTGTCTTTAAATAAGTCATAGACAATAGCCGAACAGTAGAATACATAATTTTAAACATCCGGCAAATAGTGTACGAGTATTTTTTCGCTGTACATTTAACAGACATTTTCTTGCGTTCGTTAATTTGCTAATTTTAAAGACGGCCAGTTACCTTTATGAACTGTAAATTACGAGCTATTAAACAACGGTTATTTAATCTAACTTTCCCTAGAAATCGAGAATTTTGTTTACACTGGAAATAAACTCGACATAGAGAAATCCGAATTCTCTGGAAATGACTAGTACATTTTAGAATGTATATATTGGGCTGCGCGCGCATAGTAGTTAGTCAGTTAGTTGCAGTGGTTGTTATAACTAGTGAGTTGAAGTGAACAGTGAACCACTTAGTGAACAGTGGTACTACATTAATATAGTGCTATTGAGTGCTAATCTTTGTATGTGTTTACTGTGTTGTGATTAATAAATTCGGTTTAGTGAAGTGGTGTTTTTATTGTAAAGCGCCCCTAGTGATATACTTATACAGGAAGTGGAACAGTAATCGCTAGTGGTGACACTTTCATTAAAGCATAGCTTATTAGCAGCAAACCACTCCTTTGCTTCACTGCAGGATTGTTGTGCTTTGCCCCTAGCTTCATCTGGTTCACTAGGCCTACGTCTTGCGTGTATGGTGGTATCATCCGCAAAGAGTACCACATTACCAAGTTATTGATGACAATGAGGAAGAGTACAGGACCCAGTACTGACCCTTGTGGCACTCCATGTTTGATTAGTTTTGAACTGGCGGCTCTAACAGAAAGGATCTGCTTCCGATCAGTCAAGTAGGATCGTAAAACTTGAAGTGCACTACCCCTGACACCATAATGATGAAGTTTGTTCAGCAATTGATTGTGAGGAACACAATCGAATGCTTTAGGTAGTGGCAGTGGCAATGGCGGCAAGTGAAGGATTGTCAATTTGTCCCAAGTGCAATAATAAAGTTCAAGAAACTGATAAAGCTCTTCAATGTGATGGATTCTGCGATATATGGCATCATATTACTTGTGTACATTTGGAAGTAAAAAATTACAACAAAATAAAAGTTCTTGGAGACATTGTGAAATGGATGTGTGAGGTTTGTGCCGAGAAGCTAGACACCATGAGAACGTTAAAGGTAGGAGCGGAGTACTACACAAATCTTCACTCACTTGTTGGAAATGTTGTTAAAATGATCAAAGATGTAGCTAATGATAATATAGAATTAAATAATAGACTTACAAATATTGAAAATCAACGTGAGAGTTTATGTGTCAAAGATGGTATAATAGGTAATTCGATTGCGTCATTCGATTGTACTGATCGATCGTCTACAGATTCGAATAGTCAGAAATCGATTCAAGCTAGTATCGATAGTACTATTGTATGCAAGGAAACTGATTAGGTAATTGGTAATGAATGTGAGGTTTTAAACTCTGAAGAGTTCCCGTAACTTTCTGGTGAAAAGAAGCAGTGTGAAAACTCGCAATATAGCTGGAAAGTAAAAAGTTACAAAAAGAAGTTGTCTGAAAGTAGTCAGCTGGTAAAAAAGACAAATCAACAAGGCAATGGTTCTGTGTCTCACAGACAAAATTATGGAAACTTGAATGATAAGCACATAACCAAATAAACGTAAAACCAATGTTGTTATTGGGACTGGAGGGAATTCGGTAATCTGTGCAAGCGAGAAAAAAGCCTGGTTCTATGTCGGCCGGCTAAAAAGTGACACATCAGTGGATGCAGTGAAACAATTTACTCACCGGTATACAGGCATCTGTTGAGAAGCTGGAAAGCAAAGGAGAAAATGCAAGTTTCAAAGTGGGTGTGACCTATAATAAAAAAGATGACTTTCTGAATAGCCCACTGTGGCCAAAGAACACTCTCTTGAAACAATTTTTGTTCAAGATAATCAGAACCAAGAACGTAATATAAACAACAATGTTAGCCTACCTTGTATTGGAAACTCTGAAGGTAGGCCTAGACCGGAGGATTGTCCCTATTCTCTGAAGCTAGTATGTGTCAATGTACAGTGTTTAAGGACCAAGTACAATTTACTTTCACTTTTTCTTAGTGATATATCTCCAGAAGTCCTGTGCCTCAGTTAAAATTGGCTTGAGAAAAATGAGGCTGAATTTTATTGGAAAATTGACACAATGACTTTGGCCAATGGCCTTTATAGAACAGTGCAAAAAAATGGTGGTTTAGCAATATATCTGAACGATAGCCTAAATTTTCAGCCTATAGACTTGACCACTTTTTGTTTTGATATGGACATAGAGCTAACCGCAGTGAAACTTGTGGATTTGTTTTTGGTGGTTGTATCTGTGTACAGACCCCCTAGCGGGAATATTGATACATTTTTTAACAATCTGGACAGATGTTTAATATGGCTGTCGAACTTTAATATGCCAATTATAATAGGCGGTGACTTCAATATTCATTTAAACACAGATGACACTAGAACCCATAGACTTGACTTTGTGCTTAAAAGTCATGGACTCTTTGTGACGAACCGAGCTGCAACCCGTGGTGACAAATGTCTGGATACCTTCGATACTTCTGTTGACACCAGGGAGTGTGTGACTTATGTTGTGGATCCGGTTGTTGCCGACCATAGACCAGTAATCCTGAATGTTCTATCACTGGGGGTAAGTGAATCAAACAAATTACCTCGGTTCTCTAGTTATACTAGGTTAATAAGACCAATCAATGATGATAGACTTTATAATTTTAAGTTGACTTTAATGAATATTAATTGGAATACAATAATTCAAATGAATGACCCTAAGTTGGCCTTTGACTCATTTTTCAATGTTTTTATTGAGCTTTTTGACCAGGCACTCCCACCTAAAGCATTGCCAAATTATAGGGCTTCTAATGGACCAAAGAAGTCTAGTAGACCTACCTGTAAGGCCCGCCGCACATTGGAGCGAGACGAGGCCTCCCGTATTTTTGTATGGACAAATTCGGTATTGTGCGAGCCAAGCGAGGAAACCTCTGTCACTCCTCGCCTCAATGTGCGGTGACACGCCAAAGGTACGAGCTTCCGCCTGCACCTCGCCTGCGCCTCGCCTCGCTCCAATGTGTGGCGGGCCTAAGTCTTGATATACGCCTGACTTAGCTCACCTGAGGAAATTTGTTCTTGCCTTAACCGACAGGTATAAGAATTGTAATAATGAAGCTGAAAGAGGTAAACTGTATACCTTGTACCTAAAAAGTAAAAGGAATTACCGAGTTAGAGTAGATGAAGCCAAGAAAAATGCTAACATGAATGAATTTGAGGCTGCAAAGAATCCATGTAAAGCGGCTTGGAATATCGTTAATCGGGTTTCAAAGCCAACTCCATCTCTCAAGTGCACTGCAAGCCCTGATGAATTTAACTCTTTTCTTATTGGGGAGGTAGATAGAATCGTTAACTCTGTGACCCCTGTGACCCCTTTGAGCACTGGCAGCAATACTGGGTACCAGACTCTTAATAGGCCCATAGATACTTACCTTACGGACTGGTCTTATGTTACGCCTGCAGAAGTCATCAAAATAATAAAAAAATTCAAGAATTCAGAGTGTCAAGATGTTTATGGGATGAACATTGTCGTCTTGAAGTATGTTGCCGAAACTATTGCTTATCCCCTGGCTCCAGTTTTAAATGTTTCTATAAGACATGGTATATTTCCTGACTCAACTAAGGTAGCCAAGACAGTGCCCATCTTTAAGAAGGGCAATTCCGAGGACATGGGGAGTTATAGGCCTATTTCAATTATACCAATGTTTGCTAAGGTATATGAGACAATAGTTAAGATACAACTAGTTAAGCCCTTTGAGGTCAATGGATTATTTTCTGACTCTCAGTATGGTTCATGGTTTCAGGCATGGCTCAGGGTCTGTCCCCGACCATCGGCGCGACGCAATCTTTGCATTGTTTCCGTGTCACAGGCCTGTGTATTGTAGTTCGGTGTTTGTTTTAATGTGCTTATGTGTGAACTTTGTATGTGTTATTTATTTATTTATTTTTTAACCAAGATGACGAGGCCTAACAGCCGAAGAATTTCACGTTTTCGTCAGCTGAAGATGATGTACTGACATCGAAACATGTCCTGACCATGTTTATAAATTAACATTGAGCTGTTTTGACGGAATCTGTAAGTAATTTAGTCTTACGTCTCAGTATGGGTTCAGAAATGGAAGAACCACAACATCTGCTGTTTTGAAGCTAGTATATAAGGTATTGGATGTATTGATGATGGTGACTCAGTAGCCCTCACTCTCATTGACCTAAGTAAATTATCTAAGCAGAGAATCACAAAAACCGTATCCCACCAACTTGGCAATAAGAAGGTTATGGTTTACGTTATCGAAGGCCTTTGATAGATCTAAATATGCACAATCCACCTGTAGGGAGTCACCAAAAGCAGACATTGTGAATTCCTGTAATTCAAATCAGTTGGAGACAGTTGGGACTGTAGGCAGCCATGTTGCTCTGTGGATATATATTTCCGTAGGTGGAAGAGGAGGGAGTCTCAAACAATACTTTCAAACACCTTGGCAATAACAGGCAAGAAAACGATGGGCCGATAGTTCTTGACATTACTACGGTCGCTATTCTTGAAAATAGGGACCAAATAGCCATTCTTGAGGACAGATTTAAATACTCCAAGGGCGAACAAGGAGGAGAACCAGATCTGCAAGTGAGGTGCTAAGACATATGCGCAGTACTTGAGGCCGCTCGTTGGAATGTGGTAAGGCCCAGCTCCTTTTTTACCATCAAGTGCTTCGACTCTTCTTTGGATGTATGTGGTGGAGAGCTACACTGTGATAAAGAGTCTTTAATTCCGAAGTTGTAAAGAGGAGCCGGAAGTTTATTTCATTAAACACAGAGGAAAAGTAGCTTGTAAAAAGATCACACTTGTCAACATCACTCTCGGCCACTCTATCATATAGAGTACTTTTTGCGGGGATTCCTTTCGTATTCTTAAGATTGTTGATATGTGACCAGAAGGCCATTATACTAGACGATGCTACCTCCAACTTTACTTGCATGGTTAGAGGCATTGATCTTCCATAGCCTTGCACTGTCGTCTCAGAGATACAAATTAGTCCCAGTATAGAGGTTTTCTGGTGACTTTGAATTTCTTGTGTGCTAAAAATCAAGGTGATAAGATCCTTGGAGATCCAAACAGGATGTGGAGCAGAGTGTATTTTTTGAACAGGGTGTGTCGCTCCAAAAGTGATATTATAGTTTTTAAATAAACTAATTTTTAGTTTTCAAGTTTGTCCTATAGCTTTTCAATCAGAGTAAAAAAAACCGCCTTGGTTGATCGTTTTCTTGGAATTAATTTCTTATGAATATTTCAAAGAGTTTGGAAACAACAACTGGATTCCTCTCTCCTCAACGAACAACATTTCGATTTGTTCTTTCACCCAAACATCAAGAAGCTTTACGACTACAGCATTGGCCCCTTGTAGGTGGTACTTGTGTTCCTCTTGGTTTGTAAATAAGATAATATAAATTTCTTCTTCAACAGGTATATTCTGTGCTGCTTTTTGCTTGATTAGACAGTGAATTTTGTCGTTTGCACACTTTGAACATAATCCAGTTACCTATAAAACCAATACAGTATTAAAAATTTGAATGAACGTCCAACTATAATATGCTTAACATGTCTTAATACTAATATTCCTTTTGCAGCACACCTGCATAGTCAATGTTCTCAATTGACTATATCATAAAATTTTGATAGGTGTTGTAATAAAAGAACAAACGCTATCAAAAGACGAGGAATACGTTTTTGATCAGTAAAATATTTATAAACTAATTTTGTCAAAATCAAGTAAAATTCTGACTGAGTTTGATCAGTTGGTGATCTCCAGTGGATATAATCAATTTTTTAATGTTTAAGGATATCTTATTACTAACAAATAATATCAATAGATCAACTGAGCATGTTTTTAACACATTTTATGTATTTGTAACATTTTTGGGTACAAAGGCCAGTTACATGAAAATAATACAAAATAAAACCTAACCCTAAAACAATTTAGGTACCTTGCCTAGGTGAATCTTAAGTTTAGCTACGAACATCCGGAATTGTAATTTTTTCAAAATGAAGAAATTTCAATCTAATCCCAAAAATGATACTTTTTCCATGGAAAAGCTCGGAAATCCCAGAAAATTGGTAAAATCATTAGGGATTATTTTTTTGGAATACTTCAAGTGGGGCATTAATAACATGTTTGGCCTATGTTGTACTAATCACCAATATGTAGAAAATATTTCGATGTGATTTCAAACAAACCCAAAAATGCGAAAAAGGTGTCTGAAAAGCCAAAATATAAGATATTTTAAAAGTGTGTCATGTGCGTAATCAAAAACTCGGAATTTTGTGTAGGATACTAATATGTATATGTTAATTAACACAACAAACTAGTACTCGAGAAAAAGAAAAAAACACTTCGAAAGCAAATTAAACCGCACAAGAACTTATACATAAACACTAACTTAACACTGTTGCAAGAGGTTGTAATTGTTAATTTAAAAAGTATTATTTAATAGGCACTATTATATATTATATGTAATGTAAGTTAGTACATGTATATAGTACTGCCTATTACCTAATAGTTTAGGGTGCATAAAAACAACGACTAATTTGTAACATTGTTAGTGCTATAATAATATAATTTTCAGTGTAGTTGAATGTGAATTCGAGGTGTTCTTTTCTTTTTCTTTAGTACTAGTTTGTTAAATATAAATAATATATGATACATATTTGTATTCTACAAAAAATCCACGTCATTTGAGTGCCCACATGATAAAATTTAAAATTTAGTTCATCTTATGGCTTTTACGATACTTTTTATATATTTTATGGTTAATTTGAATAACTACTACAATAAATTCTAGGTAAAAAGTATTTTGAGGTTTTTTATTACCCGGGGTTTTCGGAGATTTGCCGCGAGACACATCTATCATTTTTTTAATCAGATTTTTGCGATTGACGTTTAATTTACGACATTAAAAAAAAAAAAAAAAAATACCAATTCCCACTTATCCTCATATCACATCACAAATCATGTGATAAAAGGTGCAATTAAATTATTTTCCCTACTGTTTATTTATTTATTATTTCCAATGGATTGCACCAATGATACATTAAAGTTACAAGCCCAAGATGACACAAAGTAGTAATAGTTTCATGAGATGGTTACAAGTTATATACATTTACAATTGTAATAATCGAAAAAGTGAGGGCTCTGACGACTTAACAACTAACTACGAACGCATCAACAACAACAAAATTAACGAATCATATCAATAAATAGTGTAACGGTGCTATGAATGATTAACAGGGCATATAAAATATATATAATAACAATACATAAATATATGAGAATGAACAGATAATAAATTAATAAACTTTCAACATATAATAATGACTATCTGGCAAAAATATAAGATACATAACATGTAAAACCATGAAGATTATGAAAGGCGCTTTACCACGGTAGTAAGTTTTTTTCTTAAACGAAGCTTCTCTTTCATTGAAGAAGTCGAGATGAGATGACACCTCACTTCCTGTTAGAAGGAGACGAGAGAGACCACTGTAGTAGGAGTAGTTGTTGGGGAAGTAGCGTCGCCTGAAGATAGTCTTCGATCCGGTCCCTCTTGGCACAGCGAAGTCGATGTTACTCAACAATTCAGGGCAGTCAAGGAGACCATTGACGAGTTTGAACAATGTCATCATGTCAGCTTGAAGACGTCTATGCTGCAGCAGGGGAAGATCAAACTTACTCACAATCTCTTCTACCGGGGTATCACGGTATGAGAAACTAAATCTGGAGCCAAGCTTTCTGACAAAGAGCTTCTGGATGCTTTGAAGCTTATTTATGTGGTTTGCTTGGTAAGGTGACCATATAACAGAGCCATACTCAATATTTGGGCGTACAAGAGACTTGAATAATGTGACAAGTGTGTGAGGGGAACTGAAGTCTCTAGATGTTCTAAATACAAAGCATAAAATGGAGCTGGCCTTGGCAAAAATTTGTGCAATATGGTCACTAGGGCCGAGAGGTGGTGTAATGATGACTCCTAGGTCCTTCATACTAAAAACTCTCATTAAGGTAACGTTGTTCAGCGTGTAATCAAACATCTCGACATCAGGCCCACGTTCAAAGGACATCACCACACATTTAGATGCTTTAAATTCCATAGCGTTTGCAGTGCACCATTTTTCAATATTTGCTAGAGAACGTTGAAGGCTCCTGGGTTGGCATGCTGGTTGATCAGAATCAAACATCTTCAAGTCATCAGCAAACATCAAAAAGTTTGAGTAAATAACAGATCCTATGTCATTCATTTATAAGTTGAAAAGTACTGGCCCCAAGTGGGAGCCCTGAGGAACTCAGATAGGACTTTAAAGGGCTGGGAAAAGGAGCCATCACATTTCACTATGAGCATTCTATCTTTCAAGTAACTGTCCAGCCACTGTAATAAGGATCCCGAGACACCATAGCCCTCAAGTTTGGCAACTAAACGATCGTGGTTGACTTTGTCGAAGGCTTTCGATAAATCTAAGTAGGGACAATCAACCTGATGTGAAGTAGTAAATGCCGACACTACATACTCTTGGAATTCTAGGAGATCAGTGATTGTCGGGCGAGAGGGCTAGAAGCCGTGCTGGTCAGGAGAAATGAATCTTCGAAGATGGAAGTATTAGTGGTCAGGGACGATACTTTCATAAATCTTGGCGATAGCAGGTTGTATGATGATGAGGCGGTAATTCCTCACGTCGCTTTTATATCCAGATTTGAAATTGGGTACAAAATGGCCCTGTTTCAGTACAGGAGGGAATGTGCCACGATTGATTAGGACAGAGAACAGGATACTTAGATGAGGTGCTAGGACAGATGCACAATGCTTCAGCACGAGCGGAGGTATGTTGTCCGGCCCAGCTCTGTACTGATTAAACAGTGTCATCATCAGATACTGCAGAGTCCAGGTATAATCTTGAGGGCATATAAGGGCTTTGCTTCATACTACTGATGTATGACCAGAATGACCTAATATTTCCAGCAATCCCGTCTTCAATATTCCTGATGTAAGCTTTGTGACATCTCACAGATATTACAACAAGTTCTTTTCACTGTCGCCTGAGCGATGAAAATCTTTCGATGTAGACATTGTTTCCCGTAACTTTGTAAATTTTGTGGGAGATCTTCTTACTTATGACCAGCCTTTTTAAATAATTACTGAACCATTTAGGGAAGGAAGAAGAAGAAGAAGAAGAAGAAGAAGAAAAAGTGCTTTATTGATCCATAAAGAAAATACATTTCTATTACAGTTTTATGATTATTTATATATTTAAATTAACATAGGCTAAATCCAGCTTAAGAGTCAGAATTGCACATAAAGCCATAGTCACTTTGACTGTCGGCTTGGTTGACACACTTACCTAGATATTTCTTAAATTGAAAAACAAACAAAAAATAACATTCAGCTTTTAATTACTAATAAATCACTTTTAAAATTAAAAACATGAACCAACAGCAGTACTAAACTACGGTTTTTCAGGAGCTAATGATAAGCTAAAAACTATTTACCAAACAGATCTGGCAGGTTTTTTTTTTTAATTTGCTATAATTTATTTTAATAAAGTTTTGTATCAAAAATTGAATTCCTCGGTTAAAAATTTTCTATATCTCCAAGCATCCCTCGTATACAAGCCCAGCCGGCGCCAATCCCTCCCATTTAAATATTCATATAACTCAATCTCCGACAAATTTATTTTATTGAAATATTTGTTTCTGATGTTAGCTAAAATAGGACATCTTGCTATAAAATGATAGATATTTTCTATTTCTTGCATATTACAAAGTGAGCAATTATAATTTTTGTCCGCAACCCAAGGTTTGAAATTAAGATTTAAAAGTTCTCCTCTAACTTTAATCACCCAAGAGATAAGACTTAAGTCAGCATTCTTATCAGCAAGGTAACTTTTCGACCCTAGGTTTAGATCAAGCAGCCGATATTGTTGGTGAAACATCGACGTTATCGCCCGACCTTGAACGTCCGCTCTCCAACGCGCCCTCGCCGCTTCCAGCACACGTGACAGCTGCCGCTCTACCTCGGTCGAATCCTGCATATCAAAATCTATTTTTACGTCATGTTTTTGACCTAACTGTTTCCAGTGCCTATACCAAAAAATGTTTTTACCTACAATTAATTTTGCAAAAATGTTTGGCATTCGATTAGTTGATAAATTGGAAACTTTTGCCAAATAATTAATATTCATTCTGGCTGTCAGGAAATAAATTTTTTCAAGTTCTGTTTCTAGATACAATACATAATTTGGAGTGTTTAAGGGAAGTTTAAAAAGCTTTTTGACAAACATTCGCTGCACTGATTCTAAACAATCGTTTTCCAAAAAACCCCACACTTGCGCTCCATAACAAATAATTGCCTTGATGACTGAATTAAAACATTTATATTTCGCGTTTGTTGGTACACGACTATTGGATATTAAATTTTTCCATACCGAGCTCATAGCTAATTTTCCTGCCACTGATTTTTCCCTAAGGTGTGTTTCCCAAGATAACGATGTCGTGAAGTTAACCCCCAAGTATGTATAATTATTAACAATTTCAACTGCCTCACCCCCATAGAAAAATTTGTCATTTGCTCCCAGTTTCCCCCCTTTTCTAAAGACCATAATCTTTGATTTGTTTAAATTGACTTTAAGATTCCAATTAGAACAGTAATCATGCAACCTATTTATCATAAGTTGCAGTACTGTCGACGTCGGTGCTATTAGAATTATGTCGTCCGCGTACATTAACATATTTATTTTATACCCACCAAAATTACACCCCCCCTCCCAAATTTTCTGGCATATCATTAATAAACAAACTGAAAAGTGTCGGTGAACACACGCAACCTTGCCTCAAGCCATTTTCTGTGTTGATGACTTCCGATAGACCATCTTTACACCATATATTGGCCGATGTACCGTTATATAAATCCTTAATTATGCCCAGCATTTTCGTTGTTAACCCCAAACATGATAGCTTATAAATTAAAGCCCTTCTATCTACGTAATCAAAAGCGGCCGTAAAGTCCACGAAAAAACAATAAAGTTTGCCGTTTGGTTGCGAAATGTTAAGATGTATCATACTTGATAAATTAAAAATATTGTCCACCGTAGAATATCCCTTTCTAAACCCCGCTTGAAACTCTGTTATTATACCTTGCTCATTAATCCATTTATTTATTCTATTATTGAAAAGACTCAAAAATATTTTGGCAATACAATCAATGAATGATAAACCCCTGTAATTTTGAACCACGTTAAAATCCCCCTTCTTGTGCAACGGAAAAACAATAGACTTTTTAAAACTTGTTGGGACTTTACCTTCGTAAAAGATACTATTATAAATACATAAAAGCTTTTGAAAAAAAAGTATCAGATGCGTTTTTAAAAAACTCATTGGGCACTCTGTCCAGTCCAGGCGCTTTGTTATTGTTTGCCTTCTTCCTTTCCCATTTAGGGAAGGACGTGCAAGTGATTCTCTTCGTTGGCGTGTGCTTTCGAACCAGAAGACTTAACAGTCCGCTGAACTCGTTGAAGTAATGCTCCGCATTGTATGAAGGGCCGAATACAGGAAAGTAAATGGCTTGAAGTTCACGGTAAATGGCATCAAGGTCATATTTAGCATAGTTGAGAATGCATCTAGTTGATTTAGGTGTCTCAGACTTTGGAAGATGAAGCGAGATCGATAAAGCTGGATTTTAATTACATAATTAATTAAATTTTATTTTATGTATCAACGGCGTAAGCCAATTTACAATGAGAATAATTAATAATAATAATAATAATTACATGCAAGAATTCAGCTGTGAGTTAGCAGACTACACATACAAAATAATGATAGATGATAACAGGCGTATTACAAAATAAATAAACATGCACTATAGCTACAATACAGACTCAACACGTTATGTAAAAAATATAATAACATTACAATTCACTATCAATGACTAGACCTAAGTAAATACACAAAAGGATATAATGATTACTTACACATTCCGAAATTAATATACATGCAAATAAGTAGGATAACGCAGGCTGAATGTGACTTTTGGAAAACATAAATATATTATTGAAGACTCCATCCCTCACAACCCCAAGAGTTTTTGGAGCTTTGTTCGTGCCTCTGGTGAATCTCCTGTTATGCCATCTATTTTGAGTTTCAATGGCCACTCTTCAAATAATCCACAAGAGAGAGCTGATATGTTTTCAGCATTCTTTTCATCAGTTTTCTTCAAGCCCGTAGTTACGCCTCCACCTGCAAACTTTAACTCCGACTCCTCCTTGTCTATGATCTCTTTTTCTACATTGGAAGTCTTGGAAGCCCTAAGGAATATTGATGTCAAGAAGGGTGCTGGCCCAGAGAATGTACCTCCGTCCTTTCTACAACACTGCAGTG
This sequence comes from Neoaliturus tenellus, assembly GCA_030545055.2. Taxonomy (NCBI): domain Eukaryota; kingdom Metazoa; phylum Arthropoda; class Insecta; order Hemiptera; family Cicadellidae; genus Neoaliturus; species Neoaliturus tenellus. Next base: position 70,696,873 of record CM061535.1, on the reverse strand, counting down.
ATACTCTGGCCCAACCTCTGGCTATGTTATTCAACTTGTCCATCCTACAAGGAATCTTCCCTGATATTCTCAAAATGGGGCATATTGTTCCTATACACAAAGGGGGTAATCCAGCAAACGTCGAAAACTACCGTCCCATTACGATCCTATCAGCAGTGGGGAAGGTGTTCGAAATGCTTGTACTCTCTCGTCTTAAACCCTTTCTAAAACCCCTGGTATCTCCTAGTCAACATGGGTTTACTTCCTCCAGGTCAACTGTCACTAATCTGCTGATATTTGAGGAATGCATACTATCTGCCTTGGGATCAGGTAAACAATTGGATGTTGCCTTTATCGACTTCGCCAAGGCCTTCGATAAAGTTGATCATTCCATTCTCATCAGCAAGCTGGAAGCCTATGGAATCGTTGGCCCGTTACTTTCTTGGTTCTGTAGCTACCTGCATGGCCGGCGTTTGAGAGTAAAACTGCCTGACGCATTTTCCCAGGAATTTCCACAAACTTCTGGTGTACCTCAAGGGTCCCTGCTTGGCCCACACTTATTCATAATGTTTATCGATGATATAACGTCAGTGCTTCTGGTGGATGCTCTGCTCTTTGCAGATGATGTGAAGATCTACACCGTGATCTCCAGTGATGAGGATTTTACACGATTGCAGAGTAGCCTCAACAATGTTTTGAACTGGTGCAATACAAATAACATGAGGCTAAATTCTTCGAAGTGCTCCGTCATGACCTTTGGTCGTCTTCATAATCCACATCACTTCCCCTACACACTGGACAGCCAACCCCTAGGAAGAGTATCCACGATTAAAGACCTGGGTGTAACTTTCTCATCTGACTTCTCATTCAATGAGCATGTGGATGACCTATGCAGAAGAGCGTACAGGATGCTGGGCTTCATCACTAGGTCAACTCGTGGCATGACAAGTCCACTGATGCTAAAGACTGTCTACTCTTCATTTGTCCGTCAGCTACTGGAGTATGCTAGCCCTGTCTGGTCTCCCTACCAACTGGGTCTTATTGATAAGCTAGAAGCTGTGCAGAGGAAATTCTTAAGAATATTGGGGGTCCGACAGGGACTGCACTACAGGGAAGTCCCTATTGCTGAACTGCAGGCTGAGTTTATCCTTCCTGACCTTCAAGTAAGACGCTGCGTCGCAGATCTTCTGTTCCTGGCAAAACTCGTGAATGGTCAGCTGGATTGTCCGATGCTTTTGTCACAGGTGGACTTTCGTGTTCCAACAAGGACTCGGTCACGTGACTTGTTCAGCAGGCGCCATTACCTACGCAGCTATGTCTTCCACGGACCCCTCGCAAGGATGATGAGGCTCGGCAATAGTTTCTGCGACACATTCGACATCTTCAACGACAGTGCTGCAGTCATTAGAAGATGTGTGCTTTCCTCTCCCCAGCTAAGCGTGCATTAGAGCAGTGGCCCAGGAGAGTCACCATTGTATTGTTAAGTCAACTTTTCCCACCATTGTTAACAAATAAGTCCATCGGTTAATATATATTGCTGTGTTGTTCTCTTTCGGGTCTTATCAAAGCGTTTTGCATTGTACATTTATTGCACACTTGTTACGTTTTTAGATGTTTTATGTATTGTTATTATTTATTTGTATGCATTTGTCACCCTATAATTTATTACTTGTATTTTGTAGAGCTTTAGTTTTATTGTATTCAAATATTTTCCGCATTCTCAATCTTGGCATTTTGTTTTGTATATTATGTTGGTAGTTTAGCTTGTAGTTAGCTTGTAGTTTAGCCATCTATGCATGCATGTGATATGAAATGGTGTATTTTTGCCGTTGGAATGTAATAAATAAATAAATCACAGCTCATCTAGTATATGCATGAAAAACAAGCAGAATACTAATGCTAAAGACTAACTTAATGTAAATTATCAGTGCAACACAATGTTACAGTCCACATGCAGCAAGCATTGAGTTGGCTCAACTTGACAGAAGCACCAAGACACACCTTCGAATTCGTTGTTCGCTGTCAAAGAAGACATCACACTCTGAGGCCACTTTGTTGCCCTCAAATTACATAATTACATAATTAATTAATGTTGAACATAATTAAGTTCATTTGGTCAATTTATTTTATTTTTCTGTACGCACACTTTGATTCTTCATTGGTACAATTTCGGCCCATAGCAGTGAAGAAAGTCATGTGACTATAACGCCATATTGTCTCTTGTATTATTGTCCACCATCTTGGTCCTGCCATTGGGTGTCCTGTCTTTGGGCCTGATGAGTGTCCGGTTGAAATCGATTGACTCTTTTCATCTTTTCGTATACCTTTTTCCATCTTCTATAATCTTTGCAGTATAAGTGTAAATATATTTTTAAGTATTGTATATGTTTGTTTTTTACTTCTGATCATTAAGTTACCATTAATTTTAGTGCATTATTGGAGTGCTCCTGTAATTTAGCTTACAGCCGACAGCCGACTTGAAGGTCGGGTGTTGTGTTGGGAGTTTTTTAGTCACCTACCTTGTGCTAAAAACATTTTAACATCAGATATAGTCATTGTATGGTTGGTCCCATGCCTTTAAAGGTCTACGGGACACCGCTGGATATGCCTACAGATTTTTTAAAAAATCATTTTTTCAAGTTGTTAATTGTGTCAGAAATTGGGATACTAATCGTCATACATCACATGTCATGCAATGAAAGGTGCAATTAAAGTGATCCACTTGAGTCTAGAAGCAAGAGCAAAATAACTAGACATAACCTCCGACGAAGAACATTTTGTATGCATTACTTAGGCCTATTACGAGGAAAACTTAAAGAAAAGTAGTGCTAGAAATACCACACACGAAATGTCTGTCTTCAGAAAATTGAACTAATGTATGCCCCAAAAGCCCTACTAAGACGCCAGGACATTGACAAAAACGAGCGATGGCCAATAAATAGGGAAAGCCCTATTCAGTAATAAACGTAGAATATCCATAGGCCTTAATTGATTAAAGAAACATGGGTACACCTGCATACAGGAATAATCTTTAGACTAGAGAACAAGTTTTTTTTTTTTTTGCTTCACAATGATCTTTTTTCTACTTTCTTCTGTTCTTTTTTCTCGTCTCCGTCAAACTCCTGCGTAAACTATGCCTACCCACCTTTGGACTGCGTCAACACCATCAAAGTTACTTGTGAAGAAATAAATTTTAAACTTGAGCATCTCGACATTAAGAAGGGAGCTGGCCTCAATAACATCCCTCCATCAGTACTTCATTATTGCCGTGCTTTTCTTGTAGAGCCCCTTCAAGCATTATTTAATGAGTCACTGGAAAGACGCATATTTTCTAAGGTACTGAAGATTGGTTACATCACAACACTTCATAAGACTGGCTACCCAACTAATATAAAGAATTGCCGGCCAATAAACATTCTCCCTACGATTGTAAAAGTCGTTGAAAGCGTGTTAGTGGACAGGCTCAATATCCATTTCTCAAAGATTATTAATACATCTCAGTACCGCTTTGTTCACTGCAAATCTACCGTCTCCAATCTTCTTCTCTTAAAAGAATATGGCTTATTTTGGCAACAAGAAACAGGTTGATGTAGTATATATTGATATGGCAAAGTCATTTGACAAAGTTGACCATTCTGTCCTTGTATCAAAATTGGCGGCGTATAGTGTTGCTGACCCTTTTTTTACCTTAGATATCCAGCTACTTGCAAGACCGTTCACTGACTGTTAAAATTGGGCAATCAAAATCCACCATTTTCTCACCTCCTTCATGAGTTTCTTAAGGGTCTCTGTAGGGGCCCTGTCTCTTAAACGTGTATACAAATGACCTCCCTTATGTAATATCGGTCCATGCGCTCCAGTTTACAGACGACTTGAAGATGTTTACCGAAATTCTCTCATCCGAAGACTTAATTAAAATGCAAACGAGCCTATCTGCTATTGAAAAGTGGTGCAGCACAAACGTCACGGCTGTCAACCCCAGCAAATGTCGCACTATGACCTTTCACCGTATCAAATCACCAGTAATAAAGCCCTACTTCATATCTGGTATTCAAATTCCAACTGATCATAGTATCAATGACCTTAGATTTCACTTCGATAGAAGCATGAACTTTTCTGGTCATATAGAACAAAATGGCAACAAGGCCAACAAGATTATAGAATTCGTCTCAAGATTCACCAGAGGCGTCAACGACCCAGTTGCTCTTCGTTCCCTTAACTGCTCTCTTGCAAGGCAACTTTTGGAGTTTGCCAATTTTGTAAGGTTGCCCTACACATCTTGTGCCAAGGATAGATATGAAGCCATACAGCGACGCTTCATTCGTCTTGTTCGAGTACGGCTTGGCTACGGATATCTGAATGTTCCCATTGTGAATTTTCCTCCTCTTACCCTTCGGCATGATGTTGCTGATTTATTTATTTATTTTAAATCAAACAGATGCACCACTTATATATTATCAGAACATGCATATTACATACATTCAATTTTGCAGTTCACAGGTCATATCAAACAATTCATCAGCTAGGGAAAAAAAATCATGCATCTTCATGCTCAAAGTTAAATGTTGATTATAACATAATTAAGCAACATATTCCATAACTAAACTACTGACAATTACAATTAATATACATGAATACAAACAATGACTTTACAAGATACAAATAGGAATAATACTCTATGTGCTATGGAATAATAATACTCGATTAAATCACATAAATATCTTATATCATGCAGTAGTTAACAAACTAAAACCAATATGATATGGAACAGTGTACAACTTCTTAGGTTTGATTGTTTGTACAAGCATGATTGGCAATGCAAGTGAAATTGGAAAAAAATAATGAAATTGAGGAAACAAATGACTTATATCCCTGGACCAATGCCTAAGTTACCTTTCTAGGCTAGGCATACCCATTGTCTTGGGTGGTGATTGCAACATCAATGTTACACTGGATGCTGAGGAAACTACTACTAGGCAATTTATCTACATTTTAAAAAGTCACGGTCTATTTCTGACTAACCAGTCCCCAACCAGAGGAAGTAGTTGTTTGGACATCATCACCACTTCGCTCCAGTCCTGGGAATTCGACGTTGCTACCCTGGAACCCGACATAGCCGATCATTGCCCCTTGGTCATGAGTATTCCTCTCCAGCCTACGGTGAGTCCTCCTTCTATTTTTCATTGGAGTGCCAACTATACTCGCACTAAGCGAATAGTTTTAGATCAATGCATGCCTGATTTTAAATCTGCCTTATCACAAGTGAACTGGACTGATATTTTAAGCGGCCTATACCCTGAAGAGGCTTTCAGCTCCTTCCTTAATACACCAAAGCTAATTTTTGACGATACTTTCCCAGTCAGAGTTTTACCTCCTCATGACACTCGTGGTAGCAAGCCTACTAACAAACGTAAGACAACTGACAAGTCCTGGTACACTTCTGAACTGGCAGATTTGAGGAAAGTTGTTATTGCCCTGCATGATAGATATAAGTCATGTACTGTCTTGGTTGATAGAAATAGATTTTACTCTCTGTACCTCAAGGCCAAGCGACTGTATAGACTTCAGGTTGATCTGGCTAAAAAAGAAGCCAATATGAATTTTATTAACTCAGCAAAGAACCCTTGTAGAGCTGCTTGGATCCTAGTGAACCAGTTACAGAAGCAGAAACCTGGAATGAAGTGCTCAGCCAGCCCGGACGAATTCAATACATTTTTACTAAATGAGGTGGACCGAATAGTAGGCTCGATTGACTCACCTGTCGATTGTGTTCTTGCGCATAGGCCAGTTGTCAGTGGACTGAAATCATTTCGTAGCATACTGCCAAACCACATTTTACGAATAATAAAAAGTTTTAAGAACTCCCAAAGTCCTGATATCTATGGTATGACTGTTACCACCTTAAAGTACATTGCTGAGGTCATAGCGTCGCCGTTGGCTGATGTCATCAACATCTGTCTACGAGGTGGAGTCTTTCCCGAATTGTTGAAGGTTTCGCGGACGGTTCCCATCTTCAAGAAGGGCGACCCTACAGCAGTCACCAGCTACCGCCCGATTTCTATCATACCTGTCATCGGAAAGATCTTTGAGACTGTGATTAAAAATCAGTTGGTTGATTACTTGGAACGGAACTCTTTGCTTGCTGAAGCCCAACATGGATTTAGGAGAAATAGGTCGACTGTATCAGCTGTCTTTAGGCTAGTCGGTGAGATTGTTGACACTTTTGAGGACAAGGGCTCCACAGCTTTAATTCTTGCAGATCTGAGCAAAGCGTTTGGCACTGTCAATCACGAGTTACTGTTGCTCAAACTGGAACGCCTTCGTGTCGGTGGCAGTGTCCTGAGTGTCTTCAAAGCTTATCTTCGAGACAGAAAACAAGTCCTCTCGGTTGGTGGAGCAAACTCTATGGCCAAAGTGGTCAAGCTCGGCGTGCCACAGGGGTCCGTGGTGGGGCCGGTGCTCTTCTTGGTGATGATAGATGACCTCAGTCTGCTTGGCGACATCTTGATGTTTGCCGATGAGGCTACGATTGTCTCAAGGGGGCCTACACCGGACGAAGCCAGAATGAGGGCCTACGAGGTGTTTGAAGATGCAAATTCTTGGTTTAGCTCAAACTCTCTGAGTTTGAATCAGGACAAAACCCAGGAACTTGTTTGCAGTCTTGGCCGCATTGATGCTGAGTGTGCCAGGGAAGTTAAACTGTTAGGATTCGTCATTGACTCCAAAATTACTTGAGGTGGCCAAATAAACAGTGTGTGTAACAAATTGTCTCGTGTTGTATTCCTCCTTCGCAGATTAAAGCCGCTGCTGACCGAGCACTACCTCCTTGCTGTTTATTATGGCCTGTTCCACTCCCATCTTACCTATGGATTGCTTCTATGGGGACACTCTGCGGGCTGTGATGACATTCTTCTTCTTCAAAAGAAGGAGGTTAGAATTATTGCCTCCGCCGGATACATTGACCATTGTAAACCCATATTCAAGCGGTTGAAGATACTGACCATATATAGCCAGTATGTTCTACTTTGCCTTTGTTATGTCATTAACAATTTGAATTCTTTCATGCCAAGAGAAGACTATCACCCCTACAATCTCCGTAACAAGTTACAACTGGACATACCTTTCTGTAGGCTGTCGAAGAAAAAGAATTCATTCAGGGTGATTGCCCTCAGGAAGTTCAATGCTCTCCCAACTGACATCAAAGTTCTGGAGCCCGCATTTTTTGAGCAAACTATCAAGGCCTGGTTACTGGATAGGCCACTCTACTCGGTTTCTGAGTTTTTTGAACTGTCAAACCAAGCTTGACGCCATCTTGTAAATTATGTAAATAGTGTAAATAGTTTCCATAAGATAGTTAAATGTATTATTGACTCAGTCTATCCAGCAGTGCTGGTCAGCGACGTCGTGGGAGGTATTCAAGGTATTCAATGTATATAGAGAAACTTTACTTTACAAAGGGTCTAACATGTGGAGTGCTTGGTTGGATGATGGAAAAGATTATGAAGGAGTAAAGGAAGAAGATATTTCCTTACGGAAGTTTGTGGCTTTATGAAAGAAGAAATCAGTGTCCGGGGGTACATCACAGCCCAGTCTTTGAATTCTAGTGGTTGGCCCATGCTGCAGATAATTTCTTGCATATCTACGTCCAACAAATATTTCATGGGACCTTGTTCTGGAAGAAACTCTAAAATCAATGAGCTCTTGTAAAGAAAGGTAAGATCCGAAATTTTTCGTTTAACTTCCAGTAATTTGAGGGACATCTGACGCTGTCGTTCATCAACTGGGACATTAGTGTAATTGAACCCGAGTCTGACCCCCACGATCCTGAGAAATCTTCTCTAGATAGATTCCAATCTTTCACAATGATTTTTTTGTACGGTGACCAAGCAATACTCCCGTGTTCCAAGATCTGCCTGATTAAACTTGAAAACAAAATGTCCAAACTTGACCAAACCTGACCAAACTTGAGTAGAGGTTAACCAATGTGCAGGGTGAAATGAAACTTCTTGAGGAACGACCAATAAAGCCAAGAGATTTGTTAGCCTTCTTAACTATTTCATCTATGTGAGGAGTGGGTGATAAATCCGACCATAGCGTGATACCAAGGTCAGCAGCAGCAGCAGATGGTGCAGCAGGAAGTAATCTTTTTCTTGCTCTCTTAGTAGTATATATACGTCACTCCGACGTCATGAGGAAGTATGAGAAGTATGAATTTCCTAACAGTCCTGCAGACCTATTTTTAACCGGTTTCCAGTGATTTTTTGCCTACATTTTAGCAATTTTACAGCTTTTTCATAATTTTCGAGGCATAAAAAATTGATGGGGCCATGAGAAAGTGCGAGAATTGCGAATTTCCTAACAGTCCTACAAGCCTATTTTTAACCAGTTGTCAGTAATTTTTGCCTACTTTTTGGCAATTTTACAGCACTTTTCAGGAATTCCGATAAAAACCTGATAGAGGAGGGTGACTGCGCCATGAGTTGTGTGAGAAGTGCGAATTTCCTAACAGTCCTACGTAAGGACTAGTCCCGCGCAAGGACTATTGTATTTAGATGGTCCTGTGTGAGGACTAGTCCCGCGTGAGGACTATTGTATTCAGATGGTCCCGCGTGAGGATTATTGTATTCGGATGGTCCCGTGTGAGGACTAGTCCCGCGTGGGGACTATTGTATTTTAATGGTCCTACACAAGGACTATTGTATTTAGATAGTCCCGCTCAAGGACTAGTCCCGCCTGGGGTCTATCGTATTCAGATGGTCCTGTGTGAGGACTAGTCCCGTGTAAGGACTATTGTATTTAGATAGTCCCGCGTGAGGACTAGTCCTGTGCAAGGACTATTGAATTTAAATAGTCCGGGGTGGGGACTATTACATTTAAAGAGGCATGGGGGCTGTTGTATTTAAATCGTCTGGCGTGGAGACTATTGTATTTTAATGGCCCTGCGCAAGGACTATTATATTAAAATGGTCCGGTATGCAATTGAATTTAGATAGTCCGGTGTAGGGACTATTCCGACATAATGACCATTATATTTATAGTCTGTTGTGGTGATTTTCAACTCACAAAAGAAATTTCCACTAATATACGTACAACACTTGTTGTTTTAGCGAGTGATTCAGCATGACAGGAAAGAGATAAGAGATAACAGACCGGCGTCGACTGACCTCGAGATTGGCGATAAATTTTCAGTGAAAATGTCTGCTAATTAGGTTGCTGATAAGAGGCCGACGTCCGCTGACTCCGTCATTGGTGATAACAGTTTTAATGATGTCTGTTAATTATATCGCTTATCAAGCTCGTTTGGTTTTAACAGGATGATGCAATTTGTGCTTTGCCTGAGGCTATACAATTTTTTGTATAAAAGGAGGTTGGCTTTCAAGTAATATTCAGTTTGCTTCGAGATCTATCTCAATCAGGGTGAGTAATATTTGAGATAATACCACTATTAGTTATTAAATTAATAATCAATATTGTCATAGAATATTATCATACAATGAGAATAAGCTAAGCGTTTTGAGTTATCTTATCAAACCGCCTGACCCAGATGTCATGTTTGTATGATAACGTGTTGTATGCTGGTTGATTATTTTCACTCGATCAAAATTGTTGTTGTGTAATCGACTTGTACGATTTTCACTTAAAATCAAATTAGTTTAATATATATTTTAAATATTTGGAGTTTAGCTGTTTTGTCAATTTTTTATTTATAGCTGTTTATTAAAAACAATAATATAATATTTTTCACTAGTACCCTTTAAAATTTTTATTCTGATCGGATTTTTATTTTTCTCTTATAGATCGCATAAGAAGATGGCTGCGATTAAAATTAATTGCAATTTCTGCGGCAAGCTTATATCAAAATCAAATATGACATATCATGTTAAAGTGTGTCCTAACAACCCAAATAAGGACTCGAGCTCCCGTTACATGAAAAAGTCATGTGATAAATGTGGAAAATTAATTTTAAACGTTAATTTTAATCGGCATTACAAAACATGTCAATCTACTAGCAATCAACCTTCCACTTCTACAGCGCAAAGTAATGAACAAGTGCAACCGATACCTAGCACAAGCGGAGTTCAACATTCAAAACCCCGGGTCCAGAAGAAAGCAAGTCATGAGTACAAAGCTAAATGCCCGAAATGTGAAAAACTCGTAAGAAAATCCAATATGAGTTATCATCTGAAAACACACGAAGAGTCCGCTTTGGTTAGCCGTGGTGGAATCGTTGATGAAAATGATGGACCCACTCCAGCAAAAAGACCTCGTCTGGATGAAAATAATGTTACAAATAAATCAGTTTTTGAAACTTTGCAGGGGACTATATTTTTAACGATGGCGACAATTTGCAATCTGGTGAAAGGGCCTATCGGTGGTGGCAATACCTTTACACCGAAAGATTCTGAAGTCGAATTAGTGAGATCGGCTTTCGGGGGAGTCGTCAACTTTTATTGCATTGAAAACATTCACGCTATCAAAGACCCAATCATATTTTTGGACGCATATAAAAATATTATCATTAGGAAAATAAAAGAATGGTTGGGTGAATTTGAATTGAAGGTCCGATTTAACTTCCGAATTGATTTCAAGAGGAAAGAACAAGTGGAGGAATTCAACTTTAAAACGAAATATTCTGTGATCGATTTGAGTACCGATATTTCGGGTTTCTACGATTTTGCTAAGGAAAAGTTACTCAACGAAATGGAAGAATTTCAAGCGAAAGGCTCCGGTTGGTCTTTATTCAGTATAAGCGATTTGGAAATTCAAGTATGCCGCTATAACCCCCTCAGAGCATCCAGCTATATTCCTTTGCCCAAAGATATTGCAAATAGACAAGCTATTATTAATGTAAAAAATGATGATGGAAAATGTTTTCTCTGGTCTATTTTATCTGCATTACACCCGGTTAACTACAGAGATAATCCCAATAGAGTCAGTAAATACAAACCGTACGAACACGAGTTTGACGAAGCTTTGAAAGACATAACATTCCCCGTACAAGTTCAGAAAAATATTATAATGAAATTTGAAAAACGGTCTGGCGTGTCAGTAAATATATATGCTTGTGATTTAACAAAAGACTCTGAAAATTATGATAAGTTTGAGGACTATCCCGGTGCAGGAAAAAAATCTAAAAATGCTAAGAAAAGTGACATCTACGTTTTGTATGTAACGAAAAATGAAATCCCCAACAGACATGTCAATCTGCTGTATTTGAAAAATGAAAACGGAAATTCACATTATCGTTGGATAAAAAGCATGAGTAGATTAATTGGTAGGCAACTGAAAAAGAGAGGTCATAAATCATTCCACTGCAATCGTTGTCTCCAATATTTTGGAACTGAAGCCTTGTTAAAAACCCACAAAGAAACCTGCAACGAGCCAGAACAACAGGATGTTCATGATTTGGATACAATATTTATATGCAACAGATGTCTCAACGGATTCGATGATGAATTGAAATTGGAAAAACACAGGGAATACTGCTATGAACACGATGCTGTTAGAATCGTCATGCCTAAGGCGATTAAAATTAAAGATGATTACATCAGCCCCACAATACAGTTCAAGTACAAATACAGAAAAATGAAAGTGCCCTACGTAGCGTACGCCGATTTCGAATGCATCTTGACACCAGTAGACGACCAGCGGGGGATCAACACCAAGAAATATCAAGCCCATGAAGCGGCCAGTTTTGCATTGTACGTCGTGAATGCGTCAGACGACTATGACATTCCCTTTGATTTGTATTATGAATATTTGGGCGCCGATGCTGCACAGGTCTTCATAGATAGACTCGTAGATGTTTCAAAGAAAATAGCTCAACTCTACAGTCGTGAAGCAGCGAAGCCTATGACTTTGACTGCTGCCGAAAAGGCGGAAGCCAGGTTTACTTCGGTTTGCCACATTTGTGGAAAAGTGTTTGATGAAAAAACTGGAAAAGCCGTTCTCGATCACGATCATTTGACTGGAAAATTCAGAGGGGTGGCGCACAATTCATGCAATTTGAATTTCAAAAAGCCCCATTTCCTGCCGGTCTTCATCCACAACCTGAGCAATTATGACGCCCATTTATTTATAAAAATGCTTGGAGCGGATAAGAAAGATATCGTTGTCTTGGCCACCACCGAAGAACGTTATATATCTTTCGAAGTGAAAATTGAAAACGGGGTAAACTTGAGATTCTTGGACTCGTTCAGATTCATGGCCTCCAGTTTGGACAGTCTGGCCAAAAATCTCACCAAACATCAATTCAAACACACTTCGAAATTCTTCTCGGATGACAAACTGGATCTGGTTATTCGCAAGGGTATTTACCCGTATGATTATATGGACGGTATGGAGAGATTTGGAGAGACGTCTTTGCCTTCAAAAGAATCGTTCTACAACAAATTGAACAATTCAAACGTCAGCGATGAAGACTACAAACACGCGTGTGATGTATGGGAAAAGTTTTCAATCCAAACGATGGGGGAGTACACTCTGCTGTACAATAAAACAGACACCCTACTGCTGGCGGACGTAATGGAAAATTTCCGTAAAGTGTGTTTGAAAACGTATAAACTGGATCCAGCGTGGTATTACACCTCACCCGGTCTGGCCTGGGACGCCATGTTGAAGAAAACTGAAGTAAGCCTCGATATGCTGACGGACACCGACATGGAACTGATGATCTCGAAAGGCATTCGCGGTGGTATCTCTCAGTGCTGCCACAGATACGCCAAAGCCAATAACCCGTACATGCACGATTATGACGCTGGAAAACCGAATGATTATCTTATCTATCTGGATGTAAACAACCTCTATGGTTGGGCGATGATGGAGTACCAGCCCCAGAGGCAATTCGAGTGGTGTACAGACTCTGAACTGGCCCAGATAATGTGTAAACTCACAAACGGACAATTCATCAGTAACAAGTCCGACACCGGTTACATCCTCGAAGTAGACCTCGAATATCCTCAACATCTGCACGACCACCATAGAGACCTACCTCTAGCACCGGAGAACCAATGCCCACCGGGATCCAATCAGAGGAAACTCTTAACAACGCTGTACAACAAAGAGAAATACATCGTACACTACAGGAATCTCCAACTCTATCTGTCTTTAGGAATGGTTCTGAAGAAAATATATAGGGCCATAAAATTCCAACAGTCAGCATGGTTGAGTGAATATATTAAATTAAACACGGACATGAGAACCAAAGCGACGAACGACTTTGAAAAAGATTTCTACAAGTTGATGAACAACTCGGTGTTCGGCAAGACGATGGAGAATATCAGAAAACACGTCAATATCAAACTTGCCACTCACGAACAGCAGTTGCAAAAGCTAGTGGCGAAACCCAATTTTAAATCCTTGACAATATTCTCCGAGCACTTGACTGCTGTCCATATGGAAAAGACCTATTTGTATTTCAACAAACCCATTTATGTCGGTATGAGCATTTTGGACATCTCCAAAATAGCGATATACGATTTCCATTACAACGTCATGAAACCAAAGTATGGGGACAACATCAGAGTCCACTACGGAGATACCGACTCACTGGTCTATGGTGTGAGGACCAACGATGTATACGAGGACATGAAAAGCATCATCGACTATTTTGACACCAGTGATTACAAAGCGGATAACGTTTAAAACATGCCGCGGGTCAACAAGAAAGTCATCGGAAAATGGAAAGACGAACTAGCCGGAGATGTCATGAGGGAGTTCGTCGGGCTGCGATCGAAGATGTACGCATATGACTCGGAAGGAAACAAATCTGGTAAAAAGGCGAAAGGCGTGACGAAATCCGTTGTCAAGAAGGAGTTGAAGCTTGAAGACTACAAATCGTGTTTGTTCAACGAAACGGAAGAATACAAGACGATGAACACCATCCGGAGCAAGGGGCATAACATTTATTCCATATCGCAATATAAAAAAGCGCTGTCCGCCAAGGATGACAAGAGGTACATCTGTGAAGACGGACTGACGACACTGCCCTGGGGACATTTTCGGATACCCGTCAGTATGGATGTTGATGAAGATTTCGATCTGGACTGATTACAACGGATTTTTTAAAGACCTGTTTCATTGATGAAAATAGTGTGTTTTAAAAGTGTCTTAAATAAGTGTGTTTAATTGTTTTTCTCAACGATAAAAAATAAAATTCAAAACTCATTTATTTTTGTAAATCAGCTGTGATGGAAATTGCATCACAACTGATGGTTACATCAAAATTTAATACATTTTTTTTAAATCAGCTGTGATGGAAATTGCATCACAACTGATGATTACATCAAAATTTAATATCGATAAATATTTTTTTAATCAGCTGTGATGGAAATTGCATTACAACTGATGATTACATCAAAATTTAATATTGATCAACATTTTTAATCTCCTGGTTTTCGCCCATTGGAGTGATTGGTGTCTACCTCCAATTGGGACTTTTTATGCCTCAAAAAGTACTCTGTTGAAGGTGGGAACTTTGACGCAGTAACAGAACTTTGTAACCAATATCCACCGACACCCACCAGGGTCTAGATCTAAGACCTAAGACCCTACACCATGGTCTTTGACCGTGTGTGGTTGTGGTTGTTTTGTCTATACCTAGAGAAAAATTGGCCTTTTACGTTCTTAGACCAGAGACAAGGAAAATCGGGCTTAAAGTTCGTAGACCCAAGGTCAGACACCATGGTCTAGTACTCGTCTTTTGCCGGGTGCAGTTGTGGTTGTTTCGTCTATAGCTAGAGGAAAATTGGCCTTTAAGTTCTTAGACCCAAGAATTAATTCCTTACACCATGGTCTCGTATTCCTCTTAAGCTGTGTGCCGCGGTTGTTTTGTCTATACCTAGAAGAAAGTCGGCCTTTAAGGTCTTAGACCTAAGACCCTACACCCATGGACCAGACCCCAGACCTAAGGCAATATCCCGAGGTCTAGTACTCGTTTTAAGCCGTGTGCAGTTGTGGTTGTTTCGTATATTTTTAAAGGAAACTTGGTCTTTTATGTTCTCAGACCTGATACCTAAGCTTTTACACCGTGGTCTAGTACTTGTCTTAAACCGTATGCAGCTGTGAGTGTTTCATCTACAGCTGTTCAAAGATTAGCCTTTTACGATCCGAGACCCAAAACTTAACACCCTACACCATGGTCTGGTACTCGTCTTAAACTGTGTGCAGTTATTACTGTTTCGTCTCGAAAATGGGAATGTTTAAGCTTTTTACACCATAGCTTAGAACGAAAACCCGTAGTCTTATTCCTAAAACCTAGTACCTTAGACCGATACCCTAGGACATAAGGGCTTAGACTTAAAGCTTTAGATCTAATACAAAAGGAATTTGAATTAAGACCTAAGGCCCCATAATTTAGACCAACACCTTAAACCTAATACCTAAATCCCAAGCATTTAAGGCATTAGACCATGGACCTGTATGTATATGACAAACATTTGACTTAAGATCTAAGACTAACATAAGACTTAAGCCCTAAGACCCTACCCCATGGGCTAGTACTGGTCCTACACCATGTGGGACCGTGTAAAATGGCGTGCATAAAGCCAATCACATGGATTATTTGAAAGCCCAGGGCACATGAACACCTGTGTTTGCTGTTGGGCGTTTTTATGATTTGCGCTTTTGGGCGTTCTGCAAACTCGACGCGGAAATTACGATCGCAGACATAAATTATTAAAAAACATCGTGTACACATCGATTTTGAAAAACGATCGTACACGTCGATTATTTTAAACAGCGTCTGGGCATCGATTCTAAAAAACGTTCGCAGACGTTAATTAAAAAAAAACATCGTCTACACATCGATTTTAAAAAACGATGTGTACACGTTAATTTTTAAAATCATCGTCTACAGATCGATTTTCAAAAACGATGTGTACACGTTAATTTTAAAAACATCGTTTACACATCGATTTTAAAAATCGTCCTGACGTTTATTAAAATCGATGTGTAAACGATGTTTTTAAAATTAACGTGTACACATCGTTTTTGAAAATCGATCTGTAGACGATGATTTTAAAAATTAACGTGTACACATCGTTTTTTAAAATCGATGTGTAGACGATGTTTTTTTTAATTAACGTCTGCGAACGTTTTTTAGAATCGATGCCCAGACGCTGTTTAAAATAATCGACGTGTACGATCGTTTTTCAAAATCGATGTGTACACGATGTTTTTTAATAATTTATGTCTGCGATCGTAATTTCCGCGTCGAGTTTGCAGAACGCCCAAAAGCGCAAATCATAAAAACGCCCAACAGCAAACACAGGTGTTCATGTGCCCTGGGCTTTCAAATAATCCATGTGATTGGCTTTATGCACGCCATTTTACACGGTCCCACATGGTGTAGGACCAGTACTAGCCCATGGGGTAGGGTCTTAGGGCTTAAGTCTTATGTTAGTCTTAGATCTTAAGTCAAATGTTTGTCATATACATACAGGTCCATGGTCTAATGCCTTAAATGCTTGGGATTTAGGTATTAGGTTTAAGGTGTTGGTCTAAATTATGGGGCCTTAGGTCTTAATTCAAATTCCTTTTGTATTAGATCTAAAGCTTTAAGTCTAAGCCCTTATGTCCTAGGGTATCGGTCTAAGGTACTAGGTTTTAGGAATAAGACTACGGGTTTTCGTTCTAAGCTATGGTGTAAAAAGCTTAAACATTCCCATTTTCGAGACGAAACAGTAATAACTGCACACAGTTTAAGACGAGTACCAGACCATGGTGTAGGGTGTTAAGTTTTGGGTCTCGGATCGTAAAAGGCTAATCTTTGAACAGCTGTAGATGAAACACTCACAGCTGCATACGGTTTAAGACAAGTACTAGACCACGGTGTAAAAGCTTAGGTATCAGGTCTGAGAACATAAAAGACCAAGTTTCCTTTAAAAATATACGAAAAAACCACAACTGCACACGGCTTAAAACGAGTACTAGACCTCGGGATATTGCCTTAGGTCTAGGGTCTGGTCCATGGGTGTAGGGTCTTAGGTCTAAGACCTTAAAGGCCGACTTTCTTCTAGGTATAGACAAAACAACCGCGGCACACAGCTTAAGAGGAATACGAGACCATGGTGTAAGGAATTAATTCTTGGGTCTAAGAACTTAAAGGCCAATTTTCCTCTAGCTATAGACGAAACAACCACAACTGCACCCGACAAAAGACGAGTACTAGACCATGGTGTCTGACCTTGGGTCTACGAACTTTAAGCCCGATTTTCCTTGTCTCTGGTCTAAGAACGTAAAAGGCCAATTTTTCTCTAGGTATAGACAAAACAACCACAACCACACACGGTCAAAGACCATGGTGTAGGGTCTTAGGTCTTAGATCTAGACCCTGGTGGGTGTCGGTGGATATTGGTTACAAAGTTCTGTTACTACGTCAAAGTTCCCACCTTCAACAGAGTACTTTTTGAGGCATAAAAAGTCCCAATTGGAGGTAGACACCAATCACTCCAATGGGCGAAAACCAGGAGATTAAAAATGTTGATCAATATTAAATTTTGATGTAATCATCAGTTGTAATGCAATTTCCATCACAGCTGATTAAAAAAATATTTATCGATATTAAATTTTGATGTAATCATCAGTTGTGATGCAATTTCCATCACAGCTGATTTAAAAAAAATGTATTAAATTTTGATGTAACCATCAGTTGTGATGCAATTTCCATCACAGCTGATTTACAAAAATAAATGAGTTTTGAATTTTATTTTTTATCGTTGAGAAAAACAATTAAACACACTTATTTAAGACACTTTTAAAACACACTATTTTCATCAATGAAACAGGTCTTTAAAAAATCCGTTGTAATCAGTCCAGATCGAAATCTTCATCAACATCCATACTGACGGGTATCCGAAAATGTCCCCAGGGCAGTGTCGTCAGTCCGTCTTCACAGATGTACCTCTTGTCATCCTTGGCGGACAGCGCTTTTTTATATTGCGATATGGAATAAATGTTGTGCCCCTTGCTCCGGATGGTGTTCATCGTCTTGTATTCTTCCGTTTCGTTGAACAAACACGATTTGTAGTCTTCAAGCTTCAACTCCTTCTTGACAACGGATTTCGTCACGCCTTTCGCCTTTTTACCAGATTTGTTTCCTTCCGAGTCATATGCGTACATCTTCGATCGCAGCCCGACGAACTCCCTCATGACATCTCCGGCTAGTTCGTCTTTCCATTTTCCGATGACTTTCTTGTTGACCCGCGGCATGTTGTAAACGTTATCCGCTTTGTAATCACTGGTGTCAAAATAGTCGATGATGCTTTTCATGTCCTCGTATACATCGTTGGTCCTCACACCATAGACCAGTGAGTCGGTATCTCCGTAGTGGACTCTGATGTTGTCCCCATACTTTGGTTTCATGACGTTGTAATGGAAATCGTATATCGCTATTTTGGAGATGTCCAAAATGCTCATACCGACATAAATGGGTTTGTTGAAATACAAATAGGTCTTTTCCATATGGACAGCAGTCAAGTGCTCGGAGAATATTGTCAAGGATTTAAAATTGGGTTTCGCCACTAGCTTTTGCAACTGCTGTTCGTGAGTGGCAAGTTTGATATTGACGTGTTTTCTGATATTCTCCATCGTCTTGCCGAACACCGAGTTGTTCATCAACTTGTAGAAATCTTTTTCAAAGTCGTTCGTCGCTTTGGTTCTCATGTCCGTGTTTAATTTAATATATTCACTCAACCATGCTGACTGTTGGAATTTTATGGCCCTATATATTTTCTTCAGAACCATTCCTAAAGACAGATAGAGTTGGAGATTCCTGTAGTGTACGATGTATTTCTCTTTGTTGTACAGCGTTGTTAAGAGTTTCCTCTGATTGGATCCCGGTGGGCATTGGTTCTCCGGTGCTAGAGGTAGGTCTCTATGGTGGTCGTGCAGATGTTGAGGATATTCGAGGTCTACTTCGAGGATGTAACCGGTGTCGGACTTGTTACTGATGAATTGTCCGTTTGTGAGTTTACACATTATCTGGGCCAGTTCAGAGTCTGTACACCACTCGAATTGCCTCTGGGGCTGGTACTCCATCATCGCCCAACCATAGAGGTTGTTTACATCCAGATAGATAAGATAATCATTCGGTTTTCCAGCGTCATAATCGTGCATGTACGGGTTATTGGCTTTGGCGTATCTGTGGCAGCACTGAGAGATACCACCGCGAATGCCTTTCGAGATCATCAGTTCCATGTCGGTGTCCGTCAGCATATCGAGGCTTACTTCAGTTTTCTTCAACATGGCGTCCCAGGCCAGACCGGGTGAGGTGTAATACCACGCTGGATCCAGTTTATACGTTTTCAAACACACTTTACGGAAATTTTCCATTACGTCCGCCAGCAGTAGGGTGTCTGTTTTATTGTACAGCAGAGTGTACTCCCCCATCGTTTGGATTGAAAACTTTTCCCATACATCACACGCGTGTTTGTAGTCTTCATCGCTGACGTTTGAATTGTTCAATTTGTTGTAGAACGATTCTTTTGAAGGCAAAGACGTCTCTCCAAATCTCTCCATACCGTCCATATAATCATACGGGTAAATACCCTTGCGAATAACCAGATCCAGTTTGTCATCCGAGAAGAATTTCGAAGTGTGTTTGAATTGATGTTTGGTGAGATTTTTGGCCAGACTGTCCAAACTGGAGGCCATGAATCTGAACGAGTCCAAGAATCTCAAGTTTACCCCGTTTTCAATTTTCACTTCGAAAGATATATAACGTTCTTCGGTGGTGGCCAAGACAACGATATCTTTCTTATCCGCTCCAAGCATTTTTATAAATAAATGGGCGTCATAATTGCTCAGGTTGTGGATGAAGACCGGCAGGAAATGGGGCTTTTTGAAATTCAAATTGCATGAATTGTGCGCCACCCCTCTGAATTTTCCAGTCAAATGATCGTGATCGAGAACGGCTTTTCCAGTTTTTTCATCAAACACTTTTCCACAAATGTGGCAAACCGAAGTAAACCTGGCTTCCGCCTTTTCGGCAGCAGTCAAAGTCATAGGCTTCGCTGCTTCACGACTGTAGAGTTGAGCTATTTTCTTTGAAACATCTACGAGTCTATCTATGAAGACCTGTGCAGCATCGGCGCCCAAATATTCATAATACAAATCAAAGGGAATGTCATAGTCGTCTGACGCATTCACGACGTACAATGCAAAACTGGCCGCTTCATGGGCTTGATATTTCTTGGTGTTGATCCCCCGCTGGTCGTCTACTGGTGTCAAGATGCATTCGAAATCGGCGTACGCTACGTAGGGCACTTTCATTTTTCTGTATTTGTACTTGAACTGTATTGTGGGGCTGATGTAATCATCTTTAATTTTAATCGCCTTAGGCATGACGATTTTAACAGCATCGTGTTCATAGCAGTATTCCCTGTGTTTTTCCAATTTCAATTCATCATCGAATCCGTTGAGACATCTGTTGCATATAAATATTGTATCCAAATCATGAACATCCTGTTGTTCTGGCTCGTTGCAGGTTTCTTTGTGGGTTTTTAACAAGGCTTCAGTTCCAAAATATTGGAGACAACGATTGCAGTGGAATGATTTATGACCTCTCTTTTTCAGTTGCCTACCAATTAATCTACTCATGCTTTTTATCCAACGATAATGTGAATTTCCGTTTTCATTTTTCAAATACAGCAGATTGACATGTCTGTTGGGGATTTCATTTTTCGTTACATACAAAACGTAGATGTCACTTTTCTTAGCATTTTTAGATTTTTTTCCTGCACCGGGATAGTCCTCAAACTTATCATAATTTTCAGAGTCTTTTGTTAAATCACAAGCATATATATTTACTGACACGCCAGACCGTTTTTCAAATTTCATTATAATATTTTTCTGAACTTGTACGGGGAATGTTATGTCTTTCAAAGCTTCGTCAAACTCGTGTTCGTACGGTTTGTATTTACTGACTCTATTGGGATTATCTCTGTAGTTAACCGGGTGTAATGCAGATAAAATAGACCAGAGAAAACATTTTTCATCATCATTTTTTACATTAATAATAGCTTGTCTATTTGCAATATCTTTGGGCAAAGGAATATAGCTGGATGCTCTGAGGGGGTTATAGCGGCATACTTGAATTTCCAAATCGCTTATACTGAATAAAGACCAACCGGATCCTTTCGCTTGAAATTCTTCCATTTCGTTGAGTAACTTTTCCTTAGCAAAATCGTAGAAACCCGAAATATCGGTACTCAAATCGATCACAGAATATTTCGTTTTAAAGTTGAATTCCTCCACTTGTTCTTTCCTCTTGAAATCAATTCGGAAGTTAAATCGGACCTTCAATTCAAATTCACCCAACCATTCTTTTATTTTCCTAATGATAATATTTTTATATGCGTCCAAAAATATGATTGGGTCTTTGATAGCGTGAATGTTTTCAATGCAATAAAAGTTGACGACTCCCCCGAAAGCCGATCTCACTAATTCGACTTCAGAATCTTTCGGTGTAAAGGTATTGCCACCACCGATAGGCCCTTTCACCAGATTGCAAATTGTCGCCATCGTTAAAAATATAGTCCCCTGCAAAGTTTCAAAAACTGATTTATTTGTAACATTATTTTCATCCAGACGAGGTCTTTTTGCTGGAGTGGGTCCATCATTTTTATCAACGATTCCACCACGGCTAACCAAAGCGGACTCTTCGTGTGTTTTCAGATGATAACTCATATTGGATTTTCTTACGAGTTTTTCACATTTCGGGCATTTAGCTTTGTACTCATGACTTGCTTTCTTCTGGACCCGGGGTTTTGAATGTTGAACTCCGCTTGTGCTAGGTATCGGTTGCACTTGTTCATTACTTTGCGCTGTAGAAGTGGAAGGTTGATTGCTAGTAGATTGACATGTTTTGTAATGCCGATTAAAATTAACGTTTAAAATTAATTTTCCACATTTATCACATGACTTTTTCATGTAACGGGAGCTCGAGTCCTTATTTGGGTTGTTAGGACACACTTTAACATGATATGTCATATTTGATTTTGATATAAGCTTGCCGCAGAAATTGCAATTAATTTTAATCGCAGCCATCTTCTTATGCGATCTATAAGAGAAAAATAAAAATCCGATCAGAATAAAAATTTTAAAGGGTACTAGTGAAAAATATTATATTATTGTTTTTAATAAACAGCTATAAATAAAAAATTGACAAAACAGCTAAACTCCAAATATTTAAAATATATATTAAACTAATTTGATTTTAAGTGAAAATCGTACGTCGATTACACAACAACAATTTTGATCGAGTGAAAATAATCAACCAGCATACAACACGTTATCATACAAACATGACATCTGGGTCAGGCGGTTTGATAAGATAACTCAAAACGCTTAGCTTATTCTCATTGTATGATAATATTCTATGACAATATTGATTATTAATTTAATAACTAATAGTGGTATTATCTCAAATATTACTCACCCTGATTGAGATAGATCTCGAAGCAAACTGAATATTACTTGAAAGCCAACCTCCTTTTATACAAAAAATTGTATAGCCTCAGGCAAAGCACAAATTGCATCATCCTGTTAAAACCAAACGAGCTTGATAAGCGATATAATTAACAGACATCATTAAAACTGTTATCACCAATGACGGAGTCAGCGGACGTCGGCCTCTTATCAGCAACCTAATTAGCAGACATTTTCACTGAAAATTTATCGCCAATCTCGAGGTCAGTCGACGCCGGTCTGTTATCTCTTATCTCTTTCCTGTCATGCTGAATCACTCGCTAAAACAACAAGTGTTGTACGTATATTAGTGGAAATTTCTTTTGTGAGTTGAAAATCACCACAACAGACTATAAATATAATGGTCATTATGTCGGAATAGTCCCTACACCGGACTATCTAAATTCAATTGCATACCGGACCATTTTAATATAATAGTCCTTGCGCAGGGCCATTAAAATACAATAGTCTCCACGCCGGACGATTTAAATACAACAGCCCCCATGCCTCTTTAAATGTAATAGTCCCCACCCCGGACTATTTAAATTCAATAGTCCTTGCACAGGACTAGTCCTCACGCGGGACTATCTAAATACAATAGTCCTTACACGGGACTAGTCCTCACACAGGACCATCTGAATACGATAGACCCCAGGCGGGACTAGTCCTTGAGCGGGACTATCTAAATACAATAGTCCTTGTGTAGGACCATTAAAATACAATAGTCCCCACGCGGGACTAGTCCTCACACGGGACCATCCGAATACAATAATCCTCACGCGGGACCATCTGAATACAATAGTCCTCACGCGGGACTAGTCCTCACACAGGACCATCTAAATACAATAGTCCTTGCGCGGGACTAGTCCTTACGTAGGACTGTTAGGAAATTCGCACTTCTCACACAACTCATGGCGCAGTCACCCTCCTCTATCAGGTTTTTATCGGAATTCCTGAAAAGTGCTGTAAAATTGCCAAAAAGTAGGCAAAAATTACTGACAACTGGTTAAAAATAGGCCTGTAGGACTGTTAGGAAATTCGCAATTCTCGCACTTTCTCATGGCCCCATCAATTTTTTATGCCTCGAAAATTATGAAAAAGCTGTAAAATTGCTAAAATGTAGGCAAAAAATCACTGGAAACCGGTTAAAAATAGGTCTGCAGGACTGTTAGGAAATTCATACTTCTCATACTTCCTCATGACGTCGGAGTGACGTATATATACTACTTCTCTTGAAGAAGACAGTCAGCATTGTCTTTTACCGCCATAAACAATTTTATGTCGTCTAAAAAAAGGAGGTAACGACACTTCAGATGGAGAGCTATGTCGTTTATGAATATCTCAAAGAGTAAGGGAGCAAGGTGAGCTCCCTGAGGTACACCAGACACTATCCTGTATGGGCGAGAATCTGATCCAGCAAACCACACAACCTATGATCGCCCAGACGAATAGCTATTAATCCAAGACAGCATATTGTCCATAATGCCATACATAGAGAGCTTCTTTAACAAGTGCACATGGCTAACCTTGTTGAAAGCACGGGAAAAGTCAAGGTAGAGGCAGTCAACTTGTTTTCCATCTTTGAAACTAGATAATATGTAATGTTCAAGCAAAACTAAATTTTTTTTTACCCGGATTGACCAGGGAAGAACCCATACTGCTCTTCAATAATCAAGGATCTTAGAGGAGGTCCAATGTAATCCAGTATTAGGCTTTCCATAATCTTGGCAATAATTGATTGGATAGTGATAGGCTTGTATATACTCGCATTGCTGTAGTCACCATTTTTATAGACGTTCACATAGACTATTGATCTGTGCATGGATCGTATTAGACAAAGTGGGAGTGAGCCACTACAGTACAGAGGTGAACGGTACTTATAAAAGTCACTGGCAGAACTTGGATTCGAGCCCACGACATCGCTGCCATCGCTCCGGTACGCTAACCAATACTCACATACGCCACCGACTCACCCAACTTCGCTATACTATTTTTAGTTATTCGAATTTCTTACAACTTTATCGCTGCTCTTAATGGTGGTTATAAAAAATGCATTACCGCCTAACCAAAACACAATATTTTCACTTTATTTTTGAAGGTAAACCTGGACAACTTTAACAATGAACAATATACCGAGTAATCCAAACCAGTTATTCCTTAAATATTAGTTGTAAATATTTATTTATTATCCAAATAGGAAGGCGTTACCTAAGTTATTTTGCATTTTAATACATTCCCTAATGTAAAACTAACCCAAATACTAACCATCCTTAGGTTAGCTAGTCGGTGCAAACCTTGGAGGAATTATATATAAGGAGTGGCCACGTCCTTATGGATATACCATGGTAAAGTGAAGCCGGCCGCTCCCCTCCACTAGAGTGGCACGGCTAGCCGTAGAGTGGCATGGTGCCGCCGCTGTAACACGGGCGAGATAGGAAAAAACGGGACCCGCGCAACTTTGGATTAAAATTCTGAGCACACCAGGCAAATCACATAGAACAGCTTTTGCATTTTAAAAGAGGATTAAATTCTTTATCCAGTGATATAATTTTGTTCTAGATAAAAAACATATTTTAATTTATAAAGGAACATTAACGAAAAATATCTGTATTGAAGAGATGATTTTAATACATTAAAAACGAAATTTAAATTATCTCAATATATATGTGTTACTGTAAAATTGATTTTATTGTGTAGTACAATACTTTTAACAAAAATAAATATAAGAATTGATATTTTTTAATGTAAATTGCTTATTATCATTTGTAAAAAACGATAAGAGGTGTAACCTCTTTAAGTGCTTGATGTTCAGAATCATTTACAATATATTAGACAGTAATTTATTGGCGTATAATTAATTACTCATAATTACTTTAATTGTTAATAATAATAAACTAACCAAATAATAAGAAGTACGGAATTTAGGGTACAATAACTTAAAACTAACTTATAAACAATAGACGATTATTCGTCAAATACTAACAACTTAGTAGACTATATGTACTAACAAGAACAACTACCCTTTGGTTATCAGCACAATTAGAATGATTTATTAATATTAGTAAAAACTTACTAATTATGATTATGGTTTTTTATAATAGCATTAAATTTAGTCGACGTTTGTAAAATACATAGCCTTAACATGGTTATTTTTAACTTGATAAATATAGACCTAAAACTTAACAAATTATTTAAAAACTTTTCTAAAATTTATTCTGTTATTTAAAACAACTAATTACACTTAAACTTCCATGATTCAACGACTCGGTAGCCCTCGCCACTTGACGAGCGCGGCGCGGTGCGGCGGCTTCGCTTTCTAGCCCCGCGTGGCCACTCCTTACATATAATTCCTCCAAGGTGCAAACTTATCCTGTTTGACTACCGAATCTTTTCGACTTAAATGTCTTTGTATTTTTCATCAGAAAGTGGAACGGATCTCCAATTTAAGTTGACTGGCTCAACTGCTCCTAGTTTGACTGGAACCGTCTTTTATCTTAGAGACGGTCTTAGTTTGCTTTAATCCTGTTTCCTTCCCTGTTGGTATTTCTCTCTATAATAGTAGATAATTAAAAGACCATTGTGCGTGTCTGTGACTGACTGTTTTCGTTTATGTTCCAGCAAACTTCCTTTGTTTTATTAGTCGTGCCGATGCAGCAAACGCCCTAGCATTGTTTTTACCAAAGACATATTTCCAAGCTTAGGACATTCACTAATACATTCGAATACGTTGTATTAGCTCGGGTTCATTCTAGCACTACTAAAGACGTCTCCATGGTCATAAACCGTTTCTGTAGGACATCCTCGATAAATCTAAATCACATAATCCCAAAAATCATATTTTTTGTCACATAACATGCAAAAGTGACATCTTTCTGGAAAAGTTAATGAAATGAATCTATTAATCTCGCCGCATTGCAATATTGGAAGTATTTTAATTAAATAAGATTCTTTTTGCCTCCACATGTTCCGATAACGATGAGGATATTCTTTGCTCAAAATGTCTATAATGTGGTGTAGTATAGAGATAAACTTTCTTCAATTTTTTTTGCCACTGTCTGTGTTGGTGGCAATAAAATGTTGAAATGCTATCTGAAAAAAGTACACATCAAAGAGATAAGATAAATTACATCTGTAAAGTAATTGCAGTCATGGTTTCATTTTTACTCCCTTGATTTAAAATTTCATATAAAACCAATAAGAGCTTCTTAAGCGCTTCTCTTTTTCTATTAATAAATTCTTCAGCTGTGAATAAAGTTTGTGTAGGTCATTAGAGTTGTTTTTTATGGTCTTTGCTTCCATAATTCCTCTTAAACTTTTATAACATAACAAGTACTTCATGTTATTTGTTCCCGTATCCCAAACACGTTAAAATTTGTTGTAAGGTATTCCCGAGATTTTACAGTTTCCCAGGGTTTTACAAAAACATGATCAACAACATTTTTCTTAAAATATGTTCTGGAAGATAAACTGTTTAAATGTTTTTAAGACTGCAATGTGGCTTTTTATATCAGCTAAAACCTTTCAAGTATTATATATTTCAGCTGAGAGGGAATTCTTCCTTCGATGTTTGTTTACTCCTCAGCATGACCTAGTAGGAGCTAGTGATAATCGAACAATTTTCTCTTTAAGAACCGTAATCTCCCAGACTGATGTAAAAACTATTGTTTATTCTGAATCGTCTCCAACGTTCCCCTGATCACAAGAAGTAAATTTACTTAATAAGTTTAGGGAAAATCAAGTAATGTAATATCTTACTTCTCATACATTATTTTACAGAATTTCCATTAGTTAATTAATATTGATAACTGAGATCTATCGCCCAAGTTATTGAATTTGCTTATTAGTTTGTTTCTTTCAATTCCCTCTACGTTATCGAAGTATCTGTATCGTTGTCTGGCTTGTTACTGGAGTATCTTAGCTTCTTATCATCTTCAACATGGTCACGAGCACTTTTCTTATCTTAGAAGAACCACTGAGACTCAATGTATCAGTTTCTCTTCAATTTCCCTTGAACTCATAATGATACTGGCAGAAGAAACTATTTAGTTACTTTTAATATTATAATATTATAATTACAAATGCCAATTAAAATATGAAAAGAATTTAAACCGATTTGGGTTGTCTACGACTAAATGACATTTAGGATTACAGGATTAAACAGACTTTCGCTCCGTTCTCGGTCGGCGCATTTAGTGGACTTCTAATAGCGTCATGAACAACAAGGGTTACTTCTCTTTATTTTGATTATATAAGAACTTAATATTTTTTTTCTCTTTTGAGTAAAAGCAAGGGGGCTATATAGTAAGAATCTTTTGCTGGTTTATTTTCTCGTCTTTGTTGCCAACAAGGGGTTTTCTCTCTGAGCTTAATTTTAACAGCTTCTTTAATATTTTATGGAGAATATTTAGAATAATTTTACCTTTTAATGAATTATATTCATTTTTATATATTTAGTTCAAAATGTTAATAGTAATCAATTTTTATTTTCAATGTTTGAAGAGGTATTAGATATCAGTGTTTAACAGTAAAAACACTCTAAGTAATTATTATTTCCAGATATTTGATTTTATATGTCATAAAGAATACACGAAATTTACGAAATTTCAAATAAATACAGTACTCTCCATTGATAAATTTATGATTTATCATTATAAGAGCCTGATTACCATGTTACGTATTTTAATTGCCGTGATATTGATATTAGGGCTATCTATTATAACGATTGATCGTAGTGTTATTGATTATTGGTTTTAGGCCATAACCAAAGAATTTTGACAGCGTTCTATCATTTGCCTTTGGGCCACGGCGTTAACTGCAAGCGTTGGGAATCTCAAATTAATACAGCATTTATTCACTGCTGTAATTTACTTACCGTTTCCACTTATTCCCAATAACATTTCACCTTTGTTAGATTTAAAACGATGAGAAATAAAATGTCGGTTTTAGGAAACGAAGAAAATTTCATTGAAATTCAGGCGAAATTCGGGAACTACTAACTTATAGCGTTATTTACATGAAGAATTAATACAATATCTAATGGCCACCGATAGATTATTTATCAGGTACAGCGTTTAAGATTGTCAAAACAGCTCTTGTTGGACCTACCATCAAACAGCGTTTGTTCACTTGATTGTAAGTCATTGAGGTTTTCTCACGATTACACCGTGAAAAGCGTGAGAAAACCACAATGGCTTTCAATGATAATCAATTTTCCAACACCCATCTATTATACGATTAAATCCATAAAGCACCACAGATATATTTTTCAACATCCTAAAACAAAATTTATCCATCACAGAACTCATCACCTAACTTTCGGATCTCGATGGACAATTATCATATACAGGGTGTTCAGCTTCCACCTTTACGAACTTTTCCAGGTTATTAAGCATGCCAAAACAAACAGAAAAATCATATAAACATATGTCCGGAAATGCTTCGTTAAGCCGCTAGCCGCCATTTTGTTTTTTACACTTAAGAATTTTTCTTTCCGTAACGGGTTGTTGTATGGAGTTCATATTTGGCATGTACCTTAATCACACCATTTTTAGAAAAATATTATTTTTTTCCGATCAATATTTTCAAAATGGCGGCCATTTTAAATTTTTAAACTCAAATATCTTAAAAACCATAAATTTAATAAAAATTTTACCAGACACAAAAAAGTTGACAAATTAAATTATCTAAACATTGATACCAAGTTTGGAAGGATCCGACAGCAAATAACGGAGTTATTGACATTTTTTTCTTAAAATAACCTAAATTGGCATTAATTATAGTACAAAATCAGTGTTTTTCTACAGGAAAACCACCATAACTCCGTTATTTGTTGCCGAATCCTTACAAACTTGGTATCACTGTTTAGATAATTTAATTTGTCAACTTTTTTGTGTCTAGTAAAATTTCTATAAAACTTACGGTTTTTTTTAGATATTTGAGTTTAAAAACTTAAAATGGCCGCCATTTTGAAAATATACATCGGAAAAAAATAATATTTTTTCTAAAAATGAGCATTGGTGTGATTAAGATACATGCCAAATATGAACTTTATACAACAACCCGTTACGGAAAGAAAAATTCTTAAATGTAAAAAACAAAATGGCGGCTAGCGGCTTAACGAAGCATTTCCGGACATATGTTTATATGATTTTTCTGTTTGTTTTGGCATGCTTAATAACCTGGAAAAGTTTGTAAAGGTGGAAGCTGGACACCCTGTATAAACAAGGTTAAAGACCAATAACTCTCAAAGTCAGTGTAAACTTACCCGAAATAAGAAAAAATTAAATTTTTAATCAGAAAGTAAAGGGCGATTATTGCTTGATGTTTATTTACACTAATTGAGGCAAAATTTGACATTTTCGTGAAATTTGATGTACTATCTCGACAGTTGCTCTCTTCACTTCAGTTATGAGTCAGAGTTCGAGGAGAGCGGACGTGTGCCGGAGCTCCGATTACGTAACCATTGTATCTGTGTAGAAATAATCAATATCTTGTGCTCTACGTGTTCCTGCTGTTTGAATTTACTAT
Organism: Neoaliturus tenellus; assembly: GCA_030545055.2. NCBI lineage: Eukaryota > Metazoa > Arthropoda > Insecta > Hemiptera > Cicadellidae > Neoaliturus > Neoaliturus tenellus. The sequence continues at coordinate 70,666,900 of CM061535.1, read as the reverse complement.
ACACATCTTCAATAATTGTATTAAACTGCAATAATGTCTGCTTGTAATACTTGTCTGGTCACACTAAAAAAAAAACTCAGTTTAAGGTTATGTGTCACGATTGTAAAAGCGAACATCATGGGAAATGCGTCAAGATGACGCAGTCTGACGTTGATTTCTTGAACGAGCATTGAACGGTTTGGAGGTGTGAACCTTGCAATCAAATCAAAAGAAAAAGCATGAGATTGGAGTACACACCAGCAGAAGGCGAGGTGTCACTCGAATCCATAGTGAGTGCCCTCAAAGAAATGCAAGAAGATCAGCGTAAGAATGTGGCGGATTTTAATAGGTCTTATGAGGCCTTGCACAGCAAACTTGAAGAGAATAACCAAACTTTTAAAAAAGGGATGGACAAAATTGAAGCCTACATAAAAGAAATAGAAAGCCTAAAGTGTGAAAATGCGGCTTTGAAAACCAAGGTTGGTGATCTGGAGGCTCGAGTTGAGGATCTGGAAAATTATTCGAGGAGGAATTGTATGGAAATACAAGGAGTGACGGAGGAGACTGGTGAAAATGTGGTTGACGTCGTTAAAAAAGTCGGAGAGGCTTTAAGCGTTGACATTGATGACACCATGATAGACGCCTACCACCGAGTCGGACCGAGAACTGGGGATCGTCCGAGGGGAATAATTGTGAAATTTGTCCGAAGAACCGACAAGGAGGCGCTGATGAACCGGCGACGGGAGAAGAAACGAGACTTCTCGACTCGGCACCTCGGCATGCCCACGGACACCCCGGTTTACCTGAACGATTCTCTATCACCGGCGAGGAGACGACTTTTGGCTCAAGCACGACAGATTAAAAAGGACAAGGACTACAAATACATCTGACTGCAAAATGGGAACATTTTACTTAGGAAAGCAGAGGGAACTCCAGTTGTAGAACAAAGAAACCAGGCTGACCTCAGTAAGTTGTAAAATTTTCTATAATAGTTTCTGCTTAGATTTGGACAAGTATATTAATATAATGAACTAGGGTAATCATAAATTTAGGTATGTCCAATTAAGATAAACATTATTTCTTGTATTTTTAAAATATCGATTTTATTTGTATACTTGTTTAATCTTTTATATTAGTTAAATATTATTTGAAATAGTTATATTATTTCTCACATGTTTGTTTACATCCAGTTACATATTAGTATTTATGTAAGTTGAAATTCATGTAGGAAACTAACATGATTTCTCATTTCTTTGTAAGAAACACAACCAAACTAAAAACTAGAATTATAAAACAAGTAAGTATAGTCCACTAGAACATTCGCAGTATGCGAGAAATTTTTGATAGTTTCATTGCTGAAATTTCAACTTGGGATAACCATCCAGATATAATTGTGCTTTCGGAAATCTGGATGAATAAAGAGGAAGTTACATTTTTCTATATTGAAGGTTTTGAGCTTTTCGTAAACACAAATGATAATTATAGAGCGGGGGGAGTAGCAGTTTTTGTTAAGAAGGGGTATTCTGTTATTGAATTAGAAACCCCGACAATACAATCTGCAGATACAATTAGAGTTAGATTTAATTTTTCTGAAAAATAATATAATATTTTTGCAATATATAGGCTTCATAATTTTTCAATTAATTCTTTTGTTGATGAACTGCAAAACTATCTAATTCAAACTGAGAAGAACCATACACTTAAAAACGTAATTATAATAGGAGATATTAATGTGGATATCATGAATTTAAATAATTATGAAATAGATAATTACAAAATAGTATTGGCTAGTTTAGGTTTTGAATCATTGATAAATGATTTTACAAGGGTAAGGGTGGCTGATACAACAGAAACTTGTATTGATCATATCTACGTACGCATAGAAAACAGAAGTGAGGTAGATTGTGAGGCACAGGTTATAAAGACAGACATCACTGACCACTACATGACAGCTGTGCGATTGTTGCCGGCGGGGGCCGGGGAGCGTATTTACAATCCCCCTACGGATTCAGCGCGTGCTGACCTCGTAGGGGGATTGAAGTACAAATTCATGACGCCGCGCGGCATGCTACAATCCCCATACGAGTTCAGCACCAGTGCTGTCCCGCGGCTTACCTCCTAAAAGATAAATTATGAAAATAAAGTAATAGCATTTAGAAAAGGTTACCTACCTGCATCTGGGGTGTATAGCCGTATTGGATGCGTGATGTTGAATAACCTGGTGTGTAATAATAAGACAGACATATTTCAAAGACATTTAATTAAGTTAATTATTATGTTTTATCACTACAGAGTATTACAATTTCCACTAGGCTACAGAGTATTACAATTTCTACTAGGATACAGAGTATTACAATTTCTACTAGGATACAGAGTATTACAATTTCTACTAGGATACAGAGTATTACAATTTCTACTAGGATACAGAGTATTACAATTTCTACTAGGATACAGAGTATTACAATTTCTACTAGGATACAGAGTATTACAATTTCTACTAGGATACAGAGTATTACAATTTCCACTGTGGCTTCCGGTCGCTGAGGCTGCGTACTGACGCTGGGCGGCGTAGCACATTCGCGAATCTGAGGAAAAAAAGAATACATTGGGTGGAATAAATTAATTTACGTTGTTTTTTTTTTATCTGACAGGCTCGAAAGAACATGTTGGTAGCCATCCAATTCGAGTAAACTGGCTAACAATAATGAATTCACTGGAATAATTTTGGCAATGATTAATGTGAATTAAAACACGTTCTAATAATTATTTGGTTAGTCAATAACAAATGCGATTTGCATAAATAATTAATAACGTGCACTTCAAAAATGTTTCAAGAGTTATTAGGTCAGTAATATATATATATATATATGCATAAATAAATATAATAAAGTTAAAAACTCCTACAGAGGTTACCATGAACGATCTTGATGTTCTTTTATTGTTCGTTTTTATGGTTACTATCAGTGGATTCCCCATACTGGATTGAACTTAAATTTTTCAGATGTAATTGCGGGGTTGTGACCCGTCATTTCACAGTAGCTATTAGTTTTAAACACATGACCACAATGAATTTTTCGTTATCATTATCCATTTACAATTTATTTGGGATTTAAAAAAATTTGTTTTAAGGTTATTTTTAACAACAAAAACTGCTTATATTCTAGGGTTGTGGCCTATTATGTAACACTAGCTTTTAAATCTAAACACAATTTTGAAACCCGTCAAATTTGGTACACATTTACTCAATAATAAGATCTAATTTCGTACCGAGTTTCAAGTTTCTACTTTGAACTAATTCAAAGTGGCGGTCATATTAATTTTTAAAAGCCCAATATCTTATAATCTGTAAATTTTACAAAAATTTACAAGAGATATAAAAATTGCGCTATTTAATTCTCTAAAAGGTCATATAAGGTCATTAAGATCGGATTACAATTAACGGAGTTATTGCAATTCTTCTGAAAATAAATGAGAAACTTTGCTATGGATGACAATAAAATAAGAACGTATTTTTAGGAAGAATTGCAATAACTTCATTAATTGTAATCCGATCTTAATAAATTGTATATGACCTTTTAGAGAATTAAATTGCGCAACTTTTTTGTCTCATGTAAATTCTTCGTTGTGTATTATTTCTATTGTGAAGTATTGTAAAACGCATAATTACCGCAAAAAACTGTAACATGCTAAAAATGAGGTAACCGCTAACGAACAAAGGTTTAGCGGTGTTTTGAAGTTGATATCTGAAAAATTATAGAGAAAATTAAGGGGGGACTATAAAAACTCACTCAAAATGAAGGAAAAAACTAGTGTGTTATCGTAAAGGATAGCACTTACTTTTTGTCGAGTCTATGAGCAGTAGTCAGTGTAGTTTAGCGTTGGGTTCATTATTTCTCACACTGTGAGCCAGGTTGTGTGGTCGTTTTCCTCTGGTCCTTTTCTTCGCATGTAGTTTTTCCTCTCTTCGAAAGTAGTTGGTCTGCCAGACTGAATTCTCTTCCCACCTCCATTTGAAATTCCTCTATCTTTTCTTCTAGAAATAGATGTTGGTTGAACTCTGATTTTTTAAATTTTCATTGAGATTAGCTTTTCTCGCAAAAAACTTATGACTTGGGCTGGTGTTTTTATATTTTTTATTTTATTTACCGTTATATTCAGGACATTTACGCTAACGGTATCTGAATTGGTTTCCAATAAGTCCACAATGCGATTTAATTCTGCCCGTAAGCAGTTTGTTGATGATCGGAAATCACTATCTTCCACAACTACAGTTGAATGTCCTTCGTTTGTTTCTAGATCATTACGGCGTTCTTCATGTGATGAAAAGTTGTTTTGCATTATTTCTTCATCATTCGTATACTTTGATTTCATGTCTCTGAAAAAAGTCTGTCGATACACTATCACCAACAGCCAATTTCCCAAATTTAACTTTCTCTTCCAATGACAAGAGGGGGCGATTAGACATCTGAATGTTGTACTTTACTTCCACTGCACAGATATGCTTACAGAAACACCCGCACCTTCCATATATAAACAGTCACATGTTTCCCACTTTGTGTTAACTGTGTAAACATCAGTTTGACACGAGAAAGTCTTTTTAAACTCATGTTCATTTCGTCGAACTATTTCACTGGTGTCGGTTTTTTTTTCAAAAACTTAGAATAATGCGTCTGGAGTTTTTTATCCCTTCTTGAATTAGCAAATTCAAGCAATCTTCGTTTTTGGTAGGAATCGAAAACGTTGCAAATAAAATCCACAAGAGCGCATGAATTAAACGCCTTGCATCTCTGTGGTACGATGTCTTTGAATATTCGTATGGAAGCTTCACAGAAATTGTTCGTGTTATTCCCGCGTGTGATTACACCTTCCCTAAATGCGAAATTCAAATTTAAATTCAAATTCAAAATAGTTTATTCTTACAGACATAAAACAATACATACAATATCAAACCAATTAATTTTAAAGTAATAAAATAATTAAAATAAACTTATCATCTCTAAAGTAAGACAGTACTAGAAATTAACTAAATCAAAACACTTCTATTGGTTACAAAATTAAATATATCTAACAATAGAAATAAAAGTAAAAAACATATCTGCAAGGAATAAAATACTAAGGCACTAAGAATTTGTTATTCTTGTCTGTGCCTTAGGAGTCATCAGTATTTCTACACCAGGAATTTAAATTTAACATCATCAAAACAAATTAGTTCAAACTAGAGTTAATACAAAATATTTCAAATAATTTCAAATAAAAAAGAAAACAGACGGACGGACAGTAACACTCATACGACAGACAGATGGACGGACAGAAGTCAGGGATCTCTGAGTTGTGCAATATTGTGCATGGGGTTGGGGGGCAATCTACAACAGTTCGCCCATATCTCTCACGAGATAGGGTGTTATGATAAAATACTATACATATTTTCAATTTCTGAATAAGATAATGATAGTAACCATTTCTTTAATTGTGATGAGAAGGCTTTGGTGGATTTATGACGCTTAATTTCAGGGGGTAAACTATTATAAAATTTAGGGCCAAGAAAGAGAAATGTTTTTTGAAAAATTGTATAATTGGTACGAGGGGTTCTGAAATCTTCACATGATCTTGTAAAGTGGCTAGAATTATAATTAATAGTATTTCCATCATTTTTGGTCATTTTGAAAAATGCATTTAAAACTTTGTACACGTAAAGATATCTTAGAGGCAATATATTTTGGGCACGAAACAAAGGCAAAGATTCGGATGAACGGGGTTTTTTACATAAAATTCTTAAGAAATATTTTTGGGTAATAAAAACAAGACGAACATGAGTTAAATATGTACTACACCAACAAGAAATTCCATAATTTAGTTTAGAGTGAATAAACGCAAAATAAATTTGACGCAAAACATCATCTGGGCATAAATGACGCAAAAAATAGAATTTTCGTAAAAATCCAAACAGATACTGTTTGATGCTTTTTAAATGATTTTTCCACAGTAAATCTTCGTCTACTCGTAGACCAAGATATTTTACTGATTTTGTTTGTGAGAGAAAGCTACATGAGCAGTTATGGTCCAAGCAGTTTAAAGAATGATACTTAAGGGGCGCATCAAAAGATAATGAACTTGAAAAAGTAAAGATCATATATGTGGTTTTTTTAGAGTTTAATGATAATTTATTGTAGTTAAACCAAAGGCTCAGTTTATTGAGGTCTTGTTGCATGTTGGATATCAGGCCAGTGAGATCTGCAGACGAATAGGCAAAAGCAGTGTCATCGGCAAATGCTGTTATTTTCCCCTTGAAACTACCGGAATAAAGGTCATTTATGAAGATAAGAAATAATACTGGACCAAGGACAGATCCTTGAGGAACACCGCTTTTAATACCCAATGTATCGCTGTTTGATTTTCCAATTGAAACATACTGCGTTCTATTTTCTAAATAAGATACAAACCAGCTAAGTGCAACTCCCCTTATACCCGCTCCATGCAATTTGACTAAAAGCAATTTGTGGTTCACAGTATCAAAAGCCTTCGCTAAGTCAAGAAAAAGTCCAGCAGTTTTATTATTTTTAGAGTTATTAAGGCTGTTATAAATGTGAGATAAAAAAATTTCTAAAGCAATTTCAGTATTAAGATTTTCTCTAAATCCATACTGGCATTCGGAAAAAAATTTGGATTGATCAAGAAAATTTAGTAGGCGGGACTTAACAATTTTTTCAAGAAGCTTAGAAAAAACTGAAAGGAGAGAAATAGGTCTGTAGTTCCTAACTTGCAACGGCGATCCACTCTTGAAGATAGGAACAACCTTTGAAACCTTTAGGGCTTCCGGAAATTGTCCCTTTGATAAAGATAAGTTAAATATAAAGACCAAAACTGGCGATATGATTGACTGATATTGTTTTACTATTATAGATGAAATTTGATCTGGGCCAGGAGATTTATTATTTTGAAGTGAATTAATTAATTTCAAAACTTAATCATTACTCACAGGTTTCCAAAAAATCGAATTTAAATTAGATTTACACGGATAAATACGTTTATACTGTTCACATTGATCAGAAGAAAGACTTGAGAAAGAAGTTGATAAAGCATTAGAAACATTTACAAAAAAGGAATTAAACTTTTGTGCAACCAACTTTTGATCAGACACCAATTGTGCTTCATCTTGTAGCTGGATATTTTTGTGCGATTGCGCCGATTTACCTGTCAAATCATTTATTATTTTCCATTGGTTTTTAGAATTGTTTTCGTTGATTTTAAATAAGTTGTTAAAAACCTTGATTTTGCTTCAACAATCCATCTTTCAATTTTTGTTTTTAATTTCTTGAAATTATTTTTTAATGTTAAGTTTTCCGGATACTTTCTAACAGTCAAGGCCAATTTGTCCCTCAAGTTAATAGCTTTAACGAGTCCATCAGTAATCCAGGGTTTCAATTTTTTCAATTTACGTGGATTTTTATGTTTATTATACTTAGATTGATCAATTGCCCCTTGTAAAGCTGCTAAAAAGGTGTCAAAAGCTTCATCAACAGTATTACAGGAGTAAACAGAAGCCCATGCCTCATTTATTAAAACTGATGTTAACTTATCATAATCGATAAAAGTTAATGGCTCATTATTGTTAACTTCTAATCTAGAAAAAGGTAGCGAAATGCAGACCGCGTGATGGTCAGTGATTTGAGCATTTATAACTCCTGCAAAATAACTGTCAAAAATATTTGTCCGAAACAGAATGTGGTCAATACAATTCTGGCTAGCTTCCCGAGTTGAATGTCAATTAAATGATCAAAACCAAAACTAGATGATATCTGAATATATTTATCAACCATGACATTACTTTCATCATTTATTGGAATATTGAAATCACCAATACAAATTGCATTATTTTCTTTAATTATTTCAATTTGCTTTTCAAAATTATTTAGAAAATCATTTAATTGGAATCCATGCAATCTATAAACACAAAGCAGGGCTGTTGATTTGTTTGAGCATTCTAATCTAAACTTCAAGAAAAGAGAGTCTGCACCAGCAATGTGAGAAGGATGTTGGGTGACGGTGATAGTGTTGCGACAAAACACAACAATGCCGCCGTTGTTGTGTTTGTTGTGAATGGTGCGAAGCCCCACTCATCTCTTCTATTCCACAGCGATTCGAAATGTTCTTTCGCATTTATGTACTTTTCTTCAACTGTTTTTAGTAACTTTTGATACTCAATGTTTGCGGCTGTTGTTGTGTCAGAGTATAAAACTTGCTGGAACTGTTCCATAATAGTTTTCCGGTGTTCTTTGTCAATGTTATGGTTTCTGTCCCATAGCCAACGTCACAAAGCTTGACACACATGGAAAGTACATAATAAGAGCCTAGCTTCGGGAAATATTTGTTTAAGGGCGTTTCCCTCTGCATCACAGTCATCGGTCATAATGACAGAAGGGTTGAACTTTTTATTTCCAGTACGTTCAATTGCTTCTTTAAACAGCCTAAAGCTATTTAGGTAACAGTCTTCCGAGAGTGAAGTGTGAAGAATACACCCTAAAGGGAGAGCGCCAATTTTGCTCCCGCGAAAAATAACAGTAACACAGGTGTTAGTTTGGTCGCAAGAACCACTAGTGTCTATGAACACCATTTTATTGGCTTGATCAAGCGTAAACACTCTTTTCATTATGGGTGTTATTACAATAATTACAGTCATCGACTCTGAGTCTATTAATATGTCATTACCATTTTCTTTCAACGTTTCCTTCCTATTATTTGAAGTCTGAAGAACACTTTCCGGCCGTCGATCATCATATCTATTCTTACGCCAAATTTCAAATAAATGAATTACTTGCCTCAAAGTAGAGTTTATTTGTGCATTAGCTAATGCATTTAGCATATAAGTATCGTCCTCAGAATTTTCAATTAATTGTACTTCGTGGTAGTTTTTTGCAGCTGAAGGAGTCATTCCTGAATCAAAGTAAGAAATAAATATATCTGATGTTTCTTTGGAACACCTAAGATAACTGAATGACTCAGCCGCCAAGACTGCATGATTGTGATTAAACTTAATTTCAACTATGCAATTTAAACCAGCTTTAAGATTCGCATCATTCTTCCAAGTGTCCTTGTTAACTTTTTTAAACTTAACATCAATTAAATCCTCGCAGGTTTGGTTTCTAATTCAGTTTTTGTATTTTCTTGATCCAATTACTTTATTTAGAGCAGAGTGTTGACATTTGAACGTTTTTCGGAATAAATCCCTTTTTAGATTTCCATACCTCTTGTATACTATCCAGTTTGAGTTAGTTTCCTTTGCAAATGTGTCCAATAAATGAGCACATTTGGAGTCATAGTCCTCTCCTTCTGCTTCTATCTTACAGTACACTTTTGCCTCGAAGTTCTCCCTGCCGTCACTCAAAAACTTATCAAGGTGATGTTCTTTACAAACAGTTTGTAAAAAAACACTCAGTTTACTTTCGTTCATCTCGCTGTCACAACATAAACACCGGAAACAATGAAAAAACACTACTGCACTGGAGAAACGCACACACTAGCAACAAGAAGTAATACAACTAAAATTTTCAGGTTGAAACCTGAATAACGGCACGGCGCCGTTAGCGGGTAGGGAGGGGGGAAGGTCTGGCGCGCTGAATTAGTAGGGGGATTGTAGTGGCACTGCGACTCTTGAGCTAAAATCCCCCTACGAGGTCAGCACGCGCTGAATCCGTAGGGGGATTGTAAATACGCGGCCGGGGAGGGGGACGGCCGATCAGCTGACTGTCTGTCCTCTCCGGGTCCTACGTCACCGCACCGCGCAGCAGTCGTGTGTGCTATGATAAACTGAGAGACCTATTGTACACCGTAGACTGGTCAATTGTAAAATCACAAAGCCATGCGTCAGTTGCTTATGATCTGTCTGAAACACAGCTAGTAACTTGCATTTCGGCTTGCACTGTTGAAATTAAATCCGAGAATAAAATTTAAAAAATTAAAGCCTTGGATCACAACAAACATTTGTAAGATTATGAAAAAAAAGATGAATTATTTCAAAAAGTGAAATTTAGACCAGCAGATGATGCGTTTAAAAATATTATTCAAGGCTTAGAAAAAGGGTTAAGAACATGATAAAAACAGCAAAGCAGTCTTATTATGCAAGCAAACTTGAAGTTAACAAAGGCAATTCCAAAATTATTTGGAATACTATAAATGAGTGGCAGGACAGAAAAAATGCAGCAAAAATATTTCTTTGACTTTGAATGATGAGTTGATAAGTGAGAACAATTTAGTTGCCGATGAATTTATTAAATACTTATCAGTACAGTAGTTGAGGAAGTTGTAGGCAACAAAAGTGTTGGAATTGGTTTCTCAGACTTGCCATACAAGGACAAAATTTCCTGAACACAATAAAGCGAGTTCTATTGTGATTACTAGTGTTTTGCCTCAAGATGTTGAAAAAATTATAAAATCTCTAAGAAATGGCAAATCGCCAAGTTTTGATGGAGTAAATTCTAACATTATTAAATCCATATACCCATCAATTTTAGATATTCTGACTTTTTAAATAAATTTAAGTTTTTCCACCGGAGTTTTTCCAACAAAATTGAAAACAGCTATTCTTATACCAATATTTAAAGGTGGATCTCATACTCTATGCTCGAATTACAGACCGATATCATTGATTTCTTAGTTTGGTAAAATTTATGAGAATGTTATGAAAGAGAAAATGTTGAGTTTTTTAGATAGAGCAAGCTTTTTAGTAAGAATCAGTATGGTTTTAGAACAGGTTTAAACACTGAATTGGCCTTATTGAACTTTATGAATAATGTAACAGATAGTATTAACAAAGGAAAATGCACTAGTGGTCTCTTTCTGGACATAAAAAAGGCTTTTGACACTGTGGACCATGGTATTTTAATACGAAAACTGTACAGAATTGGTTTCAGGGGAACAGCACACAAGTGGTTTTGTAGTTACCTGAGTAAAAGACAACAGTGTGTCAAAATTAATGGGTGTTTAAGTCATATGGGGGAAATAAAATATGGGGTGCCACAGGGATCAGTATTAGGGGCAATCCTTTTTATAATTTTTATAAACGATTTTTGTAATGCTCAGTTAGATGGAAAAGTAACTGCTTTTGCTGATGATACTGACCTGTGCTATGTTGAACGTTCATGGGATGTGGTACATGAGAAAATGAGCCAAGATTTGGGTGCTATTAAATGGTGGTTTTTTGTTAATAAATTTGTTTTAAGTACTGAAAAGACAACATTATTAAATTTATCTTTAAGACAAACAACAAGGTTTTCTGAGGATATAGTGTACAGGTGTAGTCAATGTTTGCTGCAAGATGTCCAATGTAACAACTGCCTAGTAATTGGCCCAAGGAGTAGTACAAAATATCTTGGGATTATACTGGATAGTGAACTCAATTGGAAATTACACATCGCTAAGCGAAAAAACAAAATCATTAATATTATCCGTCTTTTCTATTTTCTTCAACATATATGCCCTCTTAGTATTCTAAAAAGTTTATATTTTGCTCTGGTTAATACCAGACTTGAATATGGCATAATATTTTGGGGAGGCACTTATCTCACTAATTTAAAATCTATTATAACTGTACAAAAGAGTTTTGTGCGGATTATTTGTAGAAGAAGTAGGTACGATCCTTCGTTCCCATGTTTTCAGTACCTAGATATATTTCCAATTAGAGCACTTTTCTTGTACAAAGTTTTGAAATTGTATCATCTTAATTGGAAACTAGGAAATAACGAAAGAAATTATGATTTAAAAATGAACTTAAGAAATGTAGGATCGTGTTTTGTACCAAAACCAAATTCAACTTTTTATACTCAAACATATTACTTTATTGTCCCAAGAGTTTTTAATATGCTCCCTAGTAATGTTAAAGTGATTGTAAACCGTAGACATTTTTTAAAAGAAGTTAGTGTATGGTTAAAGTCACAAGATAATATTGAGGATTTACTAAGTATTGTTGGTTAGGCATTTTTTACAGTATGGTGTTTGTTTTATGATTTTACTAATTACTATTTTATTGTAATAGTAAGGTATGATTGTTGAAATATATATAATTATCACAGAGATTTTTATTGTTTTCTCACTGTTGGCTGTCAATGATTGTTGAAGTGTTGTATTTTTTTAATTTTATATTACTAATTGTAGTTAGTATTTTTTTTTTATTTTGGCGTTTAAGTGTAGTTTGTATATTTGTTTATTTGATCTAAAGAGCACAGTATTTTATTTTTCTTGTTTGTATTATATTATTCACAGAAGTTAAACAGTTTAATTAGTAGTTTCTGAAATCTTGAAAATGATGAATTTATATTGTAAAGGAAAACCTAAACGGACTTTGTGTCTTAGGGGCCCTATTTTTCTGAACAGTTTTTGCTTTTTATCGTACTTGTTATCGAGGTCAGCCTGGTTTTACTGTAAATTATAATATTCCTTGTAATGTTATCGTTTTCTCTCTGTTAATTTGTGTGGTTGTCATATTGTACTATTGTTATTGTTCAGAAAATAAAGATTTATTTATTTATTACTTCAGGTTTAAATTAGAATCAAATGTAATAGAATAAAGTGGTATAATGGTGAGCTTGAAAAACTAAAATAAAAATTGCAAGTTTAAGCTGAATATAAAGAGTAACATAAGGTACAAATTAACCAAAGTTTAAATGGACTGAAAAATAACAACAAAAATAAATTTATCCGTCCAAAAAAAATTGTGTGAAAAACTAATAATTTCAGGAATATTGTAGTGTTTTTTTAATATTTTTTTATTTTTTCTTTATTAATCCTGAAATAAAACTGATGCATGTCTCTGTAATAATATAGTCATAATTTCTAAGAGTGAAAAGCATTTTTATCAACATAGTGTACGTTAAATATTTTTTATTATTTTTTTGAAATGTTGTTGTTGACTTAGTTTTACATGACCTAGTTTTATAATCACAATTATCATCCCCAGCAAAAAATATCCTTGGAAGAACTTGAAAAAAAAATCGGTTGAAATTAGAAAGATCCGTGAATCTAGGATTGTCGATCTACAAAACAACACCGGAGATCGGCCATTATAGTGCACAATCAACCTGTTGTAAAAAGGCTAGAAGCCATTCTGAGTTATTCAAAGCACTCCAAGAATACATTAACAACCATCACCGACATCCGCTCACCAACCCACACCGCCATGTAAATCCTCAAAATTAGCAGCGACCCCATAAACAGAACAACTACATCAAATCCACAGACTAGACGAATGCAACTTCTGATTTTACCCCCTTCACCTCCCCCTCCCTACCAGTTATGGCAATCCAAAAACACTCTCCGACCTGCCTCGTATATCCCGCAATTAAAACCAGTTTTGAATTCCCACTAGTAGATTTTAGGGAACGTCAAGTACTCCCAACTCTGAAGTAAAAGTTAACAGCTTGTACGAGATATTAATGTACAAATGTGGACAGAATATATTCAGATATTGTAAATAAAATCCATAAAGCACCATAGATATATTTAAATATCTAATGTTATGTAATGTTAAAAGAAACAATCATAACTCCAAAACCAATAAAATAAAAATAAATGATTTGCAAAACCAAAAATTTAAATCAGTAAATCGTTAATCTTTCATACAAAAATTAACATTTATTTTTCATTTCAAAAATTTTGCGTTACAAATAAATTGAAATGAATTGAAACTGGGCTTAGTGATAATGACAAAGCACAAACCAAAATCAAACTCAATTAAATGCACGAATTCACAATTGGTGATCATTTGGTTACAGCTCATTATTTCAGACGGAACTTTTAAGTTTGAAGAGTCATATTTAGGAGGCATTCTTTGAGGAGGTATATTTGTTATACTTAGGAGTGATATTTAAGGAGTGATACTTAGTCATAGAGCACCTTATTTTAAAGAAGAATTATTTAATCATTGTGGAAAGCTCTTCTTATTGGAAATATATACTTATTTTAAATTAAAAACTCAAAAAATCCAATAAATTTGTTTAATTTTAGGTTTGGCCTTTCGTTATCAAAGATAACATCTTCAGACCAATACAACTGAACACAATTTCTTATAGCTTTATATAAAACATATGATAAAATTTATATGTGTTACAATTTAATTTTAAACAAACCACGGGCTTAAAAAACTTTAAAATTTGGATATTGTACTATAAAAAATCATACAAATTATTAAATTTAGATATGTTAGTTAGGTCGAACTTTGTAGGATTCCCGGTTCGTATGAATCTAGATAGTTACTATTATTAACTTCTTTTAACAATTTTATATTGAAAAAATTGTGTCCAGACTCCAATGCATGTTTTCCAATGGCTGACTTTTCAGGTCTGTTGAATTTAAAATGGCTTAAGTGCTCTTTTAATCGTATATTTAATTTTCTTTTTATTTGTCCAATGTATGGTTTTTCACAATCTTGACACTTAATTTCGTAAATTCCTGATTTGTCATCTTCTTTAATTTTGCTTTTAGGGTTTCCTAAAATATTTTTACGTTTCAATTTGGGAGAAAATCCTATTTTTATATTAGTATGGTTTTTGAATGCCTTTTCCACTATTTTTCCATAAGAGCCAAATGTCACTGATCGCCAAATTTCGTCTGGTTCATTATTTGCCAATAAAGTTGTTCTTTTCATTTTTGACATTCTCTTTTTCTTCTTGTTAATCATTTTGTCTATTAAATTTTCATTGTAACCATTAAATTTAGCAATTTGTTTAATTTTGATGACTTCTTTAGTATATCTTTCACAGTTAAGTGGGGTATTTCAAAGGCTGTGGATGAGGCTGTTGAATACCGCTCTCTTTTGTGACCCATGAGTGTAGGAATCATGAGGAATAAATCTGTTGTTATTTGTTGGCTTGCGGTGTATATCAAACGCCAAATCTCCCAAAGAATTTCGAATTACAACTAAATCTAAGAAAGGTAAAGAGCAATGTTGTTCTACTTCATAAGTGAATTTGGTCGTTGGATAGAAGGAATTTAGTGTACTAACGAAATTTTTGTAGATCTTGAGCCGTATCAAATATTGCAAATATGTCATCTACATAGTGCAACCAAACTTTAGGAAAATAGGTTAAATTTTGTTTTGCGTTAATTTCAAAATGACTAAGAAGTATGTTGGCAATGAAACATGATAGTTTTTCGTCTCAAACATGAAATATTTTATTGATATTTGATTTGAATATTTGATCGAGAGGCTGCAAGCTGCAAGTTGAAGGTGGTGATGGCGCATTCAGCCGTCCATCAAGATCATGACTTCTTCAAGTCAACTGGGCCTTCAATTCAACCATCATTGTGGCAAATGAGCTTTCCATTCAGTAATGACTGCCACCACATCGTCGTCATGTACCACGAGGAACTTTCCTTGTGACATAATAGGTTACATACCCTTCAGTCCAAGTCCAAACAGTTCTATTTTAGTCATTTGATGACTATGTACAATGTACATTTCAGGATTAAAATCCCATTATCAGGTCGACACAAAAACGCTAAAAATTCATATTTAATGATTCGTCAGTTTAAAAAAAAAAAAATCACAGACACAAAGAATGCAACAAATTAAATGTGAAAACTTTTAAACAATTTATTACACTTGTACATGCCAGCCGGCGATAAACCACCACTAACGAGATAGTGGACTTCCTAATCGATCCCCACCTGTTGACCTTGAACCCTTCTTATCTCTTGTCTACAGCTAGTTTGAATTTCTTGCACCCGATTAAATCAAATATACGCATTATATTTAAGTTTTTCATGTAGGACATCTGTAGGGTTTTATTCTCGGGATTTTTGAAGTCGCTATATATATCTAATTCCTCCATTGTGTTCATAAAATGAGATTTTTTGCGTTTATAAAGTATTTCCGAATTCTTATCCATGCTATTTATACTATGATTGTTCTCAACAATGTGTTCTGCAAATTTCGAATTTTGGCTCTCTAAAGATGGTTTTGGAATGTGCTCAGAGAAATGTTTTTTTAAAAGAACAGCTTCTTGCCACTTTTAACACTTATAATATGAATTTTTTACTGAAGTAGTTTAAATATTGAAGCATTTTCATTACAATAAATCAAACATGGTTGTGTCTGACAGAGTGCAAGGACAACCAGGACGGGTGTCCGACCCTGGTGGGGGTGTCCACCCACGCCATCCCCCTGGGGCTCTCCTGCATCGACAAGGTCGAGGAGATCGTCTGCCACGCCGGCCTCGACCTGCCCGACTTCGTCATCCTACCTATGAAACTGCCCAGCAAGTGCGTCTTGGAGCAGATATGCGTCAACAACATCCAGGGCAATTTCTACCGCGCTCTCAACCTGCCCCTCCCCGCCCCACCTGCTATCCTAGTTTAGTTTATAAAACTTTTTTAACATTTCACTGATGTGTATTTTATTTTACCTTTCAAATATGCTCTAATTAGTAAAATAAGTAACAGTTAATGGAATTGGGAACAACAAAAAATGTCAATACTAAACGTTGGTCCGTCCTCATAATATCCCTATAATAACAATTGAATATGATTTTTAAAAATTTCAAAAACTTAATTTTATTTTGGTTTTACCAGTTTTTTAGTGTAAACTGTACTCAGTATTTGTAAATTAGCATTATTTTTAAAAATTACAATTTAAAAATAAAAACTTACGTAATGGTTTTGTTGTCATATAAAAGTTGATTTTACGTTTGTAAAAAAAATTAGAATAAACACATTACTACAAGTACTTTAAAAATCTTATTTTCAAATAGTCTTTATTTCAAGTACCATTGTTTTAAAAAGTTTTGGAAATTTTGAGTGTTAACATACATATTCTATTAAGGTTTGTTAGGCTATCCCTAATTTTATACTATACATTTATCCTTAGCTACATACATTACATTTGTTTTTATTTAGCCATTTTGTGCGTGTCTTGCTAGCCTAACGGACAGCGACTTGGACTTAAGTTCCATAGGTCACGGGTTCGATTCCCGGGATGCCCACAGTCTTTGAGGGGTTCCCTAAAAGTGTTTATTTCAAACCTTAAAAAATTCCATTGGCCTCAATACCTAAAAATAAATTGTATTCCCAGCCCCATATTTTAAAGCTACCTCGATAGTACATAAAAAATTATCTTAATAGAATCATATATTACTTTCTTTTAAACATATTTTAAACATACTTTCATACATACATTTTGAGGTCTTTAAAGAGTATAATTTAATTGAAGTTACAACGTAAACAATTCATGTATGCAAACGCCAACATCATTACAAAACACACTGTAAAAACTAATAGGTATTATTTCAACTTTAATCAATCTATGCAATGCTCATTTAACACTATATTTGACGTTTCGGAGAACGTTCATATTTTTTAAAAAGTTACATCTTTAAATATATTATTTTAAAAATTAATTATTCAAATAAAATACCGGTAAGTAAATACAGATTGCATCAACCAAAAGATCCTTTAAAAAATAATATTTAAGTAAAATATAAGTTTCTAAATATATAAGACAAATAAATGAGTAAATGATAACTTTCTTGGCAGAAAAAACTTTTTTAGCAAAATAGCAGTACAAAATTAGTTAAGGACTAAACAAATAAGGTTCAGACTAAACCTGACTTCAGGAAATAAAACATTTTCCGTTCGTTCCTGACTTCAGGTCTGCATCAGGACTGAACTGAATTCAGGAAATGGTATGTTTTCTATCAAGATTTTAAATTATGGATTTTTTACCTTTCATTAAAAAGATCAGATTTCTAACTAAAAGCCAAATGAAACAAATTGACATTCGAACCTGGGAACTTTCTCTGCTCTCTGTTTACAGTTTTAGTGCTCAGCATCAAACCTCACAGTCACTAAGCTTCAAGTGAACTCTATGTTTGGCAGACTACTTAATAGTCAATCAGCTGTAATGTTAAAAAATACATTCAAATCACTTTTTGATTTTTTTTTTTTTAATTTAAAAACCATATTGAGCTATAATGGTTCAAAATTGATAAAGGTTGGATCAAATTCGAATTATTCTATTGGTATTAATATATTCAATATATAAAAAATGGAACAGCGAATCAAATAGCCCAAGTTTCAAATAGCCCCTTTTATTTCAAACCTCTTCCACTTTTATCGGACTTAAAATAAAGACACAAAATGGGAGCAGCGAAGCAAATCATGAATTTCTGAGAGGAGCCCTTTCCACCCTCTGTAAAGAGCTGTTAATAATTTTAAATTGCCCATTTAAAATTGTATGACAATTATATAAAATCATTTCAGTATATTTAAAATAGGATACACTGAAAAACACACTGTGAAAATATTAAAAATGTTAGGTACTTAGATAAAATATTTTAATTCAAGTGTCTAAAATTATTTAAATCTAAATTTATAAAACTAATTTGAAACCCATTTAAATGTGTTATTTAATAAAAAATAATATTTAATCATTTTTTTTTTAATGATGAAAAGATTTTCGAATATTTATCTATAACATGCATATTATTTGTCCTGAAATAAGGTCTGATGAGTATAGTCCCTGAAATAAGGTCTGATAAGTATGAACCCTTAACTACGGTCTCATAATAATAGTTCCTGAATTAAGGTCTAATGAGTATGGTCCTTTAACTAAGGTCTTATGAGTAAGGTCCCTGAACTAAGGTCTGATAAATATAGTCCCTGAACTAGGGTCTGATAAGTATAGACTCTTAACGAAAGTCTGATAATTATAGTCCCTGATCTAAGGTCTAATTTGTATGGTCAATTAATTTAAGTCTAATGAGTATTGTTTCTGAACTAAAGTCTGATGAGTATGGTCCATGAACTAAGGTCCGATAAGTATAGTCTCTGAAATAAGGTCTGATAAATATAGTCCCTGAACTAAGGTCTGATAAGTATAGTCCCTGAACTAATAAGTATAGTCCCTGAACTAAAGTCTGATAATTGTAATCCCTGAATTTAAGTCCAATGAGTATGGTACCTGAACTAAAGTCTGATGAGTATGGTCCATTAACTAAGGTTTGATAAGTATAGTCCCTGAACTAAGGTCTGATAAGTACAGTCTCTGAACTAAAGTCTGATAATTATAGTCCCTCAACTAAGGTCTAAGGAGTATGGTCATTGACCTAAGGTCTAATGAATATGGTCCTTGAACTAAGGTCTTATGAGTATGGTCCCTCAACGCAGGTCTGATAATTATAGTCCCAGAACTAAGGTCTAATGAGGATAGTCCCTAAAGTAAAGTCTGATGAGTATGGTCTATGAACTAAGGTCTGATGAGTATGGTACATGAACTAAAGTCTGATAAGTATAGTCCCTGAACTAAGGTCTGATAAGTATAGTCTCTGAACTAATGTCTGATGATTGTAGTCTCTGAACTAAGGTCTAATGAGTATGATCATTGACCTAAGGTCTAACGAATATGGTCCTTGAACTAAGGTCTTATGAGGATGGTCTCTCAACTAAGGTCTGATAAATATAGTCCTTGAACTAAGTTCGGATAATTATAGTCCCTGAAGTAAGATCTAATGAGGGTAGTCCCTTTACTAAAGTCTGATGAGTATGGTCTATGAACTAAGGTTGGATGAGTATGTGCCTGAACTAAAGTCGGTTTAGTATGGTCCATAGACTAGGATCTGATAAGTATAGTCCCTGAACTAATATCTGATAAGTATAGTCCCTGAACTAATGTCTGATAATTATAGTCTCTGAACTAAGGTCTATTGAGTATAGTCCCTGAACTAAAGTCTGAAGAGTAGGTCCTCAGAACTAAGGTCCGATGAGTATGGTTCCTGAACTAAAGTCTGATAAGTATGGTCCATGAACTAAGGTCTGATAAGTATAGTCCCTGAACTAAGGTCTGATAAGTATAGTCTCTGAACCAAAGTCTGATAATTATAGTCCCTGAACTAAGGTCTAATGAGTATTTTCAGTGACCTAAGGTCTAATGAATATGGTCCTTGTACTAAGTATGGTCTCTGAACTAAGGTCGGATGAGTATGGTCCCGGTACTTAAGTCTGATGAGTATATTCCCTGAACTAAGCTCTGATTATTATAGTCACTGAGCTAAGGTCTGATGACTATTGTCTCTGAACTTAAGTCTGATAAGTATGATCCCTGAACGTAAGTCCGATGAGTATGGTCTCTGAACTAAGGTCGGATGAGTATGGTCCCGGTACTTAAGTCTGATGAGTATATTCCCTGAACTAAGCTCTGATTATTATAGTCACTGAGCTAAGGTCTGATGACTATTGTCTCTGAACTTAAGTCTGATAAGTATGATCCCTGAACGTAAGTCCGATGAGTATGGTGTCTGAACTATAGTCTGATGAGTATGGTCCTGGTACTTAAGTCTGATGAGTATATTCCCTGAACTAAGGTCTGATAAGTATAGTCCCTGAACTAAGCTCTATAATTATAGTCTCTGAGCTAAAATAAAAGTCTGATGATTATTGTCTCGAACTTAAGTCTGATAAGTATGATCCCTGAACTTGAGTCTGATGAGTATGGTCCCTGAACTTAAGTCTGATGAGTATGTTTCATAATTTAAGGACTGATAAATATTGTTTCTGAATTTTTGTCAAAAATAAACATAGGCCTGTTTTAGCATGCAGACTTCATTTTGTTATTTAACAACAAAATGGGATTAATATGAAGTGTAACAAATATTGCAATTGTAAATTCTAATTCATTGTAAATTATGATTAATTCTTACATATTTACCGTCTCCAGGGGTGAAAATCCCCCCCCCCACATGAATTATGATTCCAATCAACCAAAATGTTGCTGGAATTAATAAAATTAGGCTAATGTATTGGGTAATTATTTGCCTCACCCTTACCGCCCAAAATAAATAAAAACCTGTCTTTATTCAAGGTGTAATTACCTGTAAATTAATCAAATAGGTCTAATATTAAACTAGTAATAACAATGAATAGGACTCTTTCGAGATTAGTGATGAAATATTATCTCTTTCATACGGTCAAAAGGTTTCAAATTGTATATACTGTGGAAATCCTTGACTAAAATAAAACTTTTGTGGTAAAATACATTAAAAGGTATTACATATTCATTTGTAAACAATCGAACTGTAAAAATAGTTTTTGACAGTTTAAGAATTGTCACCACTCAAGAAATGCTTGTCAGAGGGTCCAACACCTCGGTGGCAGCAGACTTGCGTAGCCTACTAAGCAAATTTTTAGTGTTACTTTACGATTTCTTAGTTTTAACCATAAGCATTACATGGCGTTGAGTAAGTAGGTTTGCTGCGTGTGTTGTTTACAAATAATTCCCTCATAGTACAGGTGGGTGCGAAATCATATAAATATCTGGATTTATTTTATTTTACAATAATACTTCCTGGGGTGCATATGTAGGGTTACCGCCATATGGGTGTTGAAAGCGAATAGGATGGTAATAAAATCCGAAGACAGTTAAATGTTAAAAAAATAATTTAGATAGAGCTACAATATTTGAAACAAAGTTACAGGGCATAAAACTCTATTTAACACATATTCAGTGATCCAATAACTCTTCAGGGGGACGGCCCACAAGGAGTCGGAAGAAAATCTTAAACGGAAGCATAGGTTGATATGAACATCAAATTAAAGGTCTCACTTAGCAGAGTACAATGGTGCAAACTAGACTTAAAATGGATGATCCAGACGGAAATGGTAGGTGTTCAAAGTTTCCATTAAAATCATATGGGTAAAAATTAAAAATGCAATAACTTTCTTAAATTTAAATTAAAACATCCTCTATGTGACGTCCCCCAATGAAGTCTTACAGAAATATGCTTTGGCTTTTGTCTCATCATACATAATTATAAACGTGTTTGAATTTGGAGTAATTAGACACAAACCAGACGTCAAAAGGCTGAGTATTAATAAAGTTATTGCATTTTTAATTTTTACCTGTATGATTTTAATTGAAAATTTGAACACCTACCATTTCCGCCCGGGTCATCCATTTTAAGTCTAGTCTGCAGCATTGTACTCTACTAAGTGTTGTTAAAGGTATAAATACGTATGATTGAATGAATGCAACTCGGTACGCCCGGGCAGTAGATGCAATCCGGTGAACCGCTTATATATCCACTTCTCCAGGTCTTTGTAGACAAGGTGCTGGAGGCGTCAATGATGTCCCTCAGCTAGTGAAGGCAAAATAAAATCGATTTTTCGACATTTTAAGATTCTAACCTTAGTTTGGGTTAAAATTTACAAAATTTGTTGCATTAGAGCCAAAAATGTCAAACTCAAATAACTAAGTATCGTATTGGTCCAAGGTCATTTCTAGTAGAGAGTTAACTAGAGAATAGAGATGGCCGTGATTGTTGCTATGACTATCGCTAAAATTATTTCGCATCGGCCAAAATATCATGTAAAGTATATGTATATGCATACTCTATCATATGGATACTCTATATAAAATACAAATCAGTTAAAAATAGGGTTCATCCTTTGATTTTGTTAAAATTTGCTGTTATAAAAATTTAATTGAAAATTGAGACTTGGTTACCGAAGGTTAGGTGTTACGGTTCTGTTCAAGATCGGCAACAAACGACCAACGATAATATAAAATAATTTTTACTGTGAAATAAAATATTTGAATTGTCCTTCAATGACGTTAAAACATGTATAAATTCCCAACTCCATTGACCTTATATGAATTTGTCTTTATCTAGCTTTCCAATACAAGTTCCAATTCTATAGCTTAAAACAAAAACTGTGTTTATTCCAGTCTTGCGATGTTATACGCAATTTAGCTCTTACAGCATTTGAAGTACGCTAATTTAAATAATTTTGTTTTAGTCTACGATCTAATATATCTTCTCAATTAACAAATAATGGTTTATTTTCATAACTCTATTTTATTTCAAACCAAATAATGAAGTGTATTCCTAACATGTGTAGAGGATATACTCGCCTACGGCTCGATGGGGGCTCCGCCCCCATGCCCCCTCAGGGGTTGCCCAGAAATTCGTTAATTGTTGTTTAAGTCTTATATAATGATCAGAATGCATATAAATATAAGAGTTTGTAAATGAGCAAAATAGCAAAATAAATGAGTTTGTCATTTATTTATAACATAAATTAACTCCCACGACTGCAGAAATAACCTAAATTTGAACTTATGCAACAAACTCAATCTAAGGAATGAAAATATTTTCGCCTACGGCTCGTTTTCAGAGACTCTTTCCCCAAACCCCCTTCCTAATTCCGGCGAATTCTATAAAGGTTAATGGAGTTGTGAATAAATTTATTATGTAGGTATTGTATAAGTATTTACTTAAAATTATAAAATACGTATAAATAAATATATGAAAAAATTAAATGGATAAACTGCATAAAAATGTGCAGTAGATCATCGAAAACAATGAAAAACTGCATTAAAACAAAATAATTGGAAATCTTAATAAAGTGGATAAAATTTGCCAAAAACCCCTTTTATTTACAAAAATACTATTCAGTTCCTGTCCTTCAATTAGTTGTGTTGAAATTCCAGGGAATAACATAACGATCCAGTAATATTGAACATACAATGATAAATACATAATGTAATATTGACATTCATTACAATTCCTTCATTTCAGTTTTTAATGGTGTAAAACTTTCAAATTTACCTAATTTCCTAAATAATTACTGTCAAGGCAAATAAAAAAACTTCAAGCTTCTAAATACAATAATACAGTAGTTACTAACAAAAGTTTGTTAAATAATGGTTAAAATATTAAAATTACCATACACATCAAAGGACGTATGTTTTAGCCGTAGGACCAGGTCAGTCAATAACAATCAAAGTAAAACAATCAGTTGCTTGATATAGCAAAGTGAAGGTTCTGAGTAAAATATTATAGTAGTTGTAAAATTACGTCTACATGGTGTAAAATTCCCCGCAAAAATAAATAAACATTTCATTATGTTTAATTGTGTGGACTGGGGGGCAAAAATTCATAGAACCAAACTTGTAGTAACTTGAAAGATGTTCGCGTGGATTGCCTCAGATGTCATTAATTTGGCCGCTAGATTAGAAGAAAATAATAACATATTTATTTTGGGTAAAAATGTTTGGTCGCTAAATTTTGAAATCAGATAGTTTTCTGGGGCAGGAAATAAAAAAGCTTTTTTATTTTAAATGAAAATACTGTACTGCCACCTTTTTAAATTAAACATTAACTTAGTACGCACTAAAAAATAAATCAATTGTGTAATCTGCTATTTTAGTTAAAATTTTTGTTGAATTGTAAAATTTAAATTAGCATGCTATCAGGTAAAGTCAATGATGTACTTCCTAATGAGTTCATTAGAAATTAAGTGCCATCCCAAATAAAGAACCAATTTTTGGGAGGACTATCGTGCAAATATGATACTGTCTTACCGGGTGTCCCATACCAACCTTGCACCTCTTTTAAAATTGTACAAAAAAAACAAATTGTGCCGTTGTAGGTAAACATATTTTGCTCTGTTGATTGACACTAATTTCAATACTGAGGGGACCAGACGTTATTTTGAAGCAACTTTAAAATTTAATATTTTAAACCCTAATCATACTGATTTAGAATAATAAATAGCATGACATTATTTTTTTTAACTGGAAATTGACATTTAACATATACTATGTCTGAACATTTTACATATAACAGAACTTACCAAACATGTAAATGTCTAAGAACCTCATTTAAAATAATATACCATCATAAAACATCAATTATCACGTGATTAGTTTTACTTAACATTTAAATACATGTTCATTAATCTCCGTCATATTGTAAATTTAATAAAAAAAACATTTTGGACCAAACTGACATTTTTTGTTGGAAACGTATTTCAAAGAGTCTAAGACATTTTTGTGCCGAGACATTTTTGCTTAACCTAAAATGTTCAGAGAAGAATGAGGAAAATCTAAATTTTAACCTCAAATATTCAATAAGCTGCTAAAATTACGCGTACAAGATCAAATTGTAAAGTTTTCTTAAAAACCGTGTAAAACTAAAAAAAATGTTAAAAGTGAGAGTTTGTATTTGACATCAGTGACTTCCGGTCTGGAGAGGTAATTTCAGATACACCCTGTACATTGAAATTACTCTCGGTGGATGGACCGCTTTACCTATAAAGGCACAATTGGTTAATGTTATAAAATTTCTTAAAAAGGGTGTTTCGGTAATCCGCGACTCCCAGTATGTTGGCAATTTTCTCAATAATACAGGTCGGTAAGTTTAGTTCTCGCTTGGGAATCACTCTGTAGTAAGTGATATATAGGAGATCTACTTTACCGACATTTGACGAATTTCTGATACCACGATGAGTGAGTGAGTGAGTTACACATTCGGGAGTATATAATTTAGATAAGTTAATCATTGATTTTACATCCAAAATCAATGATATAATCAAAGGTGTGACCATTGACTACAAACACTGTCATATTAATAGTATTAATTAAATATTTGTTGGTTATATTTTTACTTCCTGGTATAACTTATAGTCAATTTAAAAGCGTCGATAAAAAATCGATTTTCTTAAAACATCGATTTTTTGTCCACGATTTTTTATCGAAATCGATTTCACTCTTTCGATACATCGATATATTGAAAAATCGATTTTTCAAGAAATGTTGCCATCACTACCCTCAGCTTTCTACGGTTCCACGGTGGGTTAGGTAAGGTTAGACTAAGGCCCCGTCTATACGGGCGACTTAAGTCGCCGCGACTTAGTCACTAACGTCTATTTCCCTCAGTACTCAATGAGGGGTGGGGGCAGTTCAGACAGTGTTACCAACACTGCAAATACCGCGCACGGAAGGGACACTCGGGCAATGCTAGCTGACACTAGCAATGATAGTGTTGGTAACACTGTCTGATCAATGTTACCAACATTACAACAAGCCGGGCAGGTTAGGGATGGCGCGGGGTCTCCACTGCTGCTAGTCACTGAGTGGAACACTTCCCGCCCAACAAACAGTGGGACTCACTGTCCGCATAACACTGTGTGACCGCATGGGCTGCACAGCCTCGTAGTATCATGCAGGCCACATCAGTGCCCACCTCTGGAGGTGTTTCAACTACTCTCTCTAATGCCCCCCATACACGTAACGATAGGTCTGACAGACCCGTCTGAACAGTCTCCGTCATCCGACCGATCGTTGCTTGTATGGGGTCGCTTCAGATTGGTTGACGACGAAATTGGACTGACGACGACTGATGAGAATCCCATCAGTCGTCGTCCGACCAGCCTCCGTCGTCAGACCGATCGTTGCGTGTATGGGGACGCTTCCGATCGGTCGACGACGGAAAGCCGAGTGGAGACCGCGTTTGTAGCTCATCGTGAGTTTAAGCGCAGTTATAGGGTTCCGTTTTTCAGCTTGTTACACAAATCTGTATACTGATAAACGCGTACAACTAAAGGCCTGCACAGACCAGAGCGATACTTTGTCGCTGGAGCGACGCGAGACGCGATACCTTCCTGGAATTTTATCTGCGTTACTTGGGCGATAAAAATCGCAGCGAAAACAGGTGCTTCCACACCTGAGCGGGAAAAATAGACGCGCGGGAAGCCAGTACACCTCAGGGGAATGAGGTGAATGTGTGACTCTCTAAACATTGTGTTATAGTTAGTTTTTGTATACTGTACTGTGTGTTAACTTACCATGACATCGCCCGATGAAGAAGAATCGTTGCTGTTACTAGCCGTGTTAGAAGACGAAAGACAGAGAAAAAATTGGATACTCGACATAAATAAAGAACGGCTGCAATTTGGCGAGTATACAGTACCATACTCTCATGCCCCAATTACGAAAAGATGAAAACAGATTCTGCATATACTTCAGAATGAATCAAGTATGTTTTGACGAGTTGCTGAGTTTGATTGCTGACATTATTGAAAAGGAAAATACCCACTTCCGTGAGTAGTGCAAAATTGAGGATGCTGGCCCAGTTCAAGGTCACCTGAGGGATGACGTCATCGAGGTCAATGACCTCACCGATGACGTCATCGATGACGTCATCGATGACGCAATCGATGACGTCATCACTAATGACGTCATTTCGATGACGTCACACCCATGACGTCACAGAAATGACGTGCTGATGACGTCATCACCCCTTACGTCATCAAAACGACGTCACCGACGCCACTGAGGTCAAGGTCACGCAGAAACTTAAAATTTTTTGGCACTTTTGCCGTTTCTCGCACTACGCTCCGAGTTTCAGTCCGAGTCCCCGTGACCTTGATCACTTGGAGCGAATATTACATGAGAAACGGCAAAAGTGCCAAGTTAAACCTGAGTTTCTGACATGACTCTGCCTAAATGGGCAATCGGTAATCCCTCAGGTGACCTTGAACTAGCACAACACCCCCAATTTCATATTACTGTGACCTTGAAAACTTAACAACGGAGCGCCGACACCGATGCGCACCCCACGACAGCCACCGAGTGACTGACTGTCAGGCTCTGTGTATGCTAGGTATATCAACTTGAGAGACTAAGACTCTAAACTGTCAGGAATGGGAGTAACTAACTGAATTTTGCAAGGAAAAGTCATTTCATCCAATATTTTAAACAAATCCTCATCAGTAAAACTGACATTAGTCTGTTTTGTATAAAACTTAGGGTGTCCGCGCAACAGTTTGCGCCACTTAGCTAAAGTTGAAACTCTCTTAACTTTCAGTGGTGGACAGTGAGCAACTAATAAAGTCTTAACACGGCTAAGTTTCTTACCTAAAGCGTCCCGCGACATGGCTTCCCCTCACAAAAGTCCGCACAATACTGAGAGACTGCTTGTAGCGCATGAGTCAAGGGAAAAGAGGTGGGGGAAACAGCAGGAGTGGGGGAAGGTCACAGTGGCGGGGGAAGGTGAGGTGGTACGCTGGAGTTTCGCATCACTTCACCATGAGCTGTCCTACAGTCAACACACTGTTCTCTTGGCCCGAGTTGGCACTAGTGAAACATTTCTGTACAGCTTAGGCTGTGAGAGCCGAGGAAGCAAAGTCAAAGTGGAAATTGTGTTAAACTCCAAGATGAAGAGTCTCCTAAATAAACTAATTGTATCCTTGCAATCTCCTATAACTTTAGAGAAATACCACTTTATTAAGCGACACCTTATACTTTGGCAAAACGAAGCAGAAATGGAAAAGATTACAGTAAAATTAATTTAACTTAAAACTTGGACTGGACACTCATGGCGATACCACGTGGCGTGCAAACGCCACCCTAAACATTACAAGTTAGGTTATTGAGCACCTCTGGTACGATAACCGATGTGCTAGAGTTAAAGTGTGATGACCTTGAGTCAAAACACTGAAATACTACAAGTCGATATCGTCCCAGAGTCAAAGTGTAGTGACCTACATTCAGAACTTGTAAAATTACTTACATATAGAGAGCTAGAGAACAGCGAGACGCACCGCATGGAAGCCGGAGACATACTGGCGAAGCGGTGTTGTGCAGCCTAGGGACCCAGTTGTGGTGGGGGTATAGCCAACACTTAGAGTACAAGTGTTGTGGGTGACCTTGACCCACTTAACTTACCTCGACCCCCCCCCCGGACAAAAAGTGCGAGCCCCCCCCCCCCCCGGACAAAAAGTGCGAGCCCCCCCCCCCCCGACAAAAAGTGTGAGCCCCCCCCCCCACCCCCACCCCCTCCCCCACCCCTGATATCCTGGGCGTGGCAGCCCCGGTGGGGATATAAGGGGGCCCAGCCAGAGCCGGCTCGCAGTCCGCTCCCGCGCGTTGAACGTGAACGATCGGGACGGACCGCCATAGGCATCACTAAACATTGAATGGCGCCTTCAGTGTTTAGCGAAGTCTACTCTAACTTTAAGACATGTATTAGTTGTAAGATATTGCGCTTGCGTTTGGGTATTGCGAATTGTTTTATATGAGAGTGTTTTACTTGTACCTTATGTCTCCTGTGTGTCTTTTATCCTTTGTGTCTTGTTTGTTATATGTGTTTAACGTGTATGTGCTTGTTCCAGCATTGACTACGTTGAGCTCAATTGTGTGTTGTAAGTGTGTTATATTTTTCTAAATTGTATACGCTTGTTGTAGCATTTCCCCCTTGAGCTTTTGCAATGCTCAAAGTAAATCGTAAAGACAGGGAACGGGAGTAGGCCCCCGTGTAAAGTTATTTTTGTATAATTGTTAGGCTCCTCTCATGCATGCTTTAATGCGGCTGAGAAATAGGAGCGTCCGTTTGTACGCCTATATGGGGGTAATAAGCCGATGGCCTCTGCACTCGGACCGAGGACGTAAGCCACTAGGGTGTCCTCAGTTAGTTTCCCTTCTGGAAACTCAAAATTATGTAAATGAAACTTTGTTAGCTATTTGTGTTTTTTTTGTCCCCAAGGCCCCCGAACATTCGTGGTTCGCCATGGATGTACGGGGGCCGAAATTTTTTAATGTCCGTGTGGCCTTGACCCACATAGGACTTGTAAAAATTTACTGCATTGCTAAATTAAAAATATTAAAGATAGGGTTACGGGAGTAGACCCCCGTGTAAAGCCACTTTTTTTGTAATTGTTAGGCTCCTCTCATGCATGCTTCAATGCGGCTGAGAAATAGGAGGTGGTCCGTTTGTACGCTTATACGGGGGTAATGAGCCGATGGCCTCTGCACTCGGACCGAGGACGTAAGCCACTAGGGCGTCCTCAGTTTCTTTCAAAATTATGTAAATGACATTTCGTTAGCTATTGGAACAGTTATTAGTTGGAAATGCAGTAAATGTTTACAAGTCTCGCGTGGCGAAGGGTACACGACATTGGATGTTGCCTTGTTGTCATAGTTGGGTCTCTTCGGAGGCTACAGCGATGACAACCCAAGTGCCCCACACCCCCATAGGGGGGTGTGGGGCTTAATTTTTTAAAGTTTTTTTTGACCTAAATATAACAGTTTTAAAAATCTTTAACTGTCAGGTCTTTTAAAAGTTAACAGTTAGGTATTAGTAACACACACACACAAGTGTGGAGTTGTTTATAGTTGGGTCTCTTGGGAGGCTTCAGCGATGGCAACATAAATGCCCCAAGTGGGGCTTCTTTTGAAAAAGTGTGTGACCCCCCCCCCCCCCGACAAAAAGTGCGGACCCCCCCCCCCGACAAAAAGTGCGGACCCCCCCCCCACCCCCACCCCCACCCCCACCCCCACCCCTGATATTCTGGGCGTGGCAGCCCCGGTGGGGATATAAGGCGGCCCGGCTGCATGCACTTCTCATTCCCGTCCAAGCTCCCGTACGGACAGGTTCTCTCTTGTTCTTGAGATCATTTTTAATAACTTCACTTTTTTATTCTCATCTATTCTTTTCATTAAGTCCATTCATTACAATGGGTAAAATGGGCCTTAAACTGAAAAACTACCCGCCAGCTTCAACCTCAACCGACACGACTCAACCTCCATCATCCTCCACCTCGATCATGGAATATCTGATGACTGCAAACATCTTGAGCTGCCTGACGATGCCACCACCGCCGCCGCCGCCACCACAGCCCGCCTCAATGCCCAGCCTGTCGCCATTACCGTCACCATCGTCAGGAAAACTCAGCGGTCGAGTCCCGGTAGCCTCTCCAGCACTCTCGCTGCTATCGGACTCAGGATCGGAGTCTGCAGTCTTCGAAGAGACGTCCAGGTCGAGGATAACCCCCTACAGCAGAACCCGAAAAATCCTATCCTATACCAAATCACAATGTCCCTCACCCATATCCCCCATGCCATCCACACCAACCAAAGCACCCCGTAAATCCATCTTTCCCCTGAACTTCCCTCCATAGACCTAACACGCTCTCCTACCCCACCCAAAATTGTTTGCTCCATTCCTTTTGACCAATCTTTGCCTCTTCCACCCCCTTCCACCCCTATTTCTTCTAGCCAGCCTAATTCGGAGAAGCTCCAAAACACTAAGAGTCCAACACAAAAGAAACGTAATCGTGTTAAATGCCCTGCTGGCAAGCGTGATAAATGCGATTATGTTTGGTTTAGCAGAGAGGCTGTGGTTCTTTGTTGTCCGAGTTTTGCTCTTCCAGAAAAAGTTCGTTGCCAACGACACTTGAATAAGAAAATCAAAATTCCGACACCAAAGCCCTATAGCCTTAATATTATGCCTGAAAAGTCCAAGTTCAAACACCCCAACAGTCCGCAGAAGCTGAAAATTAATAGGCTCAAGAGGGACAAAAAATATTATTTCATTGTTCAAGCTTATGGAGCATTTAACATAATGTGCAAATCATTCTAAAGGGTGATGGCCGCCTTCATAGAATGAAAGTACCACCTGCAATGGTACAAAGAGAATTTTTTGTCCCCGGTGCTTATTTAATTCGAAGAAAAGGATGCCTATCTGTTTGGGAAATGGATTAGGACATGGGCTCACTAAAAAAGAAAAAGTCAAAATTGTTAGGTTGTGTTGGACAATATTTAAAAGTCTTTTTCCAAATTATTTTTCCAAATTTAGTCTTAACCCTCTTAAAGTAAGGGAGAGGGGTATTATACAAGTCAACTAATAAAAAAAAAAAAATACTTGACTTGTATAATACTTTAACCTGGCGGTGATGTAAAGTCACTGGGACAATCTCAAACCGTGTCCTTGAGGGTGAAGACTAAGTTACAAATAAATCATT